>CAXKVI010000005.1:8547985-8620485 GCA_964058755.1 Campiglossa producta | reverse complement strand
TTTGCCAAGTCCTTGAGTGAACACACCGACACACATATACAGATATTAAGTTGCACTTTATCGTCGACACGTATGTATGTATGCGTATCCGTGTGTATGCAAACGACCAGCTTCAACTACTGAAAATTGTGGGTTTTATATAAAATAACAATAAAAACAAACTATAACAGCTTTGCAATAATTTAGCCGCAATAATTGCCAGTGAGTAGAAGCAAAAGCAGCTGCAGCGCGAGTGGGTCGAGCGTAGAGTTGACGCCAAAGAGAATAATGCTTTTGACAAGTGATTTTTGAGGTTATTGTTGTACTATATATAAATGTGTATTAGGGTGGAGCAGTTTACAGCGATTGAATTAACCTGAGGAAATTTCTCATTGCGGCTAGAATTAAAGTTCAAACTCCTCGCTCAGAAAAAAACCCTTCAAGTGGTTTAAATGGTATGTGTTTTTAGTTTAAACTTTTTGAAAAGTCAGCTATGCCACAGACAATTCAAAATATATTTTTAACGATCACCCTTAATGTTCACAAAAACCATTCAAAGCACCATGTGAACTTTACTTTCATTGCATAAAACATTTTGGTATGCCTTTAAATATCTCCTGTTTTTTGCATATTCATTTTACAACATGCAGCTGTTTTGAATGTTCACTTCTAGTATTGTTGTTGTTGCTATGTTATTTGTTAAAACTGTGTTGTAGTTTCTGTTGACTTCTTACTTGTCTGTTTATTTATTGCTATATCAATTGTCGACAAATAAAATAAAATAAAATGAAATAAAATAAAATGAAATAAATAAAATAAAATAAAATAAAATAAAATAAAATAAAATAAAATAAAATAAAATAAAATAAAATAAAATAAAATAAAATAAAATAAAATAAAATAAAATAAAATAAAATAAAATAAAATAAAATAAAATAAAATAAAATAAAATAAAATAAAATAAAATAAAATAAAATAAAATAAAATAAAATAAAATAAAATAAAATAAAAGAAAATAAAAGAAATTAAAATAAAATAAAAGAAAATAAAATAAAATAAAATAAAATAAAATAAAATAAAATAAAATAAAATAAAATAAAATAAAATTAAATAAAATAAAATAAAATAAAATAAAATAAAATAAAATAAAATAAAATAAAATAAAATAAAATAAAATAAAATAAAATAAAATAAAATAAAATAAAATAATTTAAAATAATTTAAAATAAAATAAAATAAAATAAAATAAAATAAAATAAAATAAAATAAAATAAAATAAAATAAAATAAAATAAAATAAAATAAAATAAAATAATTTAAAATAAAATAAAATAAATTAAAATAAAATGAAATAAAATAAAATAAAATAAAATAAAATAAAATAAAATAAAATAAAATAAAATAAAATAAAATAAAATAAAATAAAATAAAATAAAATAAAATAAAATAAAATAAAATAAAATAAAATAAAATAAAATAAAATAAAATAAAATAATTTAAAATAAAATAAAATAAATTAAAATAAAATGAAATAAAATAAAATAAAATAAAATAAAATAAAATAAAATAAAATAAAATAAAATAAAATAAAATAAAATAAAATAAAATAAAATAAAATAAAATAAAATAAAATAAAATAAAATAAAATAAAATAAAATAAAATAAAATAAAATAAAATAAAATAAAATAAAATAAAATAAAATAAAATAAAATAAAATAAAATAAAATAAAATAATTTAAAATAAAATGAAATAAATTAAAATAAAATGAAATAAAATAAAATAAAATAAAATAAAATAAAATAAAATAAAATAAAATAAAATAAAATAAAATAAAATAAAATAAAATAAAATAAAATAAAATAAAATAAAATAAAATAAAATAAAATAAAATAAAATAAAATAAAATAAAATAAAATAAAATAAAATAAAATAAAATAAAATAAAATAAAATAAAATAAAATAAAATAAAATAAAATAAAATAAAATAAAATAATATAAAAGTAAAATAAAATAAAATAAAATAAAATAAAATAATTTAAAATAAAATAAAATAAAATAAAATGAAATAAAATAAAATAAAATAAAATAAAATAAAATAAAATAAAATAAAATAAAATAAAATAAAATAAAATAAAATAAAATAAAATAAAATAAAATAAAATAAAATAAAATAAAATAAAATAAAATAAAATAAAATAAAATAAAATAAAATAAAATTAAATTAAATTAAATTAAATAAAACAAAATAAAATAAAATAAATTTAAATAAATTAAATTTCATCAAACTAAATTAACATAAATTATATCAAACTAAATAAAGCTAAAATAAAAATAAATAAGTTATATAAAACTAAATTAAATCAAAACAAATAAAATTGAATAAACTAAAATGATTTAAATCAAATTAAATTAAAACCAATTAAACTGCATTGAATTGAACTGCTTTAAATTAAAATAATTTTAAATAATTCAAATAAGTTCTGATTCCTGAATGCCTACTTTTAGCTAAGAATTTTGAGTTTGTGCGCATCACTTTGTAATTTCATACACTCACACAAACAGACCAACTTTTTTCTGCAAAATATGTTCAAATAAATATTGGCTTGCTTTCATAGGTCTATTATTGCTATTATCATTGTTATTGTTATATTTTCAAATGCAAGTTGATATTATTTTTATGAATTTTATTTGGTTATTTTTTCTATGAAAATTTTTGCCACACAAATTCCCCATGAATTACTCGCATTACAAGCTTTGGCCACAAAACACAACGCACAATCGACACATATATACAACAACAACATACACACAACAACAACAACAAACAACTCACACACAAACAATGCAATATTACAGAGCAAAACCAAACAACAAAAGAATTATTGTATTGAGTTACGAATGAATTGGAAATGTTCTTGTTGCTACGATGCGTTGTTGTGGTTTTTTTGTTGTGTGTTTCGACATTTTGTTGTTTTTCTTTTGTTGTTGCTTTCATTTGTTTCCTAGTCATATTACTACGCATAAATTTAATTAAATGTCCAGTGCAATTGAAGACTGTACAAAAAAATTTCATTTTACCTGATACTCTTAAAGAATTTATTATTTGTTTTATTTTACGTTTATGAAATTTTTGGTACTCAATTTTATGTTATTGGTTATTTTAATAAATATTGAACAAAAGATAGGTAGGTGCTTGTAATGTTCAACATATTTTTGATTGCTGTAAAATAAATATTCAATAAATGCATTTTTAGACAAAATTTTGTAATTTGAAATTAATTAAAACTTGTTTCATTGAGTTGCTTGCTTTATTGAAAATATCTTTTTCAACTTACAAAATGATATTATTCCTGTTCACAGTTTTAATTAAAAAGTTTTTAGTTCACATTTCTAAATAAATTTCATATCAAAATAGGAAGCTTTAAAAATCAGTGCCGTAATTGAGTAGACAAAAATTTTGGTATAATTTTTTTAAGAATGTTTTAACCTAGGTTTTCTGCTACTAAAAGGAACAACAAGCTAACTAAAAGGGTAATCTTATACACTTTTCTTGGTTAGCTGTTATAGTTTTTTCTGAAGAAAATTTGAGTTTTTTTTTTTTTTACTTAAAGACTCAAATTTGGCAACGTTTTCTAGATTTTTTTTGTTATAATTCATTTCTTATTTTTCACTGATTTCGCTTAAGCCCACATTCCAATTTTCTAAATGTTTCTCAACATTTTCCAACAACATTTTTTTTTTTTTTTTTTTTTTTTTTACTTAAAGACTCAAATCTTGCCAACGTTTTCTAGATTTATTTTTGTTATAATTCGTTTCTTATTTTTCACTGATTTCGCTTAAGCCCACATTCCAATTTTCAAAATGTTTCTCAATATTTTCCAGCAACATTTTTTTTTTTTTTTTTTGACTAAAACTCAAATCTTGTCAACGTTTTTTAGATTTATTTTCGTTTTAGTCCGTTTATAATTTTTCACTGATTTCACTTAAGCCACATTCCATTTTTCATAATGTCTCTCTACATTTTCCAGCAACATTTTTTTTTATTTTTTTATTATTTTTTTTGACTAAAAACTCAAATCTTGTCAACGTTTTTTAGATTTATTTTCGTTTTAGTCCGTTTATAATTTTTCAATGATTTCACTAAGGCCCACAATCCATTTTTCAAAATGTTTCTCAACATTTTCCAGCAACAATTTTATTTTTTTTTTTAATTAGAAACACAACACAAATCTTGCCAACGTTTTTTAGATTTATTTTTGTTATAATTCGTTTCTTATTTTTCAATGATTTCACTAAGGCCCACATTCCTTTTTTCAAAATGTTTCTTAACATTTCCCAGCAACAATTTTTTGTTTTATTTTTTTGTTTTTGACTAAAAACTCAAATCTAGTAAACGATTTCTAGATTTTTTTTGTTATAATTCGTTTCTTATTTTTCACTGATTTCGCTTTAATCCACATTCCATTTTTCAAAAAGTTTCTCTCAATTTTCCAGCAATATTTTTTTTTTTTTTTTGTACAAACCTCTGATGTGTAAGAAAAAGGAAAGAACTGCGAGTAGTTTTAATAATTGAATTCCTTGCCAACGTTTTATACATTTATTTTCGTTATAATCCGTTTCTAATTTTTCACTGATTTCGCTTAAGCCCACATTCCATTTTTCAAAATGTTTCTTAACATTTTCCAGCCACAATTTTTTGTTTTTTTTTGTTTTTGATTAAAAACTCAAATCTTGTCAACGATTTCTAGATTTTTTTTGCATTATAATTCGTTTCTTATTTTTCACAGATTTCACTTAAGCCCTCATTCCGTTTTACAAAAAGTTTCTCTACATTTTCCAGCAATTTTTTTTTTTTTTTTTTTTTTTTGTACAAACCTCTGATATGTAAGCAAAAGGAAATGAACTGCGAGTAGTTTTAATAATTGAATTCCTTAATGCTCGGTTTACACCGCTTAAGCTGCATTACACAGAAAATTGACTTTGAGTTTCTTTTTAACGCCGAAACTTGATTGAAAACAAAAAACAACAAAAAAAACAATGAGCGCTCCTTCTTCCTTTTTTTAATTTATTTGCGCCATGTTGTCTTTACATTTCACTTCGCACATTTGCTGTTGGTGTACAATTTCAACTAAAATTTCATTTGCATTGCTGACTAAAGCTTTTTGGTTGTTTACAACAAAATTAATTTTCTTAATTACAGTTTACGTTCTTTGTCGCAGTTTTTTTTTCATTTTTTTTTTTTTTTGTAAACAATACAAAGTCATGTCAGAGGTAGTGAGTGAAGGAAAAAATGTGAAGCTATCGATGGCCAGGTGCTGTGAGCATTATTTTCGTGTTTTTTTAAAAACTTTTTTGCTTATTTTTTGTTTTCTTTCTTTTTTTTTTATTTTTTTATTTTTTTTTTTTAACCTTTTCAGCTTTATGTGCCACCGTAAAGAGAATTCAATTATCAATCAATGAAGTGGTATTAAACTGCAAACGAGAAACATAATGAAAATCAAGAATAAAAAATTGAAAATAAAAAAGTCGAAAAAGGAACAAGTATACTCCATAACCAAGTAATCTTCAGCTATCAGAAAATGCCTTGAATACAATTTCGCATACAATAGCATGTGAACGGAAATGAAAGGGCATGAAAAGTTATCAAAACCACCTTACTACCGCATATATCACCCACACACGCAAACACGCAAGTTCGCCACAGAGTGGCCGCCAAATGCGAAATTGCATTCGTATATTAGCCAAAAAGTCAACACGTAATCCAACCGAATGTTCAGTCATATTTACATAATCAATACGTTGTGGGTGGCATGCAATTGGTACTATGAGAATTTGTGTAAAGCAATGAACTTGATTAATATAGGCTTGAACCGCAACCGCTAAAGTGGTCGAGTTGGTAAAGTGTAGGCGTATTTTAACCACAACACAGGCGCGATACGCTCTTTGGTTGCTCAAATGCTCTTTAGTTGCTTATTGAAGAATGTGGTTAGCTAATAGAGTAGAGTACATTTATGCGCATTTTAGGCGGAAATTAGAAACATTCAGTTCTATATAATTTTTTTTTTTTTTTCATTTTCTTTTTTTTTATTTCATTTTTTGTGCTATTTTTATTTTTTTTTACTTTATATTTTTTATGCGATTTAATTTTTTTTTCATTTTTTTTTTCAGTTTAATTTCATTTAATTAAATTTTTTATTTTTTTATTTTATTCTGTTTTATTTTATTTTATTGTATTTAATTTTTTCTATTTTATTTTATTTCATTTTTTTTTAGAAACATTCATTTCTATTTAATTTTTTTTTTTATTTTTATATTTTAATTTATTTTTATTTTGTGTTTTTCACTTTTTTTATTTTTAGTCGATTTTTATTTTTTTTTTCTTTTCAATTAAATTTTTTTTTTTTCATTTTATTCATTTTTTTTTTTTTTATTGTATTTTATTTTATTCTATTTTATTTTATTTAATTTTTTCTTATTTTATAAATTTTTTATTTAGTTTTGTATTATTTTTATTTTTTATTTTTTTTTTTCTTGTATTTTTTACTTTTTTAAAACTCAGATAGTACTTTTAAAAGTACAAGACATTTAACTTGTCTTCAAAACGTTTTTCCTCGCCTTTGAATTTAATCTATTTAAAAATACCTGCAAACATTTATTTCTTCCCATTAAGCCTCTTCAAAAAAGTTAATTTTCATTCTAATTACTTAAAATCAGCTATTCTGAGGAACTACTAATACCTTTCTGCCAAGCAAAAATTGAGCTATTTACGCTTGCAGCGCTTCCTTTCCCTCAAAGAAATATATATTACAAGGTAAAGAAAGGCTTAAAGTCGAAACATTTCAAGAAGCGTAAACAAAAGGCCCATCGCCAACATCAAAGCAACAAAAAACTTAACTCTTAATACCATTGTAAGTTTGCAAGTGGTACGACCTTAAAGGTTAAGGTAATTTCTTAAGCGACAACGAACAGTGCGGTTGTCATGGCAGCCAGAAAGAAGCGTGCAAGGAAATTAGTAGGAAATGGGTATAATTAAGTCTGTCAAACAAAATTTTGATCACAGAGAAAATTATAGATAGTGAGAGCAAAAAAAAGAAATGTAATACCTATTTGCGTCAGGCGGTATATCAGGGTGGTTTCTTTGAACCATTTTACTATTTATTGTTTTACTTAATTTTATCTTTTTTTTGTAATTTTTTCTATTTCATTTTATTTAATTATTTTTTTACTATATTATATTTTATTTTTTCTATTGTTTTTTTGTTTTTTTTTTTTCTATTTTAATTTTTTTTATTTTAAATTTTTTTATTTTTTTTCTAGTGTTTTATTTTATTTTATTGTTTTTACTTGTTTTATTTCATTACTTTATATTTTATTTCATTTTTTATTTTATTTTAACTTTTTTATTTTTTTCTTTTTTCATTATATTATACTTTATTTTAATTTATTTCATTTTTTATATTATTTTTTTTTTATTTTATTTTATTTTATTTTATTTTATTTTATTTTATTTTATTTTATTTTATTTTATTTTATTTTATTTTATTTTATTTTATTTTATTTTATTTTATTTTATTTTATTTTATTTTATTTTATTTTATTTTATTTTATTTTATTTTATTTTATTTTATTTTATTTTATTTTATTTTATTTTATTTTATTTTATTTTATTTTATTTTATTTTATTTTATTTTATTTTATTTTATTTTGTTTTATTTTATTTTATTTTATTTTATTTTATTTTATTTTATTTTATTTTATTTTATTTTATTTTATTTTATTTTATTTTATTTTATTTTATTTTATTTTATTTTATTTTATTTTATTTTATTTTATTTTATTTTATTTTATTTTATTTTATTTTATTTTATTTTATTTTATTTTATTTTATTTTATTTTATTTTATTTTATTTTATTTTATTTTATTTTATTTTATTTTATTTTATTTTATTTTATTTTATTTTATTTTATTTTATTTTATTTTATTTTATTTTATTTTATTTTATTTTATTTTATTTTATTTTATTTTATTTTATTTTATTTTATTTTATTTTATTTTATTTTTAATTTTGTTTATTTCATTATTTTATTTTTATTTTTCATTTTTTTTTTATTTTATTTTCATTTTTTTTATTCATTATTTTTAGTTTTTTTATTTCATTTTATTTATTTATGTATTTTTTTTTTCATTTTACTTATTTAAATTTTACCTTATTTTATTTGTTTTTAGTTTAGTTTAAAATTATTTAATTTCCCACAATCCTCATCACAAAAATGACAAAATGGAGTCCCAAAATCGCACCTGATACCTCACTCTAAGCCCAAATATTAAAGTAACCAATGTCACTCATAAAATTTGACGTCGAAACAAATTTCTTTCGATTAACTCACAACTGACAGGGCTCTCTTTTCATTCGTGCTAAATAAAATTCAATGTATTCGCAACGCTTCGATTTCGACCGCAATAAATATTGAATTTCAATAATAGCTTCCACAAAAACTTGATCAATTACTGTAACATGCCACCCACTGGGCCCAAGTTGCGTCACTTTAAATAGAAGGGAAAAAATTAAATTTGAATATCGACGCTCTCTCTGCTCTTTTACACAACCAAACCAACGCATATGCTGCGCGGGCTTAAAGCTTGTCATGTCATGCAACAAATTCGAAAAAAAAAATACCCTCTAGACAAGCGCTTTGTATTGCGTGGAAGAGGTATTGTGGCAACACAACAAGTTTGGTGGTTGTCAGTATTGTTTTTAATATTTCGACTTACACGGATGCTTACACATTTTTAATGGTCTGGTCTGTAGGAAAACACAAAATTTTGAAACTGATGATGATTTACATATATTCATTTCAAAACAAAATGTCTCTTCCTGTTAAAACAACACTATCTGCCTCGGTTTCTCACGTTAACTTAAGAAGATCTTTCTTGTTATTTTAACATGGTTTACATATGTTCCTATTAAAACAAAATGTCTCTTCCTGTTAAAACAATACTATCTGCCTCGGTTTCTCATGTTAATTTAAGAAGATCGTTCTTGTTATTTTAACATGATTTACATATGTTCCTATCAAAACAAAATTTCTCTTCCTGTTAAAACAACATGGCTTCCTGTTAAAACAACACTATCTGCCTCGTTTTCCCATGTTAATTTAAAAAGATATTTCTTGTTATTTTAACATGATTTACATATGTTCCGCTTAAAACAAAATGTCTCTTCCTGTTAAAACAATACTATCTGCCTCGGTTTCTCACGTTAATTTAAGAAGATCGTTCTTGTTATTTTAACATGATTTACATATGTTCCTATTAAAACAAAATTTCTCTTCCTGTTAAAACAACATGACTTCCTGTTAAAACAACACTATCTGCCTCGTTTTCTCATGTTAATTTAAAAAGATATTTCTTGTTATTTTAACATGATTTAGATATGTTCCGCTTAAAACAAAATGTCTCTTCCTGTTAAAACAACACTATCTGCCTCGGTTTCTCACGTTAATTTAAGAAGATCTTTCTTGTTATTTTAACATGATTGACATATATTCATTTCAAAACAAAATATCTCTTCCTGTTAAAACAACACAATATGCCACGTTCCACATGGTAAATATTTTTCAAGAAATTTCGGTAGAGCAAATTTTTTCCGAGCGCAATACAATAGAAACGAAAAAAAATCCCAAGTAAAATTTTCCAGCTGACCCTTTTTCTGTACTGCTTTCCCATTTCGATGCTGTGCAACCATCGATACCATTAACCAGCTGTAAAAAGTAAATTTCAATTATTTTGCGGCTTTTTACATGTTATGCACATACTGCATAGTTAGCTCCATGGGTCAAAGGGTTTACGTACTTGACAGATACTCGGCTAGAAGAAGAACTGGCATGCGATTGTTTGTATGTCTGCTTGTAGTATACTTTTGTAGCTGTACAGTATTATGGAGAACGAAAGATGAGAACGGTTTGATATAAATATATTTTAAATTTTTTGACTTTCTTTGCGCGAGCCAGCTACGGAATGTGCATAAAATATTTATACTTACGCATTAAAGACCTTAAACGAGAATGATAGGTACGCTTTATTTGTGCAAGTGGATTCTAAACTTTTCTTTGAAAACGAAAACAAAATTCGGTAAGGGGGTGATCTTTCCTTATACCGCCGTCGTTATACATGCTTATTGAAACTGACATTTAGAACTTGTTGGGCAACGTAAAAAGTGATTCATAGTTTTTCTTTGTCAAATTATCAAGTGCGTTCTGAGATAGGATATTCTTTGGAAAATGTGTCAGACGTCGAACTTGATTTTTAGTTTCCAACTAAACTATTTTATATAATATTTTAACGCTTGAAGTGATAAAAGTCGAAAATATTTACGTTTAGAATGAGTTCCCTTTGAAGTATAACATACGTTCCACATTCATTCCACACATTGGTTTACTTCAAAATGTGCTCAGAAATATATTAGAGAAAAATGGAATATCTAAAAAAGTAAGCAATTTTCCATTACTAAAGTGACAGAAAAAAATTGTGTTAAGTTACGTTCCACAAAAGTTCCACATACAGTTTACAGAAATAGCTTACCGTTCCGAAACAAAAAAATTCATTTTTTGTTGAGGTCCACATATGTAGGTTCCACACACGTTCCACATTTTTAGATCGCCAATTTACTTCAAAATTTGCTGAGAAATATGTTAAAGAAAATCAGAGTATCTCGAAAATTAAGCCACTTTTCATACAAAGTCAAGAAAAAAAACTGTTAAATAACGTTCCACATACGTCCCCCATACAGTTTACAGAAATACTGTTTCGAAGCTTACAGATTCATTTTTTGTTGACGTCCACACAGGTTCCACATATTTTTGTTCTTCAATTTATTTCAAAATGTGTGCAGAAATATGTTAAAGGAAATCAGAATATCTGGAAAAGTAAGAAATTTTTCATACAAAGTCAAGAAAAAAACTGTGTTAAATTACGTTGCACATAAGTTCCACATACAGTTTCCAGAAATGGTTTACCGTTTCGAAGCTAAAAAATCAATTTTTTTGTTGAGGTCCACATACGTTCCACATATTTATGTTCTTCAATTTATTTCAAAATGTGCTCAGAAATATATTAATGAAAAACAGAATAACTGGAAAATTAAGGAAGTTTTTCATACAAATTCGCGGAAAAACCATGTTAAATTACGTTCCACATAAGTTCCACATACTGTTTAGAGAAATGGCTTACCGTTTCGAAGCTAAACTTGCTTTTAATAATGAAGCTAATAATAAATTCATTTTTTGTTAAGGTCCACATAGGTTCCACATACGTTCCACATATTTTTGTTCTTCAATTTACTTCAAAATTTGCTCAGAAATATGTATATTAAATACGAATCAGAATATCTGGAAGAGTAAGCCTGTGTTAGACAACTGTGTTAAATAACGTTTCACATACATACGTTCCACACACAGTTCACAGAAATATAAAACTCTTTAAAAGCAAAACTCGTTTTTAATAATGAGACTAATAACAAATTCATTTTTAATCATTCAAATTCATTTTTTCTCGAGATCCATACAAGTTCCACATACGTTCCACACATGCTACACACTTCTTCCGCTTTACTTTACTAGAAAAAAATTGTTACGTTAAAAATAAAAACAAAAAAGGCAATTCGCAGCTTTAGTGGCCCTTTTTTAAATGAAAACAACCATCAAGTGCTTATACAAAGGATTTGCTGTTACTTTTTGCTGACACTTGGCATACAATATGCGCCGACAAAATTTCAATAAAAAATGTATCTAATCAAAAATTCATAAATACATAAAAGTAATATACGAAAAATGCTCATCATTTACTGATAACCCATCATAAGTGATATGAATTTAATGGAAACATATAAATATATGCAGCAGCATATCCATCAAAGTGAGCAAACAAACTGCTGAACTGAATACACTGCATGCTGCGTAAGCGAAAAGGGATCGAAAAATTGCGCGCTCTAAAAAGTGTTGACTCTTTTTTTTGATGTTTTATAATATCTTATTCGTATCACTTACACAAACCCCTATCAAGAATTCAAGTGTTTATGTAAACAAGCTTAAAATACTCCTATGAAATGTGTGCGAAACATATAAAAATCAGAAAAGAACAAGAGGTTATAGCCCTTAAGATATACAATTCTTAAAAGGGCAATACAAAAAGCACAAAAAAGTATACATTAGATGGTCCCAAATTTTCAAAGTTGTTCTACTTAAACGCATACATCGTAAATCGGGCCTGAAAGCAGTGTAAGTTTTATTTCGATATCTCAATTCGTTTCGCAGCGATCGATCAAAAAAATTAATACAATTCGCCTGTTCTTTTCATAATTGTGTAAATGTTGCTCATACGCCGCGTAGGACCTAGAAAAAGTGCGCTATATTTGCGGTTTGTTTCAAGTTGTACTCAATTTTTTTTTTGCTAGAAAACATATTATTACGCAATATTCTAAAATACTTATGAAATACCAATACCCTTTTCTGTTAATACGTTTCTTAAATATTCTCGAAAAGAATCCTGTTATCCTTTTAAAAAATTCAAAGGTGGAGATTTGTGATACAGTCTTTTAAATACGAACCAAATATTATAATTATGTAATTTCCTAAGTCTTAATGGACTTCGGCACGTGTTCCCATCATCCTAGAACAATAAATCTTCGCACACAAGCTAGTTTGGGCTAAAAACGCACCGATATAGAGGGTATGCATATCAATTTTCGAACTTTCATTTTTTGCGCATACATTTTTGGGACAGTCTAATACATACATATATCAAAAGGCAAGCATAAAGCATAAAATCAACAAGTATAGATAACAGCGCCCCCCGCCCCCTCACTAACATACATACATACATGCAAAACGGCTAATGATACAAGTAAATATGTGTAAAAAAAGGAAAAGTTTGCATAAGCTACGCACATTTTCCAGTCAGAGAGGATGCAGGATGAAAAGTTATGCGTGAAAAAAGTACCAGCTTACTTAATACATACATACAAACATATAGGCATACACACACTTATGTATCTTTGCATAACTTCCGCCATTATAAGCTTGATTTTATTTTTAAACCTGCCTGAGGTGCAACGCATGCGGAAATATGAACAGGAAAGTAAGTCAAATGTATTTTGTAAAGATTTATATTTTTGCATATTTGCTTGCGGCATTTAAGACACAATACAGCTACGACTACCAACATATATGCATATGCATATGTATGCATAATATTTTGCCGCTAGCGTAATACTCCCACTCAGCTTTCAATACATTTTCAACACATAATTTAATCGCATAGAAAAATATGTATGGCTGGTTGCACGACATAGTTACCTAGCGAAGCAGCCAAGCATTTAATATTGTTAGTAAATTTACGCTACGTATACAGCTTTGTTTATATGTATAAAGTTTTGAATTGAAGATAAAAAGCTGAAAAGCAAGCAAACTTAATTTAGAAAATGGAGAGGAGTAGAAATAATGTATTGCATACAAAAAAAAAATTACGTTCCACACATGATCCACATACGTTCCACATGTGATCCAACTAAAATTTTGATTTCTCGATCAGATTTTTTTATGTTTTTCAATATGAAATTTCAAGAGAAACTTGCAATCCACTGACAGATTCTTATCAAAACAGTCGGCAAGCTCAATATAGAACAATTTTTAACAACAATTTGAAACCTAGACACACATTCCACCTACGTTCCACACAATTCATTCGCTGTCCGTTTAGATCCGATTTCACAGCACATTCATGTTTTTGGCGCAACGAAAATGTTCAAAAATTGAATTTCAATATTTTCCAAAATATTCGTTGAGCCAGAAACACGTATGTGTAACAAAATTGTTACGTATACGCCATGGAGCCCATGGTTGAGCGAAATACATTCTTGTTACTGTCTCAACGAAATTTTTGGAAAATTTAGAAATTCAATTTTTTAATAATTTCATTCCGCCAGAAACATGAATGTGTAGCATCGTTTTTCTGGTACAATTTTCACAGATTGAACTAAACATTCATGAAAATGGCATTGTAAATTTCCGGGGGTTTCTCGTACTTTGGAAACGCAGGATTTTCGTGAATCGCAGAGAAACGAGAGATTAGTCACATGAGAGCCTATTAACTGAAATCTTGAAAATTTTGACATTTTTTGCCTCTGCATATGGGCTGGAGTAATTGCTAGTTAGCAGAGCCTAGAAGTATGCAATCGAAAAAAACTCTGTCAAATATACATAGTTGAATTAAGATAAGTATTATATTCTCAAATATGGCACAAGTCTGAGCATCATATAAGAAAAAGTTTATTTTTTGTAAAAAATATATGTTTCCTTCGGTGCCTAAAAGTAGGCAACTTTTTTAGGAATCAAACATTGTCGTTTTGAAAATATCATTCCAGTAAAGTTTTTTCTCAAATATGACACAACTCTGTGCATCACTTAAGAAAGTGTTTGTTACAAAATATATTTAATTGCGTGCCTAAAAGTAGGCAACCTTTTTAGGAATCAAACATTTTCGTTAATAAAATATCATTTCAATTAGTTTTCTCAAACATGGCACAGTTCCGGGCATCATGTAAGAAAATGTTTATTTTTTGTGAGAAATATTTACTTAAATGCCTAAAAGTAGGCAACCTTTTTAGGAATCAAGCATTTCCATTAATAAAGTACCATTTCAATCAAGCATTTCTTTTTCAAAACATATACTGATAACGTGCCTTAATCTAGTTGCGTATAAAACAAACAAAAACATACAGCTCATAAGTTTTCATTTCCCCTAAAAGTATGCAATATGCTATGTAGAAATACAATGTATTGCTATTCGAAAATAAATAAATAAATATTATAATTATCCACATTATCATTTAATTTGTTAACTCAACAACGAAAGATTTCTAGTGCAACACATTTCTACTGCTGCCTGAAAGTATGCAATGTGATACATGGTAACTTGAACATCCTGCAGCTAAAAGCAAAAGCATGCAAGTCGGTGCATTTGAAAATCTAAAATGTTAACTAAATATTAAAAACTCCATTAAATAGTATTCGGTGTACGCAAACTTACTATTTGCGTCTTAAAATATGCAACTTAGTTTCAAGCAAACTAACCTGCTAATGCTTCAAAATATTATATTTTTTATTAAGGCGACTTAGTTGCATCTGCCTTACGTGGATATAAGTATACTTATTTCATACACCCCATACAAATGTATCCCCTCAGTTTACAAACGCCTGAATGTATGCTTTGAAAGGGTGAACAATTTTAAAATAAAAAAATTAAAATTGTATTATGCATAAATCTCACTACTTACTCGTTCAGCTTAAGTCATAAACATTATCCATAATCATTAAAGTGCTATAACTTTTCCGCTGATTTATTAGTTATGTATTTTTTAACGCTTTGAAGATTTCACTTTCATTTTCTTCATTTTTCCTACTTATCTTACTTTGCTTTGTTTAACTTGTTTGCCTTTGCTTAGCGTGCAAGTCACCATCGCAAGTTTATTTATGAGTTTACACAGTTTACTGGCTTATTTAAGCCGGCTACAAACATGATAATCCTTTCAGCTTCGTCGATCGCAGCGCAAAGTTAATCTATTACACTTTTTAATTACTTCAATGAATTAAGTTATTTACAGACACGATATTATTATTATTTTTTTTTTTGTAGGGCTTTGCTGGTTGTTTTGCTGTAGAAGTATGTCCTTGAGATTAAAATAAGACAAAGGTGTGAAAAGAAGGGAACAAATTCAGGCAATTATTTAAGCAAAAAATTAATGTTTGTGCCTGAAAGTATGCAATGCAGGTGAGAAAAATTTTGAAGATTCAGTTCGGAAAAAATCTTTCAAATTAAGCAGTCGTTTTACAACATATGCTGTAATAATATTAATTTTCATGCTAATAAATCTAGAATATTCATCATGTAGTCAGCCTAAAAGTAGGCAATGCTATTTCTCAGTAACTTTCTTTTTTGTAAACAAAACAATTTATTCTACCATAGTACCATAGTGACAATTATCAAAAAAGAAATTCGATAAAATTTAGTAAATTTTTCTGCTAACCCTAAAAGTATGCTACTTCTTTATACCTTTATAGATATTTTACTACTGAGGACTAAATCATTACTCTCCCATTGCTAAAAATATATTTTTATGTAATCTCTTCTTAGCTACGCAAAGCATCGGCTTTTATTTATTATTTTGTGAGGCATTTTAAGCCGAAAAGTATGCTATGAAAAGCTCAAAATTTCAAACCAATATAATACATACATATATAGCAGCTTAGCATTGCTTAAGACGCATTTAATGAAAGAGTCTACAAATATTTATAAATTCATAAAAATATTTATTGATTTTATGTGTTGTATAGCTGTTCATATAATCTTTCCTAAAAGTAGGGTACGCAAGTTTGAGAAGAAAGGCTTCGCCGAATTATGATTAATTAAAATTAAATGGTTGAAAATTGAATTTCTATATTTTTTGAAAGTTTCCTTGAGTCAGAAACACGAATGTGTAGCAAAATTGTTACTTATACGCCATGGTGTCCGTGATTCAGTACAATACATTCTTGTTTTTGGCTAAAACAAAAAGTAGGATACGCAAGTTTGAGAAGCAAGGCTTCGCCGAATTATGATTAATTAAAATTAAATGTTTAAAAATTGAATTTCAATATATTTTCAAAAATTTTCGTTGAGCCAGATACACGAATGTATAACAAAATTGTTACGTATACGCCATGGTGTCCGTGATTCAGTGTAATACAATCTTGTTTTTGGCTCAAAAAAAATTTTTAAAATTTTTTGATTTTCAATTTTTAAACATTTTCGTTCCGCCAGAAACATGAATATGTAGCACATTCGTTTTTCTGGCACAATTTTCAGAGATTGAACTACAAATTCATGAAAATTGCATTGCAAATTTCCGAGGGTTCCTTGTATTTTTTTAATTTTTAAAAATATTGATTTGCATATTTTCATATACATATGTTGCCAAATTAGGCTTCAAATACTCTACTCAGTCAGTCAAATGCGAACCCATTGCAAGTTGGTCCCATCTGCCCAATAAAATACGTGCGAGTGAAAGTGTAACCCCTTCCAACATATTTTTTTTTATTATGCCATCATAAATTTTAACTGCTTCTCATAACCATTTTCGCATCATAAAACTGGCAAAAAAATGTAAACAAAATTATACATTTCACTTTAACTGTGCTACAGGGAACGAATAACGAGGTGAGCAAATTGTCGCCACTTTTACAAAAATAAAACATAATAAAAAATATACTTTGAGTAGCCTTTTGACACCGAAATGCGACACTTTGCATGTACGAAAGTGTAATTTTCGTGACAAAAAAAAAAATGTTAAACATATTTTCCTGTATGCCATAGCTAATATGACCCAAACCCATGCTTAGCTTTTATATTTTTATTTCACCGCGAAATATTTACCTTTTCTTTGCCAACACTGCAATTCAACAACCACTTAATGGCATCACACATTTGTCAGACATACTAAGCACACACACACACACGCACACTTTGCTAGGCTTTGTGCTCGCTTATACTGCCAAACCACTTAGAACTGTCACACTTGAAACCCGCACATACATATACACACATCAATTCATATGATATTCTACCTCTTGTATAAATACATATGTAATCAAACGCTCATATGCCATTTTATTGCTCGTAAATTATTCATGCTTAAGTTTGATGTTTATTGGCATACAATTGTCCATTTGTGTACTTTTTCAATTAACAAAAAAAAATAGCATTCGACTCAATCAATTAAACATTTTTAAATGCCACTCTAATAGCCAATGGTAGCGAGCGACAGGTAGTATGAGCAATTAAAGTCGAGTGCACTTAGGCGGTGGGTAACAGCGCAGTTTTTCAGGCGTTTGTGCGTTTTTGCAAATGCTTTTCCTGTTTACAGGACAAATGATGTGTGACGTGGAGTAATCTCAAGAGCAACCTGTGTTTTTGACCACAAAAATCTCAAATTTTGCCTTCAAAGAAAAAAATGTAGCTAAAAAATATATCTGGCTCAAATGATGCCTTTTACATAAGCAGCGTTTATAAGTGTTTTTTTTTTTGTTTCAACTATTACCACTAAATCTAAAAATCATACCGGTTTTGACTTACTTTAAACAATAGCGCATAGGCGCAATGCAGCGCAGTGTTACCCAGCTTTGATAATTAAAATTATTAAAATAAACCGCTTTCTTAATAAATTTTCTATGAAAGTAATAAAAAATCACAAGTAGAAGGTCTTTAGCACAGTTCTCGCGTATAACGGCGTTGCCACCTATCTACAATTCTCAAAAGTTTTATTATTTTCCAGAATTTTTTTACCCGAAATAATAGCAAAGCTCGAGTGCAAGGCCCCTAATACTATTCTAGCTAACAATAGCGATAGGTAAAATTAAGTGGGTTGCCACCCTTCTCGGTATTAACAAAACGCTTAACAATTTCAAATTGGTGGCAACCCTCTGGGCTTTTTCCTTCCACAGACATTTTGGAGAATTGTTTTTTATAGAGTTTTTTGTTAGATAAAATTTAGAGTAATGTTTAACCCGTAAGTATGCTCCAAAAAAATTCATTGCTTGAAGCTTCTATTGACCAATGTTGCCACTTAGTTAGTAAGTGTTGGAAACTGCCAAAGCTAAGTAGGTTTCAAAGACTTTAAATTGAAAAGGCTCAAAGCATATGTCACCGCTCTAAAATCTCTAAAGATGCTTAATTATCGATCGGACGAAGCAATATAACGTCGTTGCCACCTATCTACAATTCTCAAAAGTTGTATTATTTTCCAGAAATTTGTTACCCGAAATAATAACAAAGCTCAAGTGCAAGGCCCCTAATACTATTCTAGCTAACAACAGCGATAGGTAAAATTAAGTGGGTTGCCACCCTTCTCGGTACTAATAAAACGCTTAGCAATTTCAAATAGGTGGCAACCCTCTGGGCTTTTTCCTACCACAGACATTTCGGAAAATTGTTTTTTATAGAGTTTTTTGTTAGATAAAATTTAGAATAATGTTTAACCCGTAAGTATGCTCCAAAAAGCTTCTTTGCTTGAAGCTTCTTTTGACCAATGTTGCCACTTAGTTAGAAAGTGTTGGAAACTGCCAAAGCTAAGTAGGTTTCAAAGACTTTAAATTGAAAAAATTCGAAACAGCTGCCACCGCTCTAAAATCTCTAAAGATGCTTAATTATCGATCGTACGAAGCAGCTTCTTTGTTGGAAAGTGTTGCCACTCATCAAAATAGTTTCTGTCAATCTGGTTAGTAAATTTTTTTTTGTGCTAACTTCTATAAGGAACTACTTAATGCCAGTGGAACATTAGTGATAGATTTAGATGCGAAATGACAAAAGCAGTGGGGTTTAAAATGCATTAAATTTCCAATAAGGTTGCCACCCTTTGAAATTTTGGACATAATTAAGTTTTTAAGTTAATTGAATTATAAAGGTTTGGTGGTGAGAGACCAAAAGCTGCGCTTTTAAAGAATTTTAAGCAATGTGCCCACTTTTGAAGTGTTGTGGGAAGCAGACCACAGCAGCGGCAGCTACAAAAAAAAATCAGCATACAATTTTTGAATTCACAAAAAAACTAAACATACCTCAAAACAAACCAATCAACTGTGAGTGTAAGCTTACACAAAATATTTGCGGGAAATATTGAAAATATGATTGTTGCTTGCTTGTAAATAAGCCGATATTTGAAAAATGTACTCATGCGTATATTGCAACTGAATTGATTTGTGTTTTTTTCAACTTCTTGCAGCATATTTTGTTTATTTAAGTTTTCATATCATTGCTGTTTGGCTTCACTTAACAGAAATTTTCCATCTCAAATTGGCGAAAGCTCATCAGGATTTCCAGCACTCTTCTATGCTTACGCATTTATTCCGATATACTCCACTCGTTTTGTGTAAGAATTATAGTGTCTAGAATGGTAATTTAGTTAATGTATATTGAAATTTAAGCCGTTTTTGTTAAGAATGATGCAACAAAAGCACATCAAGAAAATTGAATGAGAAAACGAATGTTAGAATGTAACTTAAAGCAAACATGCTGAAAAAGTAATGTTTCAAAATTTGTTGCATGCTTTTAGGCGTAATCGGAAAAGAGCAAATTCAAGCTTAATCCAAGAGAGCAGCCTTAACCTGTTAACAGTATTGCCTATACAGCTCCAATTTTATGTAATCGGCCTGCTGCTAACATTAGTGCATCGTCATACGCCTAAATGTAGGCAACGCTTATATTTATTTTTATTAAGTTATGTTGCTAATCAAATTGTCTATATGCCGAATTTTGTCCACATCGGTCAAGCAGTTTTCGAGATATACGAAAAAATGAATAAATTGCGGTTAGGTAGCAACCCTAGTTGGCAACCCTGCTTGAAATTATCTTATTTGGAATACGGCCGAAAATACCTTTCATTTTATACCCACATTGGCATATCTAGCTCTACATTAAAAAAAAAATGGGGATAGGTGGCAACCCTGTAAACCGCCATGAATTCTGCTCGGCTCAACTATTATAATTTGTGCAATGTCAGCTAGATCCTAGAATTTCACCTACCATTTGATTTGCACAGCTAAACATCGTGGTGAAAATCTCCTACGCCTGAAAGTCAGCTACAATTTCTATTTCCGTTGCATAATTTCCGTTGCATCATCAGCAATTTTCTCAAATTTTACTCCCAAACAAAACTTCATATCGCCGCCTAAGAAGTTAACTTTAAAAAACAAAAAGGGTATAAAAAATTATAAAAATTAAAAGCTGGCAACCCTCTTTTTAAATATATTTTGGAATGTATACAGTTAATTCATATTATTTACCCTTATTTGTAAAATTATATGTAAATTTTACTAAATTTAGCTCATTTATAATGAGTCAGGTAAAAAAAAAAACGGAGCTACAGGGGCGAATAAAAAGGTTAGTTTAGGTTAGATGTTAGCTGATGGGGTCAACTCACTTGTACACAATTATATAGAAGTAAAAAGGTAAACAATATTTTTTAGAGCTTCCAAAGCCTCAGGCAGTTAAACAATTGACCTGAAATACGCTCAGTATTGAGAGACAAAAAAAATTGCTTTCGCTAAATGCAAATTTCATAATGCTTACCCCACACGACTTTCGTAATATCAAACATCGCACAGCGCATACAAATCAAAAACAAAAAAAAAAACTTCTAAAGAAACTGAAACATTTTATTATAGCCTAAAACAAAACTTCGCTTTGATCTCAATTCATGCCTTTACAGCAACCGCTAATGTGCTTTAACGACTGTCAGTAGTCCTAAATACAGCCAGAGGGTAAAATTAACAAACAAATGAAACAGAAAACAAAAACAAAAAAAGTTTAAACGAAAATGAAAACAAAAACGAGGTCCGCATAATCGTAATCAAACACAACGTATACAAAGAAAATACGAGAAACTAAAAGCAAAACAAACAAAACCAAATTAAAAGCATATCCCAAGGCGTGCAAAGTTGGTATGTGCTGTTGTCCTACAGCCAACTGATGTGCGCTGTCCAGTGCTGCTCTTTGACAAGCGTGAATAACTTCGCAGTTACTTTAGGTTTGGCGAAAAAAACTACACCCTCTTTTATATTTTTTAAAAGTAACGCAACAAAAAAAAACAAACGAAAAGCATGGCGTTAATCCGTGCTGAGGGCGCACAAGCACGACACTATAAAAAGTGCCCCCCTTTGTGTGAAGAAAATGAGAGTTACTCAAAGTTGAGAATCGAAAATATTTTGAAGAAATCTTGGATAAGCTTTCCAGAAAGTTGAGCACTAGTTTCTTCCTTCGTATACGAAATGATGTGCCTAAAAGTATGCAATATCTAGTGACCCACCAGCCATGATTTTTGTGTCTACTGAAGTTCCTTTAGAGAATTTTTCGGAAAAAAGTCTTTTAAAACAAGTCCACTAGACTGTCGTAAAATTTCAAAGTAGAAATTGAAAATATTTTAAAGAAAAATGTAGCGAAGTCTCAATCTTAGATGAGCACTAGTATTATCCTTCATATACGAAATGGTGTGCCTAAAAGTATGCAATATCTAGTGGCCGACCACTTATTATACCGAATATCGACAGTCTTACTTCCTCGCAAGATTTTTGTATCTATTGAAGTTTTTTTAGAGAATTTTTCGAAACAAAGTCCATTGTTAGAAAAAAACTTTGTAAAATAATTAAAAAAAAAAAATTCGATAAACTGTGGAAATTAGGTTAGCATAATTTCAGGCGTTTGATTTTGACATATTTTTCGAACTCTATCTATTATGCATCAAACGCTATCCTGACAAAGTTGTATATACAAATATTTAAGAAGGCACAAGAGATGGTCAGGGCATACCCCAGAAATTGATTTTACAAAATAGCTATCAAATGAAAGTTTTTTATGCGACCCTGAAAGAAGTGTAAGTTTTATTTCGGTGTCTCAATTCGTTTCGGAAATATCGACCAAAATTATTAACACAATTTACCTATTCTTTTTATACTTTTGTAAATGTTACTCATACGCAGTGTAGCACCCATAAAAAGTGCACTATAATTGCTAAGTTTCAAGATGCACTCAATTATTTTAGCTGGAAAACATATTGCTACGCAAATTGCTGAAATACTTTCGCGAGTCCAACGTGCTTTTCTCGTGAATATGTTTTTTTTTCAATATTCTTGCAAAGAATCCTGTTATCCTTTAAAAAAATTCAAAGGTGAAGATTTGTGACACAGTCTTTAAAATATGAGCCAGATATTAAAATTATGTAATTTTCGAAGCCTTAATGGACTTTTTTGTGACGTGAAGTGATGATAAATGATAAATGATTTTCGAACCTTAATTTTTTCCATACATTTTTGGGACAGTCTATAGTCCTGTCATTATTTTTGAAAATTTCCAAAAGGGTGCCCCAACATATACGTACAGCTTCATTCTGTAAATATGCAATGAATTTTTGACAGCGCTTTTTAAACATCAAAAGTCAGCTCATAAACAAATAACTGGCGGGTTTGAATAGCGAAATAAATTAAAGCGAAAGGGCTGCTGCACAGTAAAAAAAAAAACAACTACCAAAAACTTTGCGCAGTAAATAACCCAGAAATTCAGCATTGCATGATTTTAAGTACAGCTGTCACACTGGCCAAAAACGGCACGCAACTTTATTACTTAAAAATACCAACAACCAAAAAAACTGGCTGCTACCTGCCGCTGGGAAAGCGTATGAAAAGATTACATTTAAGCGCATTTTCTTTTAGCGCAAAAATACGAAGCCTTATACAATTAAAGTGCAGCAAACGTCTGCAACCAACCAAATGTCTGTGCGAACGTTAACGAAGCGTATGTGGGACAAAAAGAAAGCAAAGGGCTGGCAGACGGCGAAGCATGCGAGTGAGCACGCGAGCATACAAAAATGTGCATGAATGAAAAGCAAAGTCAGCTATTCAAAATCACATTTTCGCCGCTTCATTATCGCACAACGTCATTGACATTTCGAGCTGACTCGCAAGGCAGACTCGAGCATATTCAGCCTTGGTCGCAAGTAGACCAACAAAAAAAAAACTACTAAAAGTTCTTTATTTTCATGGTATACCATGATAAGTGATTGCTGGTATACATTGTGGCCTATCAATGGTTTTTGGTGACGATGTGCCTGTTAAATAATGAAGGTCAGTAATATATTTTAATTTTTTTTTTTTTTGGTTTTTTTCTGTATGGAGTTTAAATTTAAGCAGATTTATATTTTTCGTTCATGGCTTTAATTTAAGTTTTATTCGCGCTCATAAATTGTATGAGAATTAACACCTCATTCACAGAAAAAACTGCTTCAATATTTGCATGGGTCAAAAATGACCCGCAGACCATATTAAGGTTAATGTTTTTTTTATCTATGAGCTTTGGACTTTTTTGTGGGCTTTTGATCAGTCGAATATCGAATTTTGGCGAAAATAAGTTGAACACGCTAAAAACACAATCCCAACTACGAAGATTGCAATTTCGACCTTGTTGAAGGGTCTTATCGAACCGCTTGTATATCCGGTACTAACTCGAGAACCGCTTGACCGATTTGGATGAAATTTGGCATATATATAGTATACTCGATTCTAAGACTATCCATTTAAGTGTTGCCACGTGGGTGGTTTTACAGGGTTGCCACCTATCTCATTTTTTTTTTTATTATAGAGCATGATATGCCAATATGGTTATCAAATGAAAGGTATTTTCGGCGGCATACCAATTTAAATATTTTCAGGTAGAGTTTCCGCCCAGGGTCACCATAGATAATGTATTTTTATATTTTTGGGTCATTTTGCGATTATATTTGGACTATTTTGGGATCATTAAGTGATAATTTTGTGGTAATTTGGAGGCTATTTCGGGATACTTTTCGGTAAAATTTTGAATCAGTTTGGGATCATTTTCGTGTCATTTTCGGATCATTTTGGGATCATTTAAAAGTCTTTTTGAGGTCAGTTTGGGATTGTTTTGAGATAACTTTAGGGGTAAGTTTGGGATAACTTTGGTATCATTGTGGTATCATTTTTAGATTATTTTGGGATAATTTTTGGGTAATTTTGAGGCCAATTTGGTTTTATTTAGGGATCATACTTACCAAAGAAATTGTGGCTCATGCTTAGAACGGTCAATTAAGAACGTAACACTTGATTAAGTTTAAGTATTTTTTTATATTCTTTCTTGCCTTTTTCGAACTACGATATATTACCATAACGCTTCCACCACCCCACTTACTCAGGAAAAAGTGCTTTAAATGGGTCATATATGACCCGAAAGTTTTATTAAGGTTAAAAATAATTTTTCTCTTAGTCTTTGAATCCATACTAATTGTGTACTTCATCTCACTACTTCCTACTTTTCTGCTACTTAACCTATTTATCACCCCTTTCAAGACTTATACTAATTTGCACCCTTCATATCCATCTTCATCACATTAGCTTTCGTATACATAAATTTCCATATGCTTGCCTTTTGGCATTAGGAGCACATACTTATGTAGGTATGTCTGATCATAAAAATGTCGACATGAGAAATCACTTAATTTCTCTAAGTGATTATGATGTGCATGGCAGCTGTTTCTGATTATTTTATGTTTTTTTTTTACTAGCAAGTCTGCTTCTCGGTGAACATATTTAAAATGGTTATAAAGATAAGTATTTGGCTATGATTTAGGCGCTTTCATAAATTTAAGTACTTAAGATCTTTGAGTTCTAGTAAGTGAAAAATCATAAAATTTTAGGTCGAGTAATTAAATTTTTGTTATTACTGATGGTTGCAATTTCAACCTTGTTGAAGGATCTTGTAAAACCGCTTTGTATTGTATTGTTTGAAATTTTGCATCACCTTTACTGGTCTTCGAACCAAGGAGTAGTTTCAAGTAGTTTTTTGGCGCATTTTAAACCTTTTAAATGCCTAATAAAATTGTTTGAGTTCAGGTTAAAACTTAGTTCAGATAAAGTTTTTGTTTCTTTACATCACATCATTCAAAAAAACTTTCACTAAAAGTTGCGTATACGCAACGTACGCCCATCACATTTGCTGCGAGTCAAGCAAAGTTCATGCAGTGAAGCAAAGTTCATGCAGTCAAGCAAAACTCTCGGTATTGTTTCCGAAACAAACTCGTGTATTTTTTGTTTATAAAGCCGCCATTGTGTTGGCTATATTTATTTGTTTGTTATTGTTGTTGTTTGTTGTTTTAGTATTGTAGTCTTGTTTATTTGTTAAAAATTTTTTAAATGTTTTCCTGTACTTTTTTTATTTAAATTTGTTTTGCATTCTTTTTGCCTTAAAATATTGTTTTCATTTATTTGGCCGCAGTTATGGCAGCCATTTCCGGTGCGGTGCTTTTTTTATATTTATGCGTATATTGTTGAACAATGCCACAATTTCCGGAAATGTTTTTTCCTAATATTTTTTTTTTTCAATTTACGTTTAGTTGTGGTTGGCGCTTTATTGGCGTAGTTCGCGAATTTCCGGCTGGAAATTTTTTGAATGAGTGAAGCAATAGTACAGGTGAATAACAAAGATAAAATTTGTCTAAACGACAATTTTTTTTATTTTAATTTTTTGTTTACAGTAAACAAAGTTTTCCACAACTTTGACCCTTGACGCGCCTGTTATTATGGAATAGAGTACCTTTCTTTAGATTTACGAAGAAAAAGGCGGAGGCCAAAAATTTAGGAACGGAAAGAGAAAATCAAAAGATTGCAAGAGATTCCAATAAGTCTTTAGAGCGACGCAGTTTTAGGTAAACAATTTTTTGTATATTCTTTTTTTTACTGCACAAAGTTTTTCATAAATTTTGCCTTTTCGTACCTGGGAACCTAAACACTTGACGCATTTCTTTTTAAAAAGAAAACAAAGGAAGACCTTTCTTTGGAATCTATGAGAAGAAAGGTATCCTAGATTGAGGCACGATAAGATTACTGACTGATGTTTTTCTCAAGACTCTCCCTTCATAAACCAAGGTAACCCTTCTCTATGCTTTTAATGTGCTCTGTTGCCAATTTTCACGTCAAAAAACTTCGATCGAAAACAAACAATTCCGTTACCAACAGATTTGTTCAATTCATGTTCTCAGGTTTTTTTGGCCACACTCCAATAACCCTCTTCCTCCCAAGACCAATTTAAACCCAACCCAATTTTCTCGTATCACAACCCTCAACCCTTTCTTTTACCGAAGATAATATTTTCCATTTCCGATCTCAAACTTTTACAGTCTCACTCCCCAAACTTCTTTCGTCTAGGGCAAATGTTCTCAGAAATCTTCTTAGCTTTGGAAAAATGCTCTGTTGCCTATTTTCTCAGAGACAAATTTTGCGTTTTCCATTCTTAGAACTATTCCATCACATGCTCTGTTGCCAATTTTCACGTCAAAAAAATTTCTATCGAAAGCAAAACTTTCCGTTGTTTGTTGATTTGTTCAATTTCTGATCTTAGGTCACACTCCAATAACCCTCTTCCTCCCAAGCCAATTTAACACTTGCCTAATTTTCTCGTATAATAACCCTCACCCGTTCTTTTACCGAAGACAATATTTTCCATTTCTGATCTCAGATTTTTTCAGTCTCACTCCACAAATTTCTTTCGTCAAAGGCAGAGGTTATCAGAAATCTTTCTTCGTAGGCCAGTTAAACCCCTAAGCTTTGGAAAAATGCTCTGTTGCCTATTTTCTCAGGGGACCCAGCACACTTCCCACAAGTATCAATTTTTAACTCGGACATAAGCTTTTAAAGCGAAAGTGTGCTCAGCCTACTACAACAATATTCCGTAGGTACCTCCAATTTAAAAAAAAAAATCAAATCCACACACCACAAAATGAAACAGAAGCTCGGTGCAAAAGTCTCTTCATAGGCTGCTGATGATAAGATGTAGCTGTAGTGCACCATACGTTTTTAAAGCGTTTGAAACAAGCCATGTTGCCCATTTTCTCGCATAATAACCGACACAGTTCTTTTATCGAAGGCAAAATTTTCCTTTTCTGATCCCAGATTTTTTCGGTCACCTACTCAGAGATCTTTTGTAGAAGGCAGATACCTACTTTCAGAAGTTTTTCTTCATAGGCCAGTTATACCCTGTACTAAGCTTTTGAGAAATGCTCTGTTGCCAATTTTCTCGTAAAATTCTCCTTCAAATTCTTTGCTCAAAGACAAATTTACCTGCACTTTTCTCCTCAGAAGTCTTTCTTCTATGCTTTTGAAAAATGCTCTGTTGCCAATTTTCTCGTAAAATTCTGCTTCAAATTCTTTGATCAAACACAAATTTTCCTTCACTTTTCTCAGAACTCTTTCATCATAGACTTATGTTCCCATAACTCTTCCTACAAGTACCAATTTTTCACGCTTACATAAGCTTTTAAAATATACCCTGTTGCCAATTTTCTTTTCAAATAAACTCAAAAATGTTTGATCAGAGACAAAATTAGCCATATCAACTCGTCACAGAACCATGTCTCATGACACGCCATGCACAATTTAAAGCTTTTGAAAAATGCTCTGTTGCCAATTTTCTCGTGAAGTAGACCTCAAAGTTCTGTGATGGAAGATAGTATCTTCAAGATACCGATTAAAGCCTTATAGCTCGCTTTTCAAACTAACAATCTACTACTACTTCGTTACAACTCCTCACACACCACACCACCATTCTCAGTCGTCTTAAATGTTTCCTACTGGGTCACTCTCAAGCGCCATAAAACCGTTTTGCAATTTATGCATCCATAATAGCGCGTAAATGGCAACATGTGGCAAATTAAGTACTAAATGTTTGTGCAATAACTTTTTCTTTGTTGTTCTTGTTTGTGAGTTTTTGTTTATGCATCGTTTCTTTGCTTGCTGACCTAACTGCACTTGAATTGTGGCATGAGTAGTAATTTACAAAGTGATTTGTGTTGCATGCAACAATTGCTGGTACGTTGTGGTAGCAGTAAACACAGACAAAAAGTAAATAGGGGGACATGTGATGTGGTAAGCAGTGAAGCGGACAAACATTGAAAAGACTGGAGAGCTTCAGCAAAACCGAAGGAGTGCAGTGAAGGACATTACTACAAACTCACATAGTCACAAAGGCATTATGCATATATTTGTATGCAACACAAAGTCTGTTATAAAATAAGGTCAACATTTTTAGCAACTTGCAACAAATTTGCTGTATTAAATAAATTTGAATTGTGAATTCGGTGAGCCAACAATTTTTTTTTTTTTTTTTTTTTGTTTAAAAAGAATTTCTTCTACCTTGATTGCATAACTCCCTTTTTGCTGCTCTGTTGCATGCTGATGTCAATACTAATTTATTTCACAGTTCGCTTATATATTCATTACATTAACCGGATTTTGTGCACTTGTTCTTGTTTTCCCCTGTATCTCTCTTGTTTTCCCAGCCCAACCAAGCATCTTCTTCCCCAATGCCAATAGCTATCAATTTCATTACGCTTACAAGCTTACATTCTTCAACATTTATCTTACATCACTTCTAAGCTTTGCTTTTTTGCCACTGCATCGTAATTTCCGTATGGAATTCCATACATCACAAGTGTCTTTGTAGTTCAGTTATCTATTGCAAAGCTTTCTAAAACTCTGCGGTTTTTACGCTCTGTTCACATATTTCAGTACAAATTTATAGCGTTATATTTTCCTTCAGAAAATTTTTAAAAATGTTAGCGCTTTTTGGTTCACTGTTGCCACATTTCAGTGAAAAATTATAGCATTATTCTTTTCTTGAAAAAAAAAATACTTGTTGCGACGCTCTGTTGCCACATTTCAGTGACAACTTAAAGCGTTCCCATCTTCTTCTCAATATTTAATAATAATATGGGTTTCTTAGTTCTGTTGTCAAGTTTATTTATAGCGTTATATCATTCTTCACAAGATTCAAAAATTATTCGGTTTTCAGAGCAATGTTGCCACATTTCAGTGACAACTTAAAGCGTTCCCATCTTCTTCTCAATATTTAATAATAATATGGGTTTCTTAGTTCTGTTGTCAAGTTTATTTATAGCGTTATATCATTCTTCACAAGATTCAAAAATTATGCAGTTTTCAGAGCAATGTTGCCACGTTTCAGTCAAAAATTTTTAGCGTTATATTATTTTCACACGATTTAAAAATGATGCCGTTTTTAGAGCCCTGTTGCTATATTTCAGTCAAAATTGAAGGCGTTTTATTTTTCCGGAATAGATTTAAAAATTAAACTTTTTTCGACGCTCTGTTGCCACATTTCAGTCAAAAATTATAGCATTTCATTTTCCTTCGCCAGATTTGAAGATAATACAGATTTCGGCGGTATGTTGCCACGTTTCAATCAAAACCTTATAGCGTTATATGTTACTTCATAAGATTTAAAAACGATTTAGTTTTTAAAGCCCTGTTGCCACATTTCAGTCATAATGGAAAGCGTTCTTTTCTTCTGGAATATATTTAAAAAATAATACTTTTTTCGTCGCTCTGTTGCCACGTTTCAAGCAAAATTAATACAAAAATATGATGCTTCCCAAAATTTGAAAATGATGCGGCTGTCAGGGCTCTGTTGCCATATTTCAGCAAAAATTTATAGCGTTCTATTTTTCTTGAATAGATTTAAAAATAATACTTGTTTCTGCGCTCTGTTGCCACGTTTCAATCAAAATTTATAACAACATATGTTGCTTCACAAAATTTAAAAAAAATATGCGACTGCCAGTGCTCTGTTGCCACATTTCAATCAAAATTTTTCGGCGTCATTTTTTTCATAGGAATTAAAAATGATCTGCACTTAACACTCTGTTTCCACATGTCAGTCAACTAAATAGCATAGTTTTCAATTGATTTATATATAACGCCGTTTTTAACAAGATATGTATTTCTTTACAAGATTTTAATTTGATGCATATTTTAGCGCTCTGTTGCCACATTTCAGTTACAATTTTTTTCGTAATATCTTCTTCAATATAAACAATCAGGTGGATCTGGTGTAAGGTGACACATGTACACGCAGATACTATGTTTTTACGCATATGATTAGAATGACCTTATTTTGAAAATTGTGTCGCTCTGCTACGTTGCCAAACTTCAGTATACTTTTTTGAACTAACGCTCATATAATAACTACAAAAATTAAACTCCAACAGAGAACTGCATTGTGCTGAAATGTTGATTTTACCCTTGAGTGCCTCATCTGGTTGTCATGCCTTCGTCCTTTCTACTCCTTGCTATATTTCAACAAATCTATGCACGCGACTATTTACCTGTAGCTTCCTTCCAGCAGTTGTAATCTCATATGAACTTATTAAAATGATATTCAATATTATAGCTTAGCTATCAAATGATTTTGTTCCTAGTGCGAGTACGAGTACCTGCTGCTTTTCATGGCTTAATGATAGCAGAGATTGAGTATATCACCCACCACCCCTCACATCTACATACATTTGTACACTTGCTTTGATTTACTCGCACAATAGGAGTAGCAGCCATCTGTTGCTTAATTTAGTAAATATCTGACAACTCTACATACAATTGCGTGCTGTGAACTGACAGAAGATAGTTGCTTTGATGTTGTACTTATTTAAAGTTTTTAGTCATAATACTGATGTATGGGAATCTAATGAGGATGAGGAAATTAATTTGCCTATATTTGAAAATAAACAGATTAAAGCAAATATTTAAAAGATTAGAAAAGTAAAGTTGCACTAGATACATTTATTTTCTTCGAAATATTTGAGTTTTCTGTTTATTTAGGATATGTTAGATGCCTAAAAGTGTGCAAGCAGTTTATGTGAATTTGATTAAATTAAATGTAGCACACAAACTAAGTTGAAGTTAAAGAAAGTTTATACATTTGTTACAATTCGCATCAACCTACATACAATATTCTTCGCAACCCCCTCCCTCCAAAGCGCCTAAAGGTATGCAAATATTACTGGAATTCGCATTTTCTTAGACACAAAGTAAGCAAGTTTGTCTAGAGCCCTGAGGTATGCAAATAACTTGAAATTTTATTACGCTCTTTAATCCCGAACTAGCTAAGATTATTTAAGAAATCATTGTAGCACCCAAAGCTATGCAAGTATCTTAGAAATCAATTACTATGCTGGTATTAGCGCCCATAAGTATGCAAGTATGTATGCTCAAATTAAATAAACTGTTCCAGGAAAACATTTTACTGCCTAAAGGTATGCCACTTTCCCAGAGTTTTGTTTAAAACAAATATGCGCCTAAACGTATGCAAGAGTTTTTTTTATAAAAACTCGATTAAAGTTGCGAGCCAAAAACAACTTTTTCTGGCATATTTTTTAAGGATATTCTTGCACAAAGGTGATTTATTAAGGATGCTTCTAAGGTAATGCACTCTCTTTAACTATTCGTATTCTGTTTGAGTCTAGTTTACTCTTAAAAGTATGCAATTTTTTAATCTTAAAAAAGAAAGAGTAGCCTTTGCCAAAACTCAACCCCACATCTTCAAATGAGTCTTATATACTAAATCAGGTATAAAAGCGAGTTAATTTTATATCTTTTTTATATTTTTCCAACCTAAAAATATGCAATATTTCAAATTTTAGGAACAATGAAAACAAATAAAATATATCAACTTTTCGTCACATAACAAGGCTTGTTTAAAATTATTTAAATTTGAAATTAGAGCCCCCATAAAAGTGAGGTTTAGTTAAATGACTTTTATATGTTTTCAGCGCATAAAAGTATGCAAAGATTTATTGCTTGAAAGGTAAAAAGCAGAAAAGCGGTTTATGTTTTGTACTCCAAATTAAAAGTAAAGCACAATTTAATATACTGTAAATATGAGCTAAAAGCTTTGCTGTAAATCTACGGGAAAATGTGCAGTTGTATGTTGGCGCCTGTAAGTAGCTATTGCAATATATGTATAACTTTACTAAATTTTTTCTAAAATTTATACAAACATGGCCTTGATTAATTCAATAAACATATCAACCAATAATTAAGCAATTATTTATTAAACAAGTCTATTAATTAAAATAGTAAAATATTTTATCTAATTAAAACTGCCTGTAAGTATGCTACGTTTCATAAAAAGTATATTTAATTAATTAATAATAAAATTGAGCTATTGTAGAAATTTTCCATTCAAAAGAAAAAAGTTGAACAAAATCAACAGTTAGTAAAAATTAGATAAATAAAAAAAATTTGATAGGAAAAAGTATTGTAAACGCCTAAAGGTATGCAATGGCAAAAAATCTATTTGTTTACAATTTAAGCAATAAATTAAAGGGAGTAAAAATCGCAAACGAATTTTGAATAAAAACGCAAATTTAAGGCCATTATTAAAATTTAAAATAATTTTTTTTAACTAATCTTGCGTGCCTATAAGTACGCAAAAATATTCCACAAACTGCGTTTTTGTTGCTTTAAGCTTAAATGAAGCATCAAATTGTATACATACTTACATTATATTCCAAATACGCCCTGCGCGCCTTTAAATATGCAACATTATTCCAAGCGAATAATTTGCCTAACTTACAAAGCGTGCAAAAAATATTACTGTGCTATCATTTAAACATCAATCTGCGATGCGCACTCGTTTACTCATAACTAGATGAAGCGCACGTGCTTGAAATTTGAGTTATGCGCTTATAATTATGCTACACAAAATTATGCTTTGCAACTGACGCCAAGTATAAATAATTAGTTTAAGAAAACAAAATTATGGACAAATTATTTGCATTCATTAATTATTATTTATGTTTGTTTGTCTGCGCTAAAAATAGCTGTGCTCACTAATTGGACATTTAAGCTGCGTGTGAGGGATTTTTTTAATGATGATTTTTAGTAGTTTGAAATTAAGTTTAAAACATATTTTCCTTTCGAGTTAATAAATACAATTTCAAAGCTCAACTCAGTAAGCGCATTTCAAGATAGTATAGTCAAAAGTCTCTAGGGAGTTAACTAGAGTTCGGAAGATATGTCAAAATCAAACGCCTAAAATTATGCTAACATAATTGTCAGAGTTTACACAATTTTTCTTCTTAAATAAATTTACAAAGTTTTTTCAGGCGCTGGATTGGGCATATGCTTCCTAAAAGTATGAAAGCTACTTTAGCTTGAGCAACTATCCTATGTCCTTTTAGGATTTTCCTTAGTCAAAAAATATTGCTGAGGTTGCTAGAGGGAGAGCAGCTTCGTAGAGTGGTAGCAACGTAAGTGTCACAATATCACGATAATGAACATTTCCCCTAAAAGTATGCAATATTTTTTGTAAGCAAGTATTTTAAAACTACTTTTGGATATATTAATATCGAGTTGTTATTAAATTCAAATTTCATTTCATTTCGTGCCTAAAAATGTACAAACAGCTAGGGTTATTATTATTAACCCATATTTTCTTTAAATTACCTCTCTGTTGAAGGATATGATATGTCCTCTAAGACTGTTCTTTATGAAAATAGGCAAGCTCAGTCGTTATAGAATGTAAGTTTGGCAGAGTAGTACCTATTATCTAAACGACTGCAGCAATGGTTTTTTCAGCCAAAAATTATGTCCAAGCAACCCAAGATTCAAAATAGCTTGAACAATAATATTTCGCCTAAAAGTATGCAACAATTTTCGCAAGCACGTATTTGCCTACCACATACAGCTCTGTAGATATACTTCTACGGAGTTATTATTAAACATAAACTTTTCTGCAGATTTCCACAAATGACCCACTTGCTTAACCTTTGAGCACATTCTTCACAAACTTTTAATTGAATTTATGGTTTTATAGAGGTTTTTTTTTTTTGTTTTTTTCATATCTATCGCTTACATTTTGTGTTTTTCTTACTACTTGGCATTTAAAGTATGATAACTTAATTGGCAGCTGTCAGCAAACATCACAGCTAGCTAGCAGCAACGAATGCGTACACGCCATAACACAAGACAACAATGTCCAACGAAAAGACAGCTCAATTTTCACGCCATAGTAATGTTAAGGTCGAGAGCCGTCTAGTGCTAAGGAACTCATACCCCTTTGGACTTCTAAATGTGTTCTTGCTTATTGCTCATTGGCTGCAATTGCACTTCTACAGTTTTCTTGTTAATTTTGTTGTAGCAACTAAGTAAATCCCTCAGCGCAAGCTGGCCCTCATTTTCTACTATCTTGTTGCATACTTTCAGGCGCTATGCAACAGTGCCTTAGCTTTGGTGCCCTTTCAGCCCTCTGCATGCACTATCAACAAAAGCAGCCACGCAATAAACTTTGTAAGTCGCTTGCGCCACGATGAAGTTTGTATGTAGAGATGTTCGTCAATTTAAGACCGCATTTTGTACGTCGTTATGAAGTTTGCAAATTGAACAAATTGGCGGCAAGAAATTTGTTTGGCGTTGTGGTGTGTGCAGTGCAGTGTAGTATTTGACTCGTCTATGGCAGTTCTGTGATTAAAGCACATTGTAAGTTAAGTGGTTTGTAAGTTCAGACACAGTCTGCAAGTTGCTTAGAGTGTAGACGGAAAGATTTTGTTTTCGTCAAGCGCATAGGCTGGGAATTCAGTTATCGTAGTTCGTTTGAAAGTTTTTCGTTTGTTCCTTGCGCTTCTTGGCACGCGTGAGACTGTGAACTGTAGTTGATTGCTCATTGGTTTCACGTACTTCTATGCATTTAGTGTAGCTCAGGCGTGCATTGTCGACTTTCCCTTGACTTGGTCGACCTTGACCATTGCATCATCGTTCGATTTCGAAAGAGTTTGCATGAAGATCATTAATGAGCTGGCATCTAAGATTATATTCCACGAACCCTCAAATCCTAAGGTCGGCTTACAAATCATGCCTAGTCGTGGACATTAATGATAACTTATATTTACTTATTTCCTTAAGCTTTCTTCTTAAACCTTAAATGGGAGCTTTACCGCTTACATCTTTTTATGTTAGTAGCTTTCTCCAATCACAACTTAAGAGCTTTCAGAAAAATTACCTCTTAGTTTTGCATCGAGATTTTCAAAAGCTTTTTTTTATTTCTTATATTTTCGAAAGCCCTCGTATCAAAGTCGAGCTTTCCCTGAAGGATAACCAATTTTGAGAATTTTTGGCATGTATTAAAATCTTGACAAAAGGGGAAGCTGACCAAAAAGGGGTTTAAAGAATTTTATAGGCTCAACTATAAACACAATGTAAGAAAAAAAGTGTAAAAGTAAGTGCATCTGAGCTTTTGCTTTAAATTTTCTTGGCAGGAAAGCTAAAAGCTTTAAGAATGCTTTTAAAAAAGCTTTTCTCAAATATACATAAAACAATAATAAAAAAAAGTTATTGAAATTCTTAATCATATAATGTTAAGTTTTCGAAAAGCTTTTATCCACGGCTCCAAAGCTTAGCTGAATAAGTTTTTTCTCTCCTTAAAATACGTTTAGCCAAGCTTTAGCCTATGTGTTGCTCTTGTCTAAATGAGCTTTTCCAGAAAGTTGATCAACTTTTCACCACCAGAGCTTTCTGTTGGTAGATACCAAAAAAAGCTTTCACGGAACATTTTTTGAACCGCTACTTTTTACGAAGCTTTAACTACTACACACTAGTAGTTATTGCAAATCTTTAACCAAAAGCTTTTCTCAAATATACATAAAAAAAATAATATGAAAATAGCTATTGAAATTCTTAATCATATAATGATAAGTTTTCAAAAAGCTTTTATCCAAAGCTCCAAAGCTTAGCTGAAACAGTTTTTTCTCTCCTTAAAAAACTTTAAGCAAAGCTTTAACCTATGTTTTGCTCTTGTCAAAATGAGCTTTTTCAGAAAGTTGTTCAACTTTCTGTTGGTACCAAAAAAAAAGCTTTCACGGAACATTTTTTGAACCGCAACTTTTTACGAAGCTTTAACTACTACATACTAGTAGTTATTGCAAATCTTTAACCAAAAGCTCAAAAGTTCAACTGAAGCACATTTGTCCCGCCTTTAAAAGCTTTAAGCAAAGCTTCCATGAAAAAAGGGATTGTCCCACCATTTAACAACTATATAGTGTTTAACTTTAGAAAATATTTTATTAATAATATAAATTAAGCTTTATAAAAAGCTTGTTCATAAAACAAATTTGCAATATTTCAGACTTTTTTTTTCTCCACTTAAATGCATGAGAGTAGTACGCGTAAAAATCTGCATCAAGTGGATACATCTGTCACTTTACCTCCTTTCTCTCCTTTATAACTTTGTACTTATATTTTTTTGATCATACTTCAATCTGTGCAGTTGTTTTTTCCACGCTTAACTACCACTGATTTGTGTGGTGGCAATTTTCTCACGATAATGCTGATATACAACAGCAACAACAACAACAACAACTCTCCATATAATTCAATTTCAATTTCCTGAGTATTACTTTAAATTTCCGCAAGACACACTCGTACCTACCTACCTTAAAACATCAGTGGTAGAAAAGAATGTTCATTGTATTGCTTTGATATTTATATATTCCACGTAAGTAAACGTGGATGTATTTGCTCAATAAATATGTATGTCAGTGTATACAGGATAATAGTGTTGCAACAATTCCGGCATCAGCTGTCCATTCATCCATCCGACGACCATTCACTATTCACTCGACCGTCTAAAAGTCTATGTACTAGAGCTTAGTGTGTCAATGGCAGCGATGGACAGCAAACATAATAAATGGTGGGTGGAATTCCCCTCTATGTGTGGCTATATGTGTGTTGTGTATGTATTGAAGTGCGAAGGATGAATAAAAGAAAAGTTGAGGCCAATACTAATACAGTTGTCTGATTCCGTTGTAAGGTTTATGGTCTTAGTGTTGCATAACCAACCATGCTGGGCTAGGAAGTTAAGCTTTGTCGGATTTGTGGGAAAATTTTGGTAAAATATATGGATGTTTATGCAAACTGATGAAAGCTTATATGAAAGATGCTTTATAACGGGTTATAAAGCAATTATTTTTTCAAGCCTATTACGCTAATTTTGAAAGCTCCTTCATACAATTACTTTTTGTTCATAATTACGACGCAACGTCTACACTTTTTGAGCTTTATTAATTTTGTTAATGAAGAAAATCGTTAAAGCAAAAAGAAAAGCTCAAACACACTCGGTATATTATAAAAGCTTAGTATTTTTATCATTACTAAAAATGAAAGCTCAAGTAATTAAACATTTTTATAAAATGTTAGTACTTTTATAATTACTATGCTTTGTTCAATGAAAGCTTAAAGCTTGATTATTAAAAGTTTAAAAGCTTAACTGAAAGCTTAAATCAAATTTCAGTTTCTAGTTTTGTTTTCTGCTCTTGCTAAGCTGAGTATTTCAAAATCTTAGACGAGGCTAAAGTGAAAGCTCACTTCAGCTTACAGGAGCTTTTTACTGTACATATGTAACTTATAAAATAAGTTAGGTTCAACTGAAAGCTCTCTGCATTTCAATTGAATATTTGCAAGTTTCAATTTGAATATTTGTAACGCATCTTCTTCTCATTTTAGATAACTGAGTTACGATCTATTAAAACCTTTGAAAACAATTAAAAATAAGGTTTAAGAAAGCTTTAAGCTCTTTTTTTGTATGCTTTTAATTACCTAATATCAATTGTTAAAAAGTGGTTGACGCACAGACAACATATAAACGCCACTCTTCGAACCCATTTTCAGTGTTTAAAAAATTATGTTCAGACACGAAAGCTTTTCAAAAACTTTTCCAAAAGCTTTTTTCCTTATAGCTTTCGTACTGCGGGTTCCTCCGGCAAATGAATCTGGCCCTCTAGAAACAGTTGGTTTTTAACAATAGCTATGCAGTTTGTTAAATAAAAACCTATTCTTAAATAACTCTCAAAGCGCGCCTCCCAAAAGTTTTGTAAACTCTTTAGGCCATAACAGAAATAAAAGAACATAATTTGTCTTTGTTGGTGTACTAAACACTTAATTAATCAGAAATCGCAGAAGCTAATTAAAGCTATTTAACTAAAACGTGTGCTAATCAAATTTTATTGCCTACTTTTAGGGTTGAATTTTAAACATATTCTTTTATGTTCTAAAGGGTGTAGAAAATAATGTGTTTATAAGTGAACTTACACATTCTCTAATTACCCCTCCGATTGCTCCTAAAAGTATACCCACATAAGTGTGCTACTTTCTTGTTTGTCAGAATTCAAATTTATTTTTAAATTCCCTGTCATTTAAAATACATTCATTGGCAGTAAAAAAAACATTGAGATTCAAAACTGCCATCAAATATTTTACGCCAACTTATAGACACACTGAACCAAAAAAGTTCATGTATCCAATCAAAAAGTACATAGATTTTAAGAATTGTTCGTTAAAACCTCTCCAAAGAACTTTTTCGTAGAAATTTAAGAACATTTCCTGGAATATAAGTACTTTTTCGTAAAATATGTATGAATTCATTCATAAATTGTAAGAAAATTTTCTTAGATTCTATGAATTTTTTCTTATATTTTAAGGAAAATCAGCGTGAACTTCTATGAAACTTTGTTCGTAAAAAACATGTACGTTTTTGGGTCAGTGCAATGTTGGCATGGAAATAAAATAAAAAGTTACACTTTTTTGGGAAGACTATAAAACAGGCCTGGCGGTAGCTTTTCATTTTCATTTTTTTTTGTCGTAGATAATTTTTGTCACTCTCATATATTAATGGAAGCCCTGTTTGCTTGTGAGTTGAGTTTGGTATAAATAAGTCTGAATATCGATTGTAACAGATTTCTATCACGTACGCCTGAAATTATACTTCCTTTTATAAAATATCAACAATTCAGCATCATTCATAACTTTGTTGCTCTTGAATACCAGACCAAATCATTGGCAGCCTTAACAACAAATAAAAGCAACCAAGATACAACGACCTTCATCCCTCACCTTAAACTTTCGCCACTCCAGTCATTATTATTTGCTTGCCAGCTTTTATTTTCATAATCATAATGAGGAAATTTTCTTTTGTGTTTGTGTGCGCTTCTTCATGCGTGCTTAGAAACTTATAATATAGACATACACACATACATAGACATATATATGTGCGCCTATAAGTATGCTCAAATAATTTCCGCTCATGCTTATTCACATAAATAGGTGAAGGACAAAAAGCATAAGTCTTTTTTGTTAAGCAGGCGAAAAGCGTATAAATACTTCTCGTTAGCATATCGTTATGTTGCTGTTGCTTAAGAATTGGATGACTTGTGTTTGTTGGTAATTTCTGATTCCATTTACTCTTGTTTGTATACACTCAATTATGTTAATGTGTTAGTGGCATAATTAGTATTCATTAAAACAAAAATTACATACATACATATAATTTAATCAAATATTGTGGCTCTTCTACAATATTGCTTAAGACATTGACGAAAAGTATGCCACTTAACTCGCTTTTAATGAAAAGTCGCTTTTGACTTTGTGATAAAATTAGTCAAAAATATTTCTTTTTTTTTATTTTCTAAAACTTGAAGAATGTGATCAACTTCATCAATTAGAAGAGATTTAAATTACTTTTATAAAACTAAATTTTACGATTTTCTAATAAAATCATCGTTTTCATTTCCTAGATTTTCCTACAAGAGGTTAAAAAAAAATTTTGCGCCTAAAAGTATGCTGGCAAAAATTCAGAGAAAACTCTAAAAAATATTGTATTGCTTAAAAATTGAACCTAGTGACTGAGCTCTATACGATCTAACATCAATTAAAACTAGTACGTCCACTTGTCTTTAGTATTCTTTTACAGGAAACAGCAAATTAAAAAATAACTTTTTTGTCTTGCCCTGTAAGAGTAAAACTTTTTGAATTTTTTTTAAAGCAGTTTTTTTTTAATTTTATGAAAACAGCTGTTGGAGTTTTTAAATAAACGCTACATTTTCTTTTTTTAACTTTTTTTCAACATATGCTGCTTTTTAACACTTTAGCCCCTAAAAGTATGCCGCCTATAAACAGCTTGGTATTCAAAGCTTTGTCGAAACTAAAAGACAATCTCTAGAATTATTTTTGTTTGATAATTCAACGAAATATTCGGCTTTTGCTAGAGTTAGTTAAAAAAAGTAGCTATATAACATATGGTATACTTTTAGGCTCGTGAAAATTAATCATTTAAAAAAAAGTTGCATTTAAAAAAAAATATGTTCACCACGTGTGCCTAAAGGTTAAAATTTTTTTTTTTTTTTTTTTTTTTTTTTGTTAACTGTTTATGCTGAGCCTGCATTTTGCATTTTAGCATATAGCCCAAAATGCGGCATTTTCTCCATACAATTTTGAAAGCTAAACGCAACTAAATGCTACTTTATTTCTGCATTAGCTTTAGCATCTTCGAAGATACAGTACGACCAAACATTTCCTTGTATGAAGAAAAAGTAAAAAAAATGTTGCATACTTTTGGGCGAACCGCTGTTTATATTAGGATATCTTCTCGCTAAGCAAGTCAAGAAATGGTTGAAGCGATTTGGATACAATTTGGTACATATGTATATGGATAGCGTGCTTCATTCTAAGACTTTCTTATCAGGTGTTGCCACTTCAGATGGTTTACAGAGTTGCCACACTCAAAATTTTTTTTTCCAATATTGAGTAGGATATGCCAATATAGTATCAAATGAAAATCAGTTTCTGCAGTCTTCCAGAGAAAATATTTTTTTAGGCAGAGTTGCCATCTAATCCCATTTTATTTATTTTTTCGTATATGGACCAATATCTCAGGAACTGCTGGTGCGATTAGGATCAAATTTGGTATATAGATAGTATGCTTCTTTCTAATATTTATACTTGGGTGTTGCCACTTTTTGCGGTTTACAGGGTTGCCACATATCTCAGTTTTGTTTTAAATACTTGGCAAGATATGTCAATATGCAAATCAAGTTAAAGGTATTTTCGGCCGCATTCCAAGTTAGATATTTTCGAGCAGAGTTGTTAACTAGGCTTGCCACCTAACCCCAATTTATTTAATCCTTCTTAAATCGACCAATATTTTGGGAGCTTTCGAGAGGAATTTGATTAAATTTCGCATATAGATAGAATGCTTCAATGTAAGACTTTTCACTTCGGTGTTGCCACTTTTTGAGGTTTACAGGGTTGCCATCGAGAGATGATTTTTTTTTTATATTAACCCATTTTATTTAACTCCTCATATATCGACCAACATCTCGGGAACTGCCAAAGAGAATTTAATCAAATTTAGCATGCAGGCAGCAGTATTCCTTCTAAGACTTTCCACTTGGGTGTTGCCACTTTTTGCGGTGTACAGGGTTGCCATCGATTGATGACTTTTTTTAATATTGAGCAAAATATGCCAATATGGGTATCAAACGAAAGGTATTTTCGGCCGTATTCCAACTAAGATATTTTTCGGCAGAGTTGTTACCCATGGTTGCCACCTAACCCATTTTATTTAATCCTTCTATATCGACCAATATCTCGGGAACTGCCGAATAGAAGTTGATCAAATTGGGCATGTAGACAGCATGCTTTAATCTACTATTTTGACTTGGGCGTTGCCACTTTTTGAGGTTGACAGGGTTGCCATCGATTGATGACTTTTTTTTAATATTGAGCAAAATATGACAATATGGGTATCAAAGGAAAGGTATTTTCGGCCGTATAGCAACGAAGATACTTTCAGGAAGTGTTGCCAACTAGGGTTGCCACTAAATTGTTTCACGTGTACCAAAATAAAAATATAAGTTAGTCTAAAAATATAAAATTAAGATTTTGGAATATCAAATAAGTTAAATAGGTAAAATATGTTATTAAATATAATTTATATTATGCTAGAAATAAGTTTTGAATTTTTTTAAACTGACTTATTAAAAAGTTCTCTATGTATTTCCCCTGCATGTCCCCTTAGAAAAAAAAAAATATATTTTTAAACAACCCACTTGTACAGCCCTTAACAACCACTAGAATCTTAGTGACTTCCACCAATCTATGTAAATAGCCAGTTTAAATGTCTTGGCCCCCTCCCACTTAGATAATTGACATCCCTTTTACATTTAACTATTGATATTTATATGTATTAGAAAAAAATTACTAAAACTACTTCTCAACAAAGATTTGTTCACCATAAAAAAATGTTTTCCATTTTCTCTCTTCTTTTTCCAGTGTCTCTGTGTGTGTAGTAGCCAACCAACCCAGATAACTAGAAAACCTAAAAAAAAAAAAAACTAATTTAAATTCAACTCCCAATGTTTTTATGTGTTTATGTGTGTTTTATATGTGTAAAACCTCGTAGCAAAAGAAAAAGCAAATTAACTTAGTAAACGCAATATTTGTGTTAATCCTTTGTTCGTCAAACCAAACTCGTTTACCATCAAGAAATAGCAAACAACAAAAAAAAGCGCAAACATTACAATCATAACAACCTAACAAACGGAATAAGTACAAAGCAAATCTACAAAGCAGTCACAACGACACACATACATACACACAAATACGTGTGTATGCAATATAAGCATATCACCTGTGCTGAGTGCGCGTGTGGTCAGCTTCGAAGTTATATCAACGCTTTTCAATTTCCTTTTGCGCTCACCGCTGTGGCTTTAACTGCTTTTGTAGTTTATTTTTTGGTTGCTTAAAAAGTTGAAATTGAAAAAAAGAAAAAAAAAAACGTAAAAATTAGTCCACGTTGCCAACCAGTTTTGGTGTCGCTGTCGCCGTCATTGTCCCCGCTGTCATCATCGCCGCCATCATCAGTGACGCCACAACTATGCGCCATGTCAAAACTTCGCCATTACAGATCCATAGATCAGCCATGCTCTACGACCACCATACGAAAAAAGTTAGTTTTTTTTTCTTTTGGCATGCAATGTATGGAAACAAAATTTAATAACGAAAAAAAAAAAAAAAAATTATTTTGCATGTTGAATATTTTGCTTGCGTTCTTGTTGTTTAACCCAAAATACTTTTTTTTGTTATGTGCTTGAATCTTTTGCTTACTCTAAAAAGAAATTATCAATCAAAGTTGTCTTAACTTGTTTATAAAGAAAGTTTAATTTGGTTTCCTTACTTATGACCTTTTTAGAAAAATCCCAAAATTATTAACAAAAAATTAATTATAAAAACAAACTCCATGATACCAAATTTTGTTTTCATCATTATGATAATTTTACGATAAATTTATTTTCGATTCTTTCCAAAAAAAAAAAAATTTAAAATTAAAAAAAAAATAAAAAATTTAAAAAAAAATAAAAAATAAAAAAAGTAATAAAAAACTTCGAAAATTTTTTTTTTAATAAAAAATTATAAAGTATATTTTTTTCTAAGTTAATAATTAGTTATAAAGTCATTTAGCCACAAATTTTGTATCAACAAAAAAAAAGGCATATCTTGCTTATATTTTTAAAATAATTGCGTTAGGTAGCAACCCTTAAGCTGCGCGGAATGCACCACCAAAGTAGAAAGTCTTAGATTGAAGCGTACTACCTATAAGCCAAATTTAATCGAAATCGCTGCAACCGTTCCCGAGATATTGGTCGGTATAAAAAGGAATAAATAAAATTGGGTTAGGTGGCAAGACTGTCTGAAAATATCTCAGTTGCCATACGACCAAAACACCCTGAATAACTTACTCAATATTTGAAAGAAAATGGAGATAGGTGGCAACCTTCTAACCCGACCGAAGTGGCCACCTCCAAGTAGAATGAAGCATAACAGTTGCCTCAAGTCCGAACACTGTTGTCAGTATTTCTCATACAACTTTCTATCTCCTTTAAAAACTGTGCATCGCCTCCTAAGAAGTTAACTTCAAAAACCATTCCTCAAAAAAAAGTTTTCCTAACTTTTACAAAAAAAAAAAAAAAAATCTTACTAATAAAAAATCCTTTCCTTATTCACCAAAAAAAAAAATATATGTCTAAAAAATCATTTCCATCCCTAGTTATCAAAAAAATTTAGTTTCCATTCTTGTAACTAAAAAATTCTTTTAAAAAAAATGTTGCAAATAAAAAGTTATCAACAACAAATTACAAAAATAAAATTGGTTCCCTTTTTTATAAAACGAAAAATATGTAAAAAAATAAAATAAAATAAAGTAAAATAAAAAAATAATAAAATAAAATAAAATAATAAAAAAAACTAGAAAATAAAAAAAATTAAAAAAAAAATAAAAAAAAATAAAAAATTAAATAAACAAAAAAACATTAAAAAAAATTGTTTAAATAAATTATAAAAAAGGTTAAATAAAACAAATAAAAATAAAATGAAATTAAAAAATAAAATAAAATAAAATAATGAAAAAACTAAAAACTAAAATTAAAAATTAAAAAAAAAAAGATTAAATAAAATAAAAAATAAAATACAAAAAAAAAATAAATAAAGAAATAAAAAAAAAAACAAATAATAAAATAAAACATAAAAGGAAAATAAAACAAAATAAAATAAAAAATTATATTAAAAAAATTTAATAAAAAAAAATTAAATAATATAAAAAAACAAAATAAGAAAAATTAGAAAAATAAAATTAAAAAATGAAATTAAAAAAAAAAAAATAAAACCAAAAAAACAAATAAATAAATAAATAAATTAAAACAAAACAAAAATAAATATGTATAAACAAATTTACGTTTCTTTGTCTATCAAAATTTGTTTTATTTTTTTCTTCATATTTTTTTAAAAATTATTTCTTTTTTTAAAAATAAAACAGGTTTTTGCAAAAAAAAAAATTTTACTAAAATTCAAAACAAATTTTACGCTATTTGTTTTTAGCCTTGCATTTTAAAGCTTTTTTACATTTATATCATCTTAACAGACATTTCTGCGCAAAGCTGTTTATAGCTAACATATCCATCAACAGAAAAAAAGCGCTTTGACTGCATGCATTTTAAGTTTGGTGCTTTTTTATTAAATCACATTCGCTATAAATTTGTTTGCTTCCTATAATTTTCACAGCGCATTCGCACAGCACAGAGCTTTTATATTTATACGTTTTTGTCCTTAAGGCAAATTAAATGCATGCATGTATGTGTATTACTAACACAATCCTCGCACCACGCACTCGCATTAAAACTTGCTATAATTTTTGCCATAATTTTTTCTATAATTTTTCACCATGCGCTGCTATGTATTTTTAGGTAAAGAAGATACTTAGCTAAGCAAGCTTTTATAGCGAAAAACTTGGAAAATATTATAGCTGTACTCTACTGGTATATGGTCACGTCCTTGCAGACAGGATTCTACGCTTCCCTAAGTACATTCATGATACAGCTTCCTTCATTTCATGTTGTTGTTGTTGTAACGACTAAAATACTCCCCGAAGGTCGATAATTGACAGTCCTTGGTCGGATGTAAAACCGGTACGCTCCGGTACTCCCTTTTGGTATTGCCCGACTTTCGTGGTAGCGATTTTATATGACCGGTGGAACCTTCTAGGTCATGTCATCCCTACACCCGTTAGGAAGAAGAAGATCCAACTTCTACTAAACTTCAGACTCATCCTTGGATCCATGTAAGATTATTTGTATGGTGGTTTCTTTACGAGCGACGCAAATATAGAACCAGAGAGCTTACCTCGGGATATATTCAAGAATCAGTGAAGATCAGTGCGGTTTGAAAACTGATGCTGAGCTATCATTGGTACTAGAGTAAGGTTGAACTCTTGAGATAAAACCTGAGGTCCTCAGAGTCGACTGTCGATTTAATGCGAAATTTGGGGTGAGAATTGAACCAAACGCAGACCAGTTCAAGGGCTTATTATCCCAAATTAGACGTAACTTTGAGAGGAGACAATGGCGGTTTCCAAGGGCGTACTCAGCTCTCCTCAAAGGTTCGCAAAGAGAGGGGGTGGGGGATTTATAGATTTGCTAAGTAACTATAATTTTTCTTGAGTTTTTTCATTCAGTTTCATTCGGTAAGGTTAGGGAAACACCCGCCCCCCAATACCTTCCCCCCCCCTGCACCCGCCCCTAGCAGTATCTAGCCTTAGGCTATTTTAAAACAAACTAAGCGGTTAAAAACTATATGTCGTGCGGTCCGATTCGAAAGAGATGCAGAACCAGTTTTTTAACAGCCTAAATGAGCCAAGAGCCAGATAGGACTTTATGTGGAGCTCAGAAACAGTTAAAACCCAATATATATTTGGGATAATAAATAATGCATACCTTCTTCTCTTGAAAGTGTTCAATCAAGCACATAGATCTAGTTAGCAGCTTTCTCATTCAGTTCATCTCAGATAGACGCATGTTTTGAGCCTTTTAATTGTGAATGTTGCTTTAAGTAGTCCAAAGCTTGCTTGCCGCCTACCAACACATACATATATACACATACTTAGCCTGTTCGCATTTGATATTCCATTAAGTTCTCGTCTCACTTTGTTTTCATTCTCATTGCAGGACTATGACAGCAATTTGCTTCGTCTGCAATTTGCCCATATTGTCACATCAAGTGGGCTTGGTGTGGCAGGGCGGAAATGGCTGGGACGATTTGGTACGAGAGCAAGTATGTAAAAAACTTTCGCTTGTCTTTGGTATAGTTCCTACACTAACATCTCTTGAACTCTTTCAGCTGGAGGAATCGACAATACGCCAACGTTTGGGCGGACGACGCGATTCGGCGGCACAGATTACCACGCCCCCTAGTACATCGCCGCCACCGGGTAATATGATAGGAAGCGCAATACTTGACTAGTAAACTTAAACATTGTTTCTTTTGTTTCCTCTTTTCCGCTCTTAGGCCTCCAGCGTCGTCGTCGCAGCTCACTAGCTCAATTAACCGATATACTGCGCGAATGGAGTGGCGGTGGTGCTGCCAAGCAACAAGCTCAAGCGCAACGTCAAAAGGCGCAACTCAATCGACGCGAAACTTTAGCTGATCTGGCGCGCAGTCTACCATGGCGCACATCAGTCAGCGATGCTTCGACTTGTGCTGGTACGGGCACCACCTACATTACGCCACGTAAGCGACGCGAGTCAAGCGCTGATTCGGGGATACGTAGCATGCGTTCACGTCGCGACTCGAACACAGCGGAGTTTGTGAAACATTGGAATAGGCGTGAAAGTACTGCAGCTGAGGAGCAAACTGTTATTGTGCCAGTTGTGGTTGAGGGTGGAGGACGTAGTGTAAGTATTTTAGAAGTTTAAAATTGTATACCCCGCTAAACTAACACCACACCAAATCTGAGTTAGAACGCAACTTGAACCTTTCCACTTACCCTAACCTCACTTTGCACTTCCCCTTTTCCTAATTGCAGAACTCGCGTCGGGGCTCTGGCGAAAGTGGCCGCTCGAGCCGTCGTGATAGTAATATTGGTCGCGATATAACACCACCACCACCACCCAAAAACAGCGGTATGAGTACCAAAAAACGCGACTCCTTAGCTGCACCCGATTTTCCCAACTTCCGACAAGAACAACGTCCCTCCACAAGCTCTGGTGGTTCCGATTCAATACAATATTATTCTACCACCACTTCCACTCACAATCAGGTCGATTCCGCTTGCCAAGCGTTACCGCCACCCACCATCATTATGAGCTCGGTGACACCACCAGCCACAAGTCCCACCGCACCGTTGAAGGGACGTCGCGACTCAACAACACAGTGTGGACGCGTAAATCGTCGCGACTCCAAAGCGGGTATTTCACCAGAACGCGCACCACGCCTACAACGTCTGCAACGCCAGGCAACCGCATTCGACGAGGGTTGCATACCTGGTGGCAGTCGACGTGGCTCACAGCCGGCGCTTAGCCCTGATCCGCCGGAGGATTGTGAACGGCGCACGTCGCGTCGTGATTCGCTTAGTCCCGATAGCGCATCACGTGGCGGACGACGTGATTCGCGCGCACATCTATCACCCGAACGTAGTCACGATCGTGATGGCAGTCCACGGCGGCAGACATTGCGCCGGCAGAGTTCGTCGGCTGCACGCAGCTCACGTTCACCAGATTCAAATAGTTGTAGTTCATCGCGTGATCCGAGTCCATGTTCACGCCCACCACCGCTGCCATCGGCGGAGCCTAGCTCGCGTCCAGCCATTCGAAGACAATCAACCACCGAGGAGATTTTAATAGCGCGCGGTTTTCGTCGTCAGTCGACCACTGAAGAAATGATACGTTGTAGAAATTTTCGTCGTCAGAGTTCGCAGAGTGATGATGTGTGTCGGTGAGTATGATGGTATTTGGTCGAAAAGCCCAAACTTGTGCTTATTGTTTGTTTTTTTCCGCAGTTATCGCGGACGTCGTGACTCGAGCGCTCAGATCATTGATGGCACAATTGGTACTATGACTGTTGAGACGACTAGCACATTCTTTGATTCAAGTACTCAAACTGGTAAGCGAGAAATTGATATTACTAAGGTGATATTTAATACGGAAATCTTTGCGTTCTGAAAGGTTTTTCAGTCGATTAACTAAACCAGGGGGTCAAGGTTTAATACGTTGAGGCATTTAAAGTTTTTGTGAACGTTTAGGGAGGCAGAAATTTAGTCCCACGAATTATACGGCCTTTTTTTTGAAACACCCAGTCTCAAATTTGTTTTTTAAACCATCCTATCTTAAGCTTTGCTACAAGGATTTCCTAAGTCATATTACGGTTAAAGAGTGTTCTTCGTTTTAAATTTTTTTAAATAGCCACATTCCAAAACAAATTTTTACTTTTTTTGAGTTATAAATACAACATTACATAATTTTAGGCGCATTTTCATTCGTAATCCAATGCCCAGTAATCAGTGATGTGACTGCCCTACAGATAGGTCGCTAACCTATCTGTATGCAGTTCATCCACCGTTAAACACGCTAATATGTTAAATTGAGCTTTCAAGCTCTAAATTTATGGTTTCGAAGCTTTCTCGTTTTTAAAGCTTCAGCAAAAAGCACAGGGTGCTATTAATAATAGCATAATTTTTTAGTGCGCTATTTGGAAACTCTCTTCAAAAATTGTTGCCTTTCTGAGTGTACAACAAAAACAAAAGGTGACGCATGCGCATCAAATGTAAACAAACATAGGTGTCATGATGTGGCACTAATACAGCTTGCAACAACATCTCTCATCTGGTGCAAGCTCTTGTCAGCAGAAAATTATTCGGGGGGACTTCAGGGTATTATTGACGCCCCTTGTGCAAAGTTTTTGTCTGACGGACCTATAGTGAAATTTTACTGCGAATATTTTTTCTGAAATCTGAACAGTCTGGCAAAAGCTTTAAATTCGAACCATTCACCAATATTGATTGGATAGGAAGCTGTCCTGGAAGCTGAATGTAGAAGACAGAGCCAGAAAGGCTTCAGTCGCTTTGTACTGTGGGGGGGGGTGGCATTGGCAAACGATGGGGCCTCTCTCCGAGGGTGGTTTACTGGTTGTATGATATGGTGGATATACCTATCCTATTTATGGGGTAGTGGTCTGTCAGGAGTTTAACATCTACTCCGACAGTCAAGCGGCAATTATGGCTCTGAGAGCTGGCAACGTTCGATCGAGGACAGTGAGCGACGGTCTGGAATCGCTTACGGTTGCGGCCAACTATATCAAAATAAAAATTATTTGGGTGCCAGGCCAATGTGACATTCCCGGCAATTGCCATGCGGATCTCTTGGCCAGAGCGGGTAATCGTGAAACAGATTTGGCTGCCTCCAGAATACTGGGTATTCCTCTTACCAACTGTAGTCTGCTTCTGGGCAGGTGGGCTTCGAAACGGTTAAGCAAGCGCTGGGCTGACACCACCTCATGCCAGGTGTCGAACTACTTCTGGCCAGTGGTTGACTCCAGGTGATCAAGGGAATCACTAGGGCTCTCCAAGGTATATCTTTCCATGATAATTGGGGTGTTGACGGGGCATTGTCCGATGGGGATCCATGCGGTGCGGTTAAATATTCTTGAACCCCCGAGGTGCATGAGCTGCATGGATGATGACGAGGTGGAATCATCAGATCACTTCTTGCTTAGCTGTCCAGAGTTTGCTAAGACCAGGCGCAGGTATCTCGGTTCGGATGTTCTTAGGTCCTTGGAGGACGTGTCGAGGATCGATGTGTGCCAAAATCGGACCTGTGTGCCAAATTCGGACCTTTTAAGTGTCCAAGTAAGCTGTTCCCCTAGTGGGATTGCTACCACCTAAACTAACCTAACCTTTTCGGAATCTTAAGCTTTTGGCAACATGCAAAATTTCATTTAATACCGACTTTTTCTAAATAGACCTATAGGGTGGAGCTCAAAATTTATGGTGAATGCGGCTTTATTGCCTGCCTATAGGTCTATCAGCCGATTAGAATAAATGGCAAAACCTGTAAATCAAACAAAACAAGAAACGGCCCACCAGGATTGGTAGGACTGGCAAAGGAGTTAACCTCAAAATACCAAACTAAAACCTTCCAACTTTGAGCGAGCTTTTTATGGCGCTCTCAAAATGTTGAGCTTTCCATGATGACAGCTAGAGAGCGCATTTGAAGTTTAGCCACAAACAAGTTGTCAGATTAATTAAATGTCATTTTGACAGCTAGCAGAGAGCTCAACCCATCTCTCTCACACACCACAGCAATAGAAATTTTGACAGTTAGACGATGTGTGAGAGCGCGCTCTCAGATGAGACAATCGACTGAGCGACGAGTGTAGGCGTCGCCGAGTATTTGTTGCTTTCTTGTGCTACTCACAATTGTGATAGTGTGTATGTGGCACACAAATACTCGCACACATACTGAATGATAAACGCGTTAACTGTGTAAATGTCCTTCCCCAAAAGCAAAATTGGACTTGTTTTGTTTTTGTTTTTAGCTAACATGACATTGTGGCAAGTGCTGCTATGCACTAATACATACAAAGAATTACTGCTACTGCTCTTGTCTTCTTCTTTTTTTTTTGTATGAATTCGGCTGCTCTTGGCACCATTAACACACTTTCCTGTGACAGCGAAAGGATTTGGAATTTTAGTTTACGTTGAAAATGCGAACGCGTTGCGTCGGTGCGCTCATAAACAAGTGAAGTCATTTTTTTAGTATTTTTGGAGAGTAAAAGCGATTACAAAACAAAATTTGCTAGATAAAAGAGCAAAAATTAAAACGAAAATTTTGCAAAAATAAATCTATAGAAAGTGAAAATGCTAAGTTTTATGAGTAAAAATAAATTTTCATAGCTTGAGTTGTTGCAGCAACTAAACATAGCGCAGTGCATACATATGGGCGCCAAAAGCGACGAACACGCCTTAAAGTATACAATACTTTGCACGATTTCGGAAAGAATTTTGTGAATATTTTCCTTGCGCTCATTTCCTGTTTTTTTTTTTTTGCTCGCTGTTATCATTGGAATTTGTTAACGTTGTCGCTGTTACTATTGTTGTTGGCAAGCTGTGTGTGCTGGCACCTGTGACGTCTATGGATAGCAGCAGCGCCGATAGCGCTCAAGGTGGCCAACATATAAATGCCATGATGTCGCAATCAGCTGAAAAGTGCGAAAAATCATTGTGCACGCCTGAAATTATGCAGCGTACAGGTAATAAAATTAGAAGGCGAGTGAGCGAGCGCAATAGGAAGCAAGCCAACAAATGTTTATTAAATATATTTAGCAAATATTTGCATAGATGAAAGTAAATTAAAAAAAAGGTAGAACGAAAGTTTTCGTTTGATTGCAAAAAAGTACTGAAAGAGCGAACGCATGCAGTGGCCGACACATTTTTTTTTCTTTTAGGGGAGCGTTTGTGTATGAGTGTCACTTTTAAGGTGTAAATACGGATATGCGCTTACGTGTTGTGATTAAATAATTCCAATTAAAACCGTAGAGCCAAAGGGAAGCAGCGTTGATTATGCACAAAAAAATGTGTTGCCTACTTTAAGGCGCTATTTCTTTAGGTATATGTCGAACTGAGTTCTGTAATGAAACAATGAAAGAAAGTAAGAAATTGAACAAAATATTGGAAAACCTGATATGAAAGAAAAATGCTGCATACTTTTAGGCGCGATTATGGGCAAAAAAAAAACTTGAAATATGTTTAGAGAAACAGCTGCTGAAGAAGAATTGTGTGAAAAGCCAAGATGAATGGACGCAAAGCAGATGAAGAAACGTAAAGAACATCTAAAACGAAACTTGTTGCCTACTTTAAAACGCTTGGGGTTCTAGTAATAATGTGTAGTCTACTTTTAGGCACTGCACAGTTTGATGTAGTCTAATATTTGTTTCGAAAAAAAGTCCCAACACTCGATTTGTAGCTTTAGACTTTCTTTTTTGAAGTCAGAAAGCTCTAAGTCCTTATGTACTTATGTACAGTTCGGAAAATATGCCATAATCTAACGCCTAAAATTATGCCAACATAATGGCTACAGTTTCGCCTATATTTTTTTTAAATAAATTAAATTAATGTTCATGCTGAATTTTAAAAGCAGCATTTTCCATTTTCGGTCGCACATTTCGAAGATGCGTTCCTGCTGCCGCATTTTGAAAATCGCAAGTGGATGCATGCTTGCCTTTTCAGATAAACTCCATTCCTTTTATAAAACTGAGTTCGTGGGTAAAGAAAGCGACTTTCTAAACAACTTTGTAACTCTTGACTTCGAAAGTTGCAACTTTTAACAGGAAATATTCTTGCATAAGTGCGTTGACTTACTTACTGAGAAGATATCCTAATATAAACAGCGGTTCGCCCAAAAATATGCAACATTTTTTCACTTTTTCTTCATACAAGGAAATTTTTGTTCGTACTGTATCTTCGAAGATGCTAAAGCTAAGGCAGAAATAAAGTAGCATTTAGTTGCGTTTAACGTTCAAAATTGTATGCTGCATTTTGAGCTAATTGCTAAAATTCAAAATGCAGGTTCAGCATGAACAGCACATAAGAGAACAAAGACAGTAGAAATGAAAAGTTCCCCTAAAAATATGCAAGCGATTTTTAAATCACCCTATCATAGTTTAACATCTATGCTTAGCAATATACCCTGCTCAGTGGTGCCATATCGTGAGAAATTACCCGTTTCGGGGGATATTTCACTACAAATGTTTGTAAGAGGGGATACAAAACCATTTCAAGTTTTTCTTATAAAAAACGAGTAGAGATCGAAAATATATGCCAAATCAAGCGCCTGAGAAACTTGTGTTAGCATAGGTTTAGGCGTTTTATTTTGACATATTTTCCGAACTCTACTGATGAGAGCTGATCTTAAAATCATCGTCCATCCTATACCTATTGTGGTCATGCTGAACGTAAAATCACAAATCGACTGCTATCTCAGAAAGAAATTCTGAGGTAGCTTTTAGTGACATTTTGAAATTTGCTAATTCGTTTCGAAAATGTTGCCTACGTTTAGGCGTAGTCTACTTTTGGGAACCGTCATTTTTCTCTATACATTTCGGTCCTTAATAGCACAAATTTGGGTGTTTTCATTTTCACCAAGATTAGCCGTGGTTGGTACACTCAAAAAAGAGTTTCCTTATTTCAGGGAAAAAGTCTTTAAATTGAGAAAAAAGATTTTTGGGAATCCATGTCTTTGGATAAGGGTATTTTTTAATATACCTAAGCACTAAATCAACATTCCATCAATGTTCATTTCGCAGAAAATATGAATTAAATTAATCATGAAAAATCGTTGCATACTTTGGAGCTGTAAATTTAATTTTGGCTATAAATCTAATTCTAAGCGCATCCATCACCGAAATTTGCAACAAACTGAAACATTCTAAAAAACCAAAGAATAAGAAGGTCGTAGTGGGAAGGGTAATTTATAAACTAAAAAAAAGTTTAAAACAACTTATTCCCCTTTTGCAAATTGTAATTGTATGTATGTATATCACAAGAAAAATTTAGTTATAACCTACTTATAGGATTCTTTTTTTTACAAAATGTCCAACTTTTATAGTCATTTGAAAAATTAATTTTTTTAATCTGTAGTATACTTTTAGGAGCAACACTTTTTAGCTGGCTTTTGAATTAGTCTGTAGTTCGGTAATGTTGATTGTTTGAAATTAAGCTTTTAATGTCGTTTAAGTGGATAATCCTTTTACAAAATAAATAATGGAAGAAATGAAAAAAATCTGTAGACTACTTTTAGGCGCTCTTAATGTTGTTTGGCATGAAATAAGCAATTCCTATGCCAAATAAAGCATACAAGGGCAGGAATATATGAGGAGCTCCACACCGAAACGCAATAAGTGCACACTTCCCACTCTTCATATAAAATGATAGCCTAATTTTGGGCGCTATGCCGTTGGTATATGTATATTAAAGTAGAGCAAATATTTAAAAATATCAATTAAAGTGTTGAAATTGAGAAAAACGAACATAATATAAATATGCTTCACAAAATATATGCTACAACAACAATAAATATCAACAATTTTTGCAAAACCATATACTCAATATATAGCCTACTTTTAGGCGCTATAATTATATAACAAAGCAATTTGAAAAAATTGAAACTGTGAAGAAATTAAGCGAGGCGCCTAAATTGCAAGACAACTTAAACTTTGAATCGCAAAGTTGCGTTCATACGAAAACAACAACAAAACTACGCAATGATAACGCCAAGACTATCCAAAAATGTGAAATGAAAATGGGTTCTCCTTCAACTGAGCTTCAAATTTAAATAACTTTGAAAATAAAGAAAACAAAACTTTAAAAGACAGTTGATCCAAAAAAACGACAATAAATATAAGCACGCTCAATCAACGAAACAATGAAACGCTCAAAAAAGGTGAGCCAAGCAAAAATGTCGTTTTTGCTCAGTGTGCTTGCAACAAATTGTTGAATGACTAAGTGAAAGCGTGCGACTGAATGAATGAGACGTGAAGTGTAGGTGTAGGTGAGCTGAGCGTGGTGTATTGAAAATGTGAGCGCTCACGATTAAGAACTTTAGTGTATGTGGGTGTAGGTGTAAACAGTAGTAGCAAACGAAATGAATGAGTGACAAATTGTGTTGTATGCCTGAGTGTGGGTTTGTGTGTACATAGAGTGAGTGCGCGCGTGCCTTCTCACTCTATCGGTATTTGCATAAGCTTTAATGTCAAATTGTCTGAGCACTATAACGTTGCAAACAAACTGTCAATGCAACTGGGAGTGGGAGTAGGAGCGGCTGCTGATTGACTGGTGGTTAGTTGACATTTTTTGTCTGCTAACACATAGACACACACACATACATGCTTACATGCAGAGTTTTTTTACATGCATATTTGTTGATTGCAATTGTTTTCTCGTATTTCTCCACTGGCACAATCACTGGCGTCGGTCGCTGTGACCGTATTCATTGAAGATGCGATTTCCGCGAGCTCCACTCAATTAAATGTCGCTCTGCCAAGGCTATTACCATTGCTGCCACCAGTCGCGCACATTCAATTGGACGCCATGCAGTGCACTTTGATTGCGCTTTCGCTATTATCAGCACCATTGTCAAGCTTATTTGATATCGCTAGTGGGCCCCAATGCACGGCGTGATGCCACCCGCAAAAGTCACAGCCAAACAGGCGACACATCATGAGCAGACTACATGAAATCGTAATATTTTATTTTTTTTGTAGGTACTCAGTGGCATGGGTGCAGCGCTCATCACTACTCACTTTCCTACCACCCACTCACCCAGCTGTATCTCTCTCTCTCGCCACCTCCTCGCTCTCTCTCGCTCAGGCAACTCAGCTGTGTAGTGGCTCGTCCTTGCAGTTTAGTCCATAAAAAATTCATATATTTTATTGTATTCTGTATTTGTGGTTGTGCAATCGTCTTGCCAGCTGTGTGTTGTTGTGTGCGCGCTAGCAATGCAACAGTTTGCTGTTCAGGCAGAGTCCACTTGCTAGTTCATGGCGCATTCGTTCGCAGCGTGCGCTACCTTTTAGTGCTTTCTCAGTAATTGTAATTAAAACTGAGGTCGATTAGTTGAGATTGAGGTTTGCTTCATTTTTTTTTCCTGTTGTTTACTATTTTCCCATTAGTGTAAAGAAAAAAAATTAAACGAGCAAAACTTTTTAGATGCAAGGATTTGCGCACAGGACGATATAACACTGTGCAACAATTTTGTAGACATTTTCCAATTGTTTCCTCAGATCAAGTTCTTCTTTGGGACCATTTAAAAAGTGTTCAAGTGTTCCAAGTAGCCACTAAGCCACTCTAAGAGATTCTAGAATAAAATATTAGCCCTAAAATAAAGCCCTAAAAGGTCTACCTGTGCATATACTGTGACAGCGAGAAAATAAAATTGTTTACCCCTAAAAATATGCAACACATTTTTTTAACAGCCTCCTTCCTAAATTTTCATTTTTACAGAGGTAAGTCATCATACCAGCGTTGTTTTTTCACAAGAAATTTCGAATTAGATTAAAAATGAAAATTTGTTGCATACTTCAAGCCAGTAAATGGTTTTCAATCAAGTAGCCACTAAGCCACTCTAACAAAAAATGTTCGATTTCATCCGATCTCGGAGGTCGCCAGCGGGTTAAGAGATTCTAGAAAAATATTAGCCCTAAAATTTCACCAAGGGTGCTCTCGGAAGGTCTACCTGTGCATAGACTGTGGCAGCAAAAAATAAAATTGTTTACCCCGAAAAATATGCAACATATTTTTTTAAAAGCCTCCTACTGACGTTTTTATTTTTACAGAGGTATGTTATGTTAACTTACATTGTTTTTTCACCAGAAATTTTGAATTATATGAATATTTTTCAATCAAGTAGCCACTAAGCCACCGCAACACAAAATATTCAATCTCGTACCTATATGAATAGTACTAAAAAAGTAACTTTTCAGAGGTCACCAGCGGGTTAATATGTCCTAGAAACACGATTTCGTTGACGCCGTAGTCGGGTCGAAGTGGAATTTAGTCGCCTGTTACGACCGACATGACATTTTCATCATACCAGCGGTGTTCTCTTTCACAAGAAATTTCGAATTAGATTAGGAATAAAAATTTCAATATTTTTAATCAGCGGCGTATCGACACGTATGGATGGAAAAAGAAAATAAAAAAATCATGCAAAAATTTGGCATACTTTAAGGCGGGGATTTTCTCTATTCTTTGCGGTCTTACTCCTTCTTTGCACAAGGCTTTCGTTCAGGAGAACTATCAGTAAAATTTTTCCTTAGCAAATTTCTTAGAACATTTTCAAATCCAGCATTCAAAAGTTCGTATTAAATAAATCATAAAAAAGTGCTGCATACCTGGGGGGTATAATTATTTGGTCTAACTCCTTCTTTGCACAAGGTTTCCGTTCAGTAGAACTCTCAGTGCAATTTTTCTTCAGCAAATTTCTTAGAACATTTTCAAATGCAGCATCCAATTTATCGTGTTTAATAAATTATGAAAAAGTGCTGCATACTTTGGGGCAGCAAATTTTTTTTTGGATACTTTCTACAGTCAAGCAAGTTCTATGCACAAAGCTTTCATACGGAAATTCTTTAAATAAAATTTTCAATCATTTCTAAGAACATTGATTTTGGCCTTTTAAGTACCTAGTAATTAAATGGCCCTCCTGAAAGTATGCAACACAATTTTCAAATATCCTAGAATGGAAATATTCTTTGCTACGGAGGTATATTACCAAAAATATATTTATAAAGCTAGCACAAATAAGTACGTTGCATGAAAAATTTGAATCAAATCAAATGAAAAATCGGGGCATACTTTAAGGCGCACATGTGATTTAACTAAAATGCATTAAAGCATTAAACAAACAAGAAATAATCAAAAACAAAAACAAATATAAAATTGTGCTATACTTTCCTAGCGCAACTGGGTATAAAAATAAACAATTCGAATATGTTAAATCAAATAGTAACTGCAGTACATATGAATCATTCGATATTAGTATGTATCCTACAAAAATTAAACAAAAAATTCATTCTTCTCCCCTCACACTTTTCTCTTTATCGCTCAACAGTGATGTAGTGAATGTATGCACAACGATGCATGAATTTACTTTAATTATGATTCAAAAATACTACCGATTTCACTTGCCATCATGCAATGCCTTTGCATAGTAACACCGATCATTATCTGTTTGCACATACATTTGCCGATGATACAACTTCTTATGCAAATTTCGAAAATTTTCGATTTAATGATGTATGCAGTATGTGAATATACACTGTAGGAAATTGCCAAGTTCGAGCTTGTATCATGTAGAAAAGGAATCTACTTTAAACTTGTTATTCAAGTTGTAAAGAAAATTGTGCGCCTAAAAGTATGCAAACATTTTTCATGTTTCCTTTAATTTCTGTGCTAACTATATAGCATTACTCACATAAAAAAATGTCAAGATTTTACACTTTGAGCTTGAACTTTTCATCCGAAATATGCTTTATTTTCCTATCGGGTACTTATACCTATGTTGGTATATGCCTGCTTTGGCTATATTTAACAATTGTAATCGACATTCTGTCATTTCCTTTCCCATTCATTTTCCCTTCATTATTCACACACTTGCCCAAATCATTATATTGGCTTTATTTGATAGTCCATGCATTTCTGGTTTTCATCAGTTGTGTACTTAATTAATTTTCACGTTGTCAGTAGATCATATGAATAGTGCTCCTCCTTTGACAAGGGTAACTGTATACAACATACACAAGTATGATGAGTTGATGAGTTCTTTGGAAAAACAATGCCAAAAATATTTCAGAAAAACGAATAAAGAAATGAAGCAGTGACACATCGAGAGTTTGTGTTCAAAGACAAAGGAGGAATGCGAGGCAGAAAGGAATTTGGTGAACTCTTTTTATGTTGGATCTTTTTGCTCGAAAGCCTTAAGTTCAATGAATGGTGATTTAAAGTGGGTAATAACTTTGGATTCGAGCTTAAAAAATTCTATTAATCAAAATCAAACACAGTAAAAAAAACAAAACTAAAATATAGTATAAAAAACTAATTACAATAAAATTAAATTAAATTAAATAAAAAATAAAATTAAATAAAAAAAAATAAAATAAAATAAAATAAAATAACATAAAATAAATTAAAATAAAATAAAATAAAATAAAAAAATAAAATAATATTAAAAAAAATTAAAAAAAATAAAATAAAATAAAAATTAAGAAAAAAAATTAAGTAAAATTAAATTAAATTAAAAAAATAAAATAAATTAAAATTATTTATTTATTTTTTACTATATTTTTTTTTTTTTTGTATTTGAATTTATTTTATTTTTTTTACTTTTTTTTATTATTTTATTTTATTTTATTTTATTTAAATTAAAATTATTTATTTATTTTTTACTATAATTTTTTTTTTTTTTTTTTGTATTTGAATTTATTTAATTTTTTTACTTTTTTTTTATTTTTTTTTATTTTTTTTTTTATTTTATTTTATTTTATTTTATTTTATTTTATTTATAAAATAAAAAAAAAACACAAAAAAAAAAATTTTTTAAAATAGAAAAAAAATTTAAAAAATATGACGAGCCGAAAGTCTTTTTTTGTGCTAGTGGGAGGGGGAAATGCTTTATGCACTAACCGGGTTCAAGCCCTTATTACTAGATGCTCTAGCAGCGAGACTCTCCGAGTGTGGGACCCCATTCTTACCTTGAGGTATACCGCACTAAAACCCACCCTCCCACGGCCCGCGCATTCATCCTTTCCTGGGACCGCGCTTAGCATTACTTCAGGTAAGGAAGCGCGTTACGTGAGCCCTATGGCTACGTCACGCTAACTGGCTAGGCAACCGCGAAGAGGACGTTCCTCACGTATCGCCCGACTATATCCCATCTGGAATTTTCGCAGGTCATCTTGCGAATGACACTGCCCGGGAAAGCTCGCTAGAAGTCGACTTCTCCATGAGGCCGATTCAGCCATGGTTCCAGTCCACCTTCCAGCAGCACTGCTGCTCCATTGTAGTTGCCCCCGCCGGATCGACCCACCTCGCGCCTGCGTTGCAACAAGGTCTCTACGTATCTCTGCGGAAGTCACGGCCGAGAACCGACCCTTGTACTGCCCTGCCTGTTAGCTTTACCTTTATTTGGCCTTTTTCCGATGGATCTTGATTCGCTTCTTTACAAAGTCTGATTTGCGCACCAATAACCCCAAAACAGCTTCTAATGAATATTTCTTCTTAAACGCACTCACTTGGCTTATTCAGGAGTCAATTAAATCAAGACCAAAATACCAAGCGCCCATTTACTGTTCCCAAACAAAAGTAAGCACAACTTGGCATATTAAAATGCAGCCAATTTTGAACGCCTAAACAATTCGACTTGGCACTTTGCCGTCTAAAGCAAGGCACAAACAATACCAAGCACTGGAAACCAATACCCAACACAACCAAAACACAAATGCATATTTAGCATGGCAGAGGGCAATGAATTTTTGGCATCATAAATTCGACAGCAAGAGGCATTTGACTTGCACAACCGAAAAGTGTGTGTGAGCGTTGCATTTTAAGAAGGCAAACCAAGTGAGCGGCTCGACGAAGAGCAACTTCACTCGCACCCTCAATCGCAAAAATTTACTGCACTTACATGCCTTATATGACTTGGCTTACTTGCTGTCACATTGCATGCTACGCCTTGTTCGCCACGCAAGCAAGAATAACAACAACTTAACGCTAGATTGCCGTCATCACCACACAACTTTGGCAACTTTTCAATTACAATTGTGCGGTTAATGTAGCGGAAGTATGGCAATGTTGTTATGCACGCTCTTGCACTGCACTTTGCACCAAGGCGCACTATGGGAGGTTTTGAGTTAGTTTGGAGAAAAATTATTGCGCATTGAAAAATATTTTTTGGCGTTTTTGAAAGGAGCTACACTACACTACATTACTGTTCATGCTGAGTTTTAAAAGCAGCATTTTCCATTATCGGTCGTACATTTCGAAGAGGCGTTCATGCTGCCGCATTTTGAAAATGGGCATTAAGCTATTTTTCGAATGCTTAAGGTGCGTTCTTACATCGCAACTGGAAGTTTGCTTGCCTTTTCAGATAAACTCCGTTTCTTTTTTAAAAGTGAGTTCGTGGGTAAAGAAACCGACTTTCTAAACAAACTTGAAAACTCTGCACCTCGAAAATTGCAACTTTCAACAGGAACAATTATTGACTTGCTAACATAAACAGCGCTTCGCCCAAAAGTATGCAACATTTTTTTACTTTTTCTTCATACAAGGAAATTTTGGTTCGTACTGTATCTTCGAAGATGCTAAAGCTAATGCAGAAATGAGGCAGCATTTAGTTGCGTTTAGCTTTCAAATTTGTAGAAAATGTTGCTTTTTGGGCTAAATGATAAATTGCAAAATACAGGCTCAGCATGAACAGCACATTATTTTTAAAAAATTCGAAAATAGCAATTCGTGAGAGATTCTTAATTCTTAGTACTATTTACAACTTCTGGCAAAAGTTATAGAAATTTAAAACCATTAAAAATTTTCAAAAAAAATATTTTAGAACATTTTTCAAAAATCTGTTCAAAGTTTTTGAATTTTAAAATCTTAAGAAATTCGATTGTTACGCAAACTTTTATTTTTGGAGAAATTGCTAAATATGTTCAACTTTACAAAAAATAAATTTAAGACTTAGTGAAAATTTGAAACGAATAAAAGGTCCCTAAAGAATATTTCAAAACATTTTTCAAAAATGTTCTCAAAGTTTTCGAAAACCCAATTTTGAATTTCAAAATCTTAAGATATTCGATTGTCACAAATTTTGTTAATCTTTCGTTCTCTAAAAAAGATGTGTGTTTTTCTCAAACTTTCGTTAAGTTTGGAAAATTTTTTGAAGAAATTTCAAAATATGTTTAACTTTTCAATTCATATATTCATGACCTAGTAAAACTTTAAAACCATAAAAAATTCTCAAAAAAATATCAAAAATATTTTCAAAGTTTTCGAAAAATAAATTTAAAATTTCGAAAATAAAAAAAAAATCGATTTTCACGAATTTTTTTTTTTTGTTCCATAAAAATTTCGAAAAGCTTGGAAATGTTTGCGGAGAAGTTGCAAAATATCTTATGTACTTCTTTTGAGGAATTTTGAAAAGTCTTTAACTTTTGTTAGGTGGAACTGAGCAAAAATAATTAAATAATTACAGCTTCGAATTTGAATTTTGAACTTTTTTTCGAAGCTTCGTAACTTCAATTTGAAATTTTTTAAATTTTCACAATGTCAAATTTTTGTACGTACTCGACTCACTTCTAAAAATCTTACAAAAAATATTGAAAAAAAAAATTTTGCCAATTTAAATTTTTTTTTTATTTTTAGGAAATTCCAAAATTAAGAATATATTCGAATTTAACTTCAAAAAATTTTCAAAATAAGGTTTTATTTCTCCTCTACCGTATATGAAAATTTTTCATAAATGGAAATTTCGAATTTTTTTGAACTTTTTTTCGACGTTTCATAACTTCAAATTTTTGTATTTACTCGACTTCCACCTCTAAAAATCTTGCAAAAAATATTGAAAGAATTTGTTTGTGTTAATTTCACTTTTTTGGGTTTTTTTAGGAATTTCTAAAATTAAAAATATATTCGAATTAACTCCCAAAAATTTTCAAATTTCTCCTCTACCGTCAATGGAAGTTTTTTTAATTTTCCGACAAGTTTCAACGAAACACCCCACAGTGCAACGCCTGCAAGTATGCTACTGCATTGTAAGCAAAAGGTGTAAGGAGTTAACGAGGACTCAACGCAGCCGTGAATGTCATCGGTGTCAAATTCTGTACGAAGAAAGTGTCGAAGTGTGACCGTCCCCCAAAATGCTGCAGCGTCTACAGTGTGAAGAGTTGAACAACTGGGCGTGTATGCTGGTGCGTAGTTACTTGCGACTTTTATGCGTTCTTTTTTATGCGCTGCCTGAGTGGTTCCTTGGTTGTGGTGGTGTAAGTGGCAGCAGCGTCCGGTCATCATCGCAGCCAATGCGCAATTTATTGTTTTTCGTGTAGAAACTTGTCATCAACAAATGTGCAAGTTATTTATCCGTTGACATTTCACATCTGACCTTTGACTTTAATAGGAATTTACTTGGAATTGTGTAGAACTTTTCGTAAAATTCTATAACTCTAACTCTGACAGAAGCAAAAAAGTTAAGCAGCTTTTAGGATGTATAAAAAATCTGTTTGCAATGCGCCTAAAAGTATGCACAGCATTAGGTCTTTTTTGGTTGAGTGGTTTGCACTGGCTCGATAGAGTCAGATCAAGATCGTTAGGGGAACGATCAGCTACCCTCACCTCTACAGCTCTCTGTTATTCGCCCACGGCTCCTTTCCTCCTTTCATTGAAGATTTTTCTCAATTGTTAACATCCAAATTTTTCGAAGAAAATTTAACAAAATATCATTTCCGCAAACTCTTTTCATGTAAACGGATATTTTCGTAAACCTATCTACGCATAAAATCATTTTTAAAAAAAACGAAGAAGCTCCTCCTGCATCAGATCAAGTGGCATTACGTGCAAAAGTGCTGCTACGCAACTTTCTCAATAAGGACTTTGATTTAACGGAATACGCGGAAAGGCGTGTGTAAGCGCCTGGAAGTAGGCAAGCGCTTTTTTGCATTGACAAATTACAAATGAGATTATATTTAAAGTATTTTGCAGTGAAAAGGTGATTCAAATGGTATTAAAAATTGGGAAATAAAACACAAGCTCCAAAAAAAAAAAATACGTAGTTAATTTTTTAATTCCTTAAAGTATGCAATCAATTTTTAAATGTGCCATTTGAGTTTATATACGTTCCGAAAAGTATGCAATTAGCTTCAATGATAAGAAAAGAATGTTAGCTATTGTTTGGAAATGAATTTCGCTTTTTTTATTAAATTATTTGAAATTAGTTTTTGTAATTTTCTTAAAATTTCATATTAGCGCCTAAAGGTATGTTATATCTTGCGTGTGTAGCCTAAAGCTTTGCTGCTTATATTAGACTTGTAGCTCAGCGAGAGTAATTGTTTGCAGCTCCTGAAAGTATACTTTTCATTATAAATTTCATTTAACTTTTAGAATTTCACAGAAATTTATTATTGGAAAATAATTTGCAATATAAATATTCGCAAAATTGTATACTTTCAAAACAGATTTTTGCATCACGCACAGATAATACTTTAATAGTTCTTAGAACTTGAAATGTGTACTAAATGCTATATTTGTATATATGTCTTCCAAGAGCTAAGAAAATATCTTTTGTTTGGAGAAAACTTTGAATTTTGGCTGAACCCTTAAAGTATGCAATGAGTATTCTTCTAAAAATGTTCCTTCTGCCTAAAAGTAGGCAACTTAACTGATTTTATGCGTAATTTTAGGCGCTCATGCCTAAAAATATGCTAAGAAATCGTCACAATGTGTTTTTGTTAAGTTTGCGCGAATTCTTTGTGATAAGAAAAAGATGGAAGCTCTTCCGAAAAAAAACTTTATTAATGCAAAAAAAAAAAAAAAAATATATGCATTGCTCACGTTTATATGAACTTCACTGCGCCTAGAATTAGGCAAATTCCTATTAAAGCAAACAAAATTGAGTACCTTACTCTCGTAAACATGTTATCTGATTCCCTTCAACATGATCTTCCGGGAAATCACAATTATAGAGAAGGAGCCTAATCCCGAAAACTTGACTGATGTTAAACATAAATATTTTCCTTGCGAGAAATTCATTGGAAGAGTTCGGAAACGCCTAAAAATATGCCAACACAGCTGCCAACTTTTTTATAAATAAATTTACAAAGTTTTCTAGGCGCTTAATATGGATTTTAATGAACGCCTAAAGGCATGCTTCACTCAGAAATGGTTAACAAGCTACTCAAATGAACTTGTTTATTTTCTTTGAATCTATGCAAATGGAAAGGGTGCTTGTCATAAAATTATTTATTTGATACTGCCTACTTTTAGGCTTAAGCGTCATACTGATTTTCAACGAAAAGTCCTCAATTTCTATATTAATTTCGTGTAAAAACAGATACTGTACACTTTGATAAGTTCAGTTCTATGAAATTGCAATTATAAACTAATAACCAAATCATGTTAAGCGCCTTAATGTATGAACAAAATGTCGAATGTACATATGTAAATAAATATTTTAATAATTTTACCAAAACAAAAGACATGACAAATAGCAAATAAATTAATTGTAGCAAGCTTCATACAAATTAATACACAGAAAATATGTTTTGCGCCTAAAAGTATACCTTAAGCTGGCGTATTTAATACACATCCAGTAAATGAATTGTTGACTGGCAGGGGCACAGGAAATTAATTACATATTTGCCAAAGCTTTTACACAAGGGGCAAATGTGTGAAATAAGCCTATGTGTAGGCAACGTATCTTTGTAATTTATTGGCGCATTCGCAGCTAGTAATAAACGCATCTACAAAAAGAGTAAGTGATAGGTGTAAACACACGTTTGCTGCAAGGGAAATAACAAATTTTGCATTACACATTGTTATGTGTTGTGGTTAGAATAAAATAAAATTTATATTCCACAGACATGAGAGCGCGCAGCGCCAGAAAACATATGTAAATAAATATAGCATACTTTAAGGCTAAAGTTTATTGCATCTACTAAAATATGTGCGAAAATAATAAAGAGGATTTCAAACAAAAATACCCAAACTACATGAGTATTGAGTTTTTATAGCTCTTTATTGGGCAAGCTGCGCGCCTGTGGATTTGTGGTTTCATTTAGCAAATGATGAACACATTCTGCCTAGAAGCTGTTGCATTTTGCAAACACGCACCGTTAAGCACAAACACACACAAGCAATGCATTTACAAAACATACAAATAAATGAAGCATAAATTGAGGAGCATATATAACTTATAACGCTCGTACAGCCTATTCAGTCAATTCAATTTGTGCATCGTTAAATATGTGAGTATGCATTCATTCGTTTTGTTAAAGTGTGAATTTAACAAAATTATTTACACATTTGCAATGTTATTTAATTTGATATCACTTAGCTCGTGGCATACATTTAGGCTCTAGGCAAGTTTGTTAAATGCGTAATTTTGCACCAAAACACATTTGTACCAAATCTGAGAAAGCGTGCTGTGTGTGCCCACCGTTTTGTGGTTTTCTGCTCGAATGCTTTACATATTGAAAACAATGTTGCGTAGCAGGCGTAGGTATGTGTGATAGATTTTTGCGTGCGCCCTAAAAGTATGCAAATTTGTATCAATTTATTTATTTATTGGTTTTAAATTGATGTGAGTTTTATTTGGGTTTTAATTCAATTCGTTAATGACAAAAACACAAATTTTATTTACTTTTTATATACCTACTAACTATATATGTATGTATGTTAGACTGTCTCAAAATTTTAAAATTGTTTTATTTAAAAGCATACCACCTAATTTTGATTATTATTCATCAAAAACTATCCTGACAAAGTCTCGTGCAACTCGAAAATGTTTAAAAATTGAATTTCTATATTTTTTTTTTATTTTTGTTGAGTCAGAAACACGAATGTGTAGCAAAATTGTTACGTATACGCCATAGTGTCTGTGATTCAGTGCAATATTTTCTTGTTTCTGGCTCAACGAAATTTTTTAAAAATGTAGAAATTTAATTTTTTAACATTTTTGTTCCGCCTGAAACATGAATGTGTGGCATATTCGTTTTCAATATTCCACAATTTTCAGAGATTGAACTATGCATTGCAAGTTTCCGGGAGTTCCTTGTACTTTAGAGATCCAGGATTTTCGTGGATCGTTTAGAAACGAGAGATTATTCACATGAGCCTATTAACTAAAATCTGGAAAATTTTTACATTCATGCCTCTGATAAGTTTTATTTCGATATCTCAACCCGTTTCGCAGATATCGACCAAAAATATAAATGGACCAAAAAATTACTCATACGCCGTGTAGGACCTGTAAAAAAGTGCACTATAATTGCAAAGTTTCAAGATGTCCTGAATTATTTTTGCTAGAAAACATATTTTCACGCAATATGCTAAAATACTTTTGAAATTTCAATGTCCTTTTCTCGCTAATACGTTTTTTTTTTTCAATATTTATGCAAAGAATCCCGTTATCCTTCTTAAAATAACAAAGGTGTAGATTTGTTACACAGTCTTTCAAATATGAGTCAAATAATAATATTATGTAATTTTCGAAGCTTTAATGGAATTTTTGGCGAACTTAGTACATTAAGTCTAATGTATGTGCGACAAAATTATTATTTTTTTTTTATTAACTAATTGCATACATTAGGGCTGATAATGCACTTTATTGCCTGTGCCTAAATAAACTAATGTAGTGGTTGCAGTTAATAGCATATTAGTTAACTGTATTTAACTCACCACCAAAATTAAGCTGATTAATATTAAATGTTACTTTGTACTAAATTTTTGCATACTTTTAGGCGTATAAATAAATTTTTCATACAAAAAAATTTAATAAATTAACTTAATTAAACCTACAACCGAAATTAAGTTTGAAAAAGTTATGTGACGAAATTTTGCAGACTATTTAGCTTAAAAAAAATTCGAGACAATGATTCTTGTTTACGGTTTCTTTGTAAATCAATATTCCAACTAAATTCTATTTTTATTCATACAAGAAAATTAGCTAACGGCATGAAATGGGTTTTTTCTTGATTTTATTTTCCTTTATTTTTGTTTCTTTGCTTTATTTTTCATCTCTTGCTAATTATTTTTATTGTTTTCTCTATTTTTTTCTTTGATTTTAATTCTTTGGTAATTATTTTTATTTTTTTTTTGTCTTCTTTTACAATATTTTTTCTTTGTTTTAATCATTTCTATTTTTTCTCTATTTTTTCTTTGTTTTTAACCCTTTGCTAATTATTTTTTTTCTCCATTTTTTCTTTGTTTTTAACGCTTTACTAATTACTTTTATTTATTTTTTTTTTTAATTTTTTTTTTTTTTTTTTTGTTTTTAACCCTTGAGGAGTATTCCAGCGGTTATAAATACATTAACAGGTTATTGCTATGAATTTTGTGAATAATTTTTCTAAATCTTCTTAGCTAAACTAAGAATATTTTTTAATATCTACTTTGCTGATTTCACCCAATTTCGTTGCATAAATTTAGGCACTAATTGCAAAAAATATTTTTGCTTCTTTGTTAGCTAATTGTTGAAGTTTGCCATTTCACTTTTGACAAATTTTCTTGCTCACAGCTTATTACAAATATCCGTGCATACTTTTAGGCGCCAGTATTTGGCAGCAGTCAAACCCTCGCTTGATTTTAAAAAAATCCACAACTTTTAATTCATACAGCAATATATTTATCCACATTTTGTTGTCCATTGCATAATTTTAGGAGCTACGTATTCGAATTTTGCAAATTCTCAGTTGAACCTCTAAGGACGTGTGCCTCCCTTGTTTAGTTTTATTTCTTGTTATGACTTTAGTGAATTATTATTGTAAACCTTCTTAGCTAAACTAAGAATATTTTTTAATATTTAATAGGCTGATTTCATCCCATTTCGTTGCATAAATTTAGGCACTAGTTGCAGAAAATATTTTTGCTTGTTAACTAATTGTTGAAGTTTGCAATTTCACTTTTGACAAATTTTGTTGCTCTCAGCTTATTACAAACTTCCGTGCATACTTTTAGACGCCAGTATTTGGCAGCAGTCAAACCCTCGCTTAATTTTAAAAATTTTCCACAACTTTTAATCCATACAACAATATATTTGTCCACATTTTCTTGTCCATTGCATACTTTTAGGAGCAGCGTATACGAATTTTGCAAATTCTCAGTTAAACCTCTGAAGACATGTGCCTCCTTTGTTTGGTTTTACTTCACACCACATTTTGTTGTCCATTGCATACTTTTAGGAGCTTCGTATCCTATTGCCTACTTTTAGGCAAGTTCGTGGCTTAAAGGCTTCCTGTAACACCTTTGTACGTTAAAACTTCTATTTACATTTACGATCATGAGTTAAATACATTATATTAGACATTCACTTGTCAACAAGTGACAAACTGAATCCCTTGTCAAAATTTGCGATTTAATTGAAAACTTGGAAAAGTTGTGTGAACCGAAAAAGTAAAAATACCTAAACTTGTGTGTCATTTTGGGAATATATAACATTTATAACAAAAAAGGTTAAGCAGTTGCTGAAGATGACTTTTAGACACCTTTAGCATAAAAGGCTTCACAATATTTTTTCCTCGAAAGCTTTGTTGTACAAAAATTGTACACGATTTTGTCACATTACATATTTGCTTCACGTCCAAAATCGAATAGTTTATTTTACCACGTTTTCGCATTTATATGAAATAATATTACAATAAAGCTATCTTACGATTTGCTATTTAACATTCAATATTCTAAACGCAACTAATTTAAATCACTCTGCCTTACTCCACGTCTATAACAGTAAGCGCCTAAAAGTATGCAATTATTGTGCGTCCAATGACCAGCTAAATTGTTGCCAAACAACAGCGCGTATCCAGCCAAACAATCTATAGCCTAACTATGCAGCATACATAACTAGCTACAACTTAACTTATTAATTGATAAAGCCTTGGTGACGCCTTTTTGTATGCTACAAAAAAAAAATGTTACGAAATATATGAAGTTAATAGAAATCGTGCTGGTATTAAAAACAAAATAAAGGTGGGCGCGTAAAATTGGTAGAAAATTTTGTACACCTCTATTTTCATGCCAACCAAGAGAAAGCACGTGGAATTTAATAGTGTCACACATCTACACACAAGCGCACAATGGCATTGCGCCTTTTGTTAGGCTACACTGCATGCATAGCAAACGAAATAATTTAGCGTTGTACAACTTAATTAAATTTCTTGGCTGACGTGGTAGAACTGGTAAATGACAGAGCACAAAGCGCGTCTATGATTGTGTGTGTAGAATTTAATGAAGTATGCAAGTTAAAGCAAGACAATTTGTAGCATACAATTAGGCGCGTTGACTCTTTCCACTATTTAACTTAATTCTTGGTTTGGTTTGGTGTATGCGCTCGACTTTTGTTAAGTTAAGCTAAAAAAGTTAACTTTTGAAGTCTTTGCCTTTTCTGTGCAGTTACAGAGGTCACGGCGCCTATGCATAGGCTATAGGAACATGGAAAAGGTGTAACCGCCATAGTTTTTATTTACATAATTTCAATGTAAAAGAGACCCAGTTCATTGGTCGCTTTATAATATTTTTTTTATTAATGATAATAGATCGTTTAACATCAAAAAATTATTTTCTTCCATACCAAATAATTTTTTTTTTTTTTTTTTTTTTGTATGGAAGAAATTACTTAACACTCTCCACGAAAAAAATTCTTAAAAATAAGGGAAAATCTTGAGCTACCTCTAGTTTGCACATTATTATAGTGAAATTTACAGGCCTATAAAGCTGTGTACTCAGAAATTCGCTAAAAAAAAAAATTCTGCCAAAAACGTTGAAAATTTTGATAAAATTTTAAAAAATTCGCCTGAAGTGCAAATTTTTACGGATATTTTTTTTGGTTTCTGTTATATAATTAGGCATATTTTAATTTAAAAAAAATTTTAAAAAACCATCTTAGTCACAAACTTTTAGTGGATCGAATTCACTGTGAGTCACTGTAGATGGCAACCCTGTAAAACGACCCAAGTGACAGTACACATGCATTTATTCTTAGAATGAATCAAACTATTTTTTATGCCAAAATTATAGAAAGAAAATGAAAATGAAATGAAAGTCCAAAATGTACTCATAACTTTGTATTTACTTTATTTTGAAATATTTTGATAGCTGATATTTAAGCAAGCTGAACTGAAGGAAAAATTTGCATTTTTAGATATGAAAAATTTTCACAACAATAAAAGTTAGGCGTTTTTTTTTTCGAAGAAAAAAATCGATTTATTTTTTAACTTATTTAACCTTCTATCGCCCAGAGACACGGGCCTGACTTTTTGAAATTTTTTTGCACAAAACTTGTTTTTATCTTCGACAGAAATAAGAATACAGAATTTTTTTTATTTTTTTTTGTTGTTTTAATTTATGTTACTTAATTTTTTTTATTTTTTTTCAATTTATGTTATTTATTATATTTTGTTTTATTTTGTCTTATTTATTTTATTAAATATTACTTTAATTTATTTTAATTTATTTTATTTTTTATTATTTTTTTATTTTATTTTTTTATTTACTTTATTTATTTTAAAAAAAAATTTTTTATTTGAATTTTATTTTAATTTAATTTAACTTTATTTTATTTTATTTTATGTTATTTTGTTTTATTTTATTTTATTTAATTTTTTTTATTTTATTTTATTTTATTTTTTTTATTTTTTTATTTTATTTTATTTTATTTTATTTTATTTTATTTTATTTTATTTTATTTTATTTTATTTTATTTTATGTTATTTTATTTTATTTTATTTTATTTTATTTTAATTTATTTTATTTTATTTTATTTTATTTTATTTTATTTTATTTTATTTTATTTTATTTTATTTTATTTTACTTTATTTTATTTTATTTTATTTTATTTTATTTTATTTTATTTTACTTTATTTTATTTTATTTTATTTTATTTTATTTTATTTTATTTTATTTTATTTTATTTTATATTATTTTATTTTATTTTATTTTATTTTATTTTATTTTATTTTATTTTATTTTATTTTATTTTATTTTATTTTATTTTATTTTATTTTATTTTATTTTATTTTATTTTATTTTATTTTATTTTATTTTATTTTATTTTATTTTATTTTATTTTATTTTATTTTATTTTATTTTATTTTATTTTATTTTACTTTATTTTTTATGTATTTTTTATTTTTTCTACACGCTAAATCGTTCCATGCAGGAACGTACATTATGCCTTTTATTGCCTGCCTTTCATTACAGCCTTTACGCCTTCACACTTTATGAAATCGCAACGAAACTTTTACGACATTTTAATTTGTATCATAAAATTCAAACAATTTGTTTGGTCGCTATTTTTGATTAAAAATCGTAAAATTCACAATAAAGCTTTTTACAGTTTGTTGGTATGAATGAAGCCAGTGATTTTGACTCTTTCCGGGCACTGTGACGCCACACTACTTTGCAACAGACAGTTCGCTTTCAGCCGATTATAAAATAGGATTAATAAAGATTTAATTGCTGCAGTGAATTTAAGTTTGTAGACATATTTTACTTATCTGGTTACGTAAACATAATAAATAAACGACGTTTACAGGCAATTAAATTTGAAATTGCTCTTTGTAAAGAAATTGGAAGAAAATTGTGATAAATTTTGGCAGCTCATAAAGTTTAAGTTTATTGCGTTTGAGATGTAATCGGAGCAAAGTAGTAGCTTGTTTCTTTGATAAGCTGAAGCTTCGCGATATA
>CAXKVI010000005.1:8492985-8542985 GCA_964058755.1 Campiglossa producta | reverse complement strand
ACTTATTTTGCTCATTTGCATATTGTAGTTGATAACGTTGACAATCTACGCATTGGAAATATTTTCTCTGGTAGTTTTGTGCTCTCTATGTGAGTTTGCAGCTTGACACGTGTTCCCAATTCATCATCAAAAATACAATTATTATTTGAGTGCGCCTAAATTTAGGCAACATTTACGGACCTGTATTTAGGCAAAGTAAAATATTTCAAGAAAATTATGATATGCGGTCGTCGTGATATAGCTCTAGTGTCCATGTTCTGCCACATCGAAGATTGTGAGTTCTCATCCAGGAAAAGGTGGTTTGCCAAACTCTCCGAGTGTATTTCTGCCATAGAAGGCTTCTCAGCCAAAATTCAGAAGTCGCTCGGAATCGGTAAAAAACTGTAGATCCAAAAAAAGTGTAGGGAAAATAGCAGCATACCACAAAATTGGAAAGAAGCAAGACTTCCAATTCAAAACGAATTCTCTAAATTGCTAAATATTTAACTGTCGCCAGGCTCCTTGCATGTGTCAAGTTTGGAACTTCTAGCTTATCCGGAAGTTACTCAAAAAATCAATCGCAAAGTAGTCCTGTTTTTGAGCGGTATTATCTCGGCAACCGCTTGGCCGATTTGGATGAAGTTTTGCATATAGATAGTATGATTGATTCTAAGAATATTCACTGGCAACCCCACTTGGGGCGGTTTACAAGGTTGCCACCTATCCCAATTTTTTTTACACTATAGAGCTACATATGCCAATATGGGTATCAAATGAAAGGTATTTTCGGTCGTATTCCAAATATGTATGACAATTTCATGCAGGTTTGCCACTTAGGGTTGCCACCTAATCGCAATTCATTTATTTTTCGGTATATCTCGGGAACTGCTTGAACGATTTGGATAAAATTTGGCATATAGACAACTTGATTAATTTTTAGACTTTATACAAGGGTGTTGCCACTTAGGGCGGTGGACAGGGTTGCCACCTATCTCGACTTTTTTTTAAATATTAAATAAGATATGCCAATATGAGTATAAAATGAAAGATATTTTCGACCGTATTCCAAATATAACAATTTCAAACAGGGTTGCCAACTAGGGTTGCCACCTGACCGCATTTATTTTATTTTTCCTTATATCTCGAGAACCGCCTTTCTGAGTTGTATAAAAGTTGGCATAGATATAGTTTGATTCATTCTAAGATTATATAAATTTGTGCTGCCACTTGGGGCGGTTGACAGGGTTGCCACCTATCTCGACTTTTTTTTATATTAAGCAAGATATGCGAATATGAGTATTAAATGAAAGATAATTTCGACCGTATTCCAAATATGACAATTTCAAACAGGGTTGCCAACTAGGGTTGCCACCTGCCCGCATTTAATTTATTTTTCCTTATATCTCGAGAACCGCCTTTCTGAGTTGTATAAAAGTTGGCATAGACATAGTTTGATTCATTCTAAGATTATATAAATGTGTGCTGCCACTTGGGGCGGTTTACGGGGTTGCCACCTATCTCGATTTTTTTTAAATATTGGGCAGGATATGCCAATATGGGTATCAATTGAAAGGTATTTTCGACCGTATTCCAACGTTGACATATTTAAGCAGGATTGAGGCCTAGGGTTGCCACCTAACTGCATTTTATTTGTTCTTTCTCATCTCGAAGACCATTTCGGTTGCCTATTGACCCATTTGGGTAAAAAAATTCACAGTGTTAGTATTCTTCATTCTAATATTTTCCACCTGTGTGTTGCCAAGTTTCAAGTCTCCAGTTATCCAGGAAAGCGGTTAAAACTCGATAGCAAGATTCCCAATTTCAAACGAATTTTCAATGTGCCACCTGGCGACTACTTTTTTTAAATATGCAGTGTCAGCACATGTTTTAAGTTTCTAGCTTACCGGAAAGTTATGCAAAAGTCGATCACAAAATGCTCACTCTCTTCAACTATTTTCAGCTTACTGCATCAGCGCGCCACCTAGCGGAATTTTAATTTTTTTTTTTAATTTTTGGATTCGGAGATTGTAATCATATAAATTTTCGGTACAGAACGCATTTTTCGAGATGTATTGAACTAAGAAATTTTGATAGGGACTCTGATGCTGAAAATTCTACGACTACAACAACAAGAAGTAACTTTTTACCGTCATATGCGCCTAATTAGCCATAGCACTTTGAAAGTTTCTTACTATCTGCTGCTGTCAGTGTTATTTGCTTCACTTAACAAAAAGATAAGCTAATATTTACGTGTTAATACCCTACTAAATATTTATTTAGACATTTATATGCGGCGGTCTCTCTTAATTTCTATTTATACCCGCATATGTACCCATTACAGACTTTACCCTTATGTTAGGTTGGTGTTGGTGCAGTGACATGTCAGCAATATATAGTGACATTTATTACCAACAATTAAAAGTAAAACTTTGCCAATAAATGTGACAATTATAAGCTTTTTTCTTTTCAAACATTGTTTTTATTACTCTCTCTCTCTCGCTCTCTCTCTCTTCAGCATTGTCCTAAAATTTTATCTACAGTGTAATCAATATCATGAGCTCTTGGAAAGAAAATCTCTAGCTACACATTCATACACACATATGTTTGAATATTTTCTGCTGGTCAGCTGGCTAGTCAATGCAATTAGTGTGATTGCTCAGTTTTTTGGTGCGTTCTTTTGTACATTCACTCAACCACTCTGGGGAGATTTGGAGATTTTTTTTAAATTTTTTTTATTGTACACACGTATGTTTTTCAGTCAATAGCTTTAGCAATGATATCGATAGGTTTCCTTTATTTTAATAAAATTGTCGAATGAGCAGTTTTTCGAACTTTAATTTGCCTACCACAGTTTGACGTTTTTCACATAGACACAGTCTGCTTGCATGTGGTTACCTTTTCCGTTGCAATACAAACCTAATGCTGCTTTTTCAAAGCTCGAAAAATTTAAGTTCGCAAAACTGAAGTTCGAAAAATTGAAGTTCGAAAAATTTGAGTTCGAAAATTTTAAGTTCGAAAAATTTTAGTTCGAAATTTTAAGTTCGAAATTAAACTTTTTCATAAAATTTTGTTTTTTTCAACTGAGTTCTACGTAAAAAAACAGCAGTTCGAAATGTTAAAGCTCGAACTTAAAAGTTGATATGTACTTGGAAATCATGCTTTTTACTCTTGAAAATCAGGCTTTTTTCACTTGAAAAAAGTTGATTTGGCCCAGTGACCAGTAAAAATGTTAATTTGTCCGAAACTCAAGGCAGCATAATTGGATTGGCATTTCAAGCATGAACTTACGTTTTTCGAACTTCTTAAAAAATTTCGAAGTTACGGTTTTTGTAAAATAACGCATGAATATCTCAAAACTCTATTTGACGCGCTGTAAACGGGTTTACCTTGGATGTGGGAGTTTTTAATTTTTTTTTTTTTAACTTTAGAAAATTTCGAACATTTTCGAAATTGAAATTTTTTTAAATTAACCAAAAGGTATTTTATACGCCTTACCAAAAAAGTGCTTATATAGAATAAAAGTCGGTTTCTGTGTTTTCGAACTTAATTTCGAAAACAAAACAAAATTATAATAAAATTGTTAATACTTTTTTGAACTATATTTTTTCAAATTTCCCACAAAATGAAACCAATTTGTAGTTTGCTATATTCGAAAGTTTTCGAACATAGTTTTTACAAATTTCGAAAATATTCAAATAATTTTACAAATTTCGAAATATTCAAAACAGTCAACAAGTCGAGAAAGGGTCATTAAGAGAAATTTTAAATTTCGAAAACTAAATTCAGGTTTCGAATATTGAAAACATAAGTTTGATGTTTTTAAAATGCTTGTTTTTTCGACTGGGCGAAAAACTGAATTATTTTCGAATGATTTTTGATTTGGAGTTTTTCGAAACTTGAAACCTGCAGAAGTTTTTCGAACTTTAAGGTGTTCTCAAATTGAATTATTTTGGAACGATTTTCCGTCATCTCCCTTGTCAGTTTTAGTTTTGAAACAATTTTGGTTTTGAGACAATGCGCCATTGCCGGCAGCACTTTGTCTCAAAACCACAGTGGACAAGGGATGACGGAAAATCGTTGCCAAATAATTCAATTTTAGAAAACCTTAAAGTTCGAAAAACTTCTTCAGGTGCCAAAAAAACCAAGTTTCAAATATTCTTGATATTTTTCGATGAAAAACATTTTTGAAAGGTTTAAAAACTACTCAGGATTGCGAATTTCGAAAATTTCATGTTTATTTTTTCCACAAAAATACTTTTTTTGCTAAATTTCGAATTAAAAAAAAAGAAACCAATTTTCCAAGTTAATTCCATTCATTCACACACTCTTCAATCTAATCATTCGGTTTAGAGAAACATCCATCTTTATTAGCTTGTTCACATTGATGCTCGCTATGCAATTTTAAATTGCCATGGATTTTCTGCTACTTCAACAAAAAACACAAAAAACTAAATAAATGTCACCGATATCAACAAAACTGCTCGCCAAAATAAAAGCTTAGCTGAAATTGAGTTATTTGCTGTCTCTCATTTTAATAGCTGTGTTAACCCTTTCATCAATAATGCATTTTTTATGGTTCACTTTAATAGCGACGCTATTAGCGCTATTATTTTGCGAATAGTTTTTGCTCACGCTAAATAGAGACACGCATTACATATGTATGTATGTGTGCTTGAATGAGAAATAGTGTTCGAAAAAAGAAAAAAACAAACTTAATTTTTTGTCAATCAACTCATGACAAAGAGCTTATTGTGAATTCCCAATTTTGACTTGTTGACTGTTTTGACTAGAGATAGTTTAAAAACTTGTAAACTCGAATAGCTATTACGAATTTCGAAATTTGAAAAAAACTATGTTCGAAAACTTTCGAACATAGCAAACTACAAATTGTGGTAATTTTGTGGGAAATTTGAAAAAATATAGTTAAAAAAATTATTAACAATTTTAATTATAATTTTTTTTTCGAAATTAAGTTCGAAAATACAAAAAAACGAGTTATGTTCTGTATAAGCACATTTTAGTAAGGCACTTAAATACCTTTTCGTTAATTTAAAAAATGTTCAATTTCGAAAATTTTCGAAATTCTCTACAATGTTCGAAAAAAAGGTATAACTCCCACATTCAAGATATACCCGATTTACAGCTCGTAAAATAAAGTTTTGAGAAATTCATGCGTTATTTTACAAAAACCGTAACTTCGAAAAAATTTTATAAGTTCGAAAAACGGAAGTTCAGGCTTAAAATGCCAATCCAATTCCAAAATTCGCCACTGAAGTATTAACAATTTTAATTATTATTTTTTTTTGTTTTCGAAATTAAGTTCGAAAACATAGAAACCAAGTTTTATTCTATGCAGTCACTTTTTATTAAGGCGCATAAAACACCTTTTCGTTAATTTAAAAAAATTTTAATTTCGAAAATTTTCGAAATTCTCTACAATGTTCGAAAAAAAGGTATAACTCCCACATTCAAGGTAAACCCGATTTACAGCTCGCAAAATAGAGTTTTGAGAAATTCATGCGTTATTTTACAAAAACCGTAACTTCGAAAAATTTTTATAAGTTCAAAAAACGAAAGTTCAGGCTTAAAATGCCAACCAAATTCTACTGTCTTGATTTTCGGACAAAATCAACTTTTTTTCTGGTTACTGGGTCAAATCAACTTTTTTCGAAGGTTAAGACATATGTATGTAAGTAATAAATGGAGTTAACCGTTTTTCGAAGTTATCCTCCCAAACTTAGTTACGGGCTTGCGAAGTTCGAAGTTGGACGCCTCGAAGACTTGGTTTTCTAATTGTTTTGTTCAAAAAATTTAAAAAGGTTAAATGTGAACGTTGGCGCTTCTTCTTCCTTTTACTTGATTGTTGTACTTATTTTATTTGAAAATTTTCGATGCTAATTTCGAAAAACGTGAAATGCTATTTTTTCACTTATGTCTGAATCTCTTCAAAAAAGTTGGTTTTGACCAATACCGAAAATGTTCGGAGTAATTTTGTTCTTTCATGTTGGTGATCCAAACCAACTTTTTAACCTGAAAAAATTAATGCAATTCACTGATTCCGAAAATTTTCGAAGTACTCAAATAGTTCGCAGTAACTTCAAGTAGTCGAAAAAACCTATACAATTACATATGTACATGCGGAGTGTAAACAATCGCTGCCAGTGGCAACACCCAGCTACCGCATCCTTCGATTCATATTCACTTCATATCGCCAAAAGCATACTTTTAGGCATTAAAGCGTAAAATACAGCTTCCGCCGAATTTATGCGGTTGCTAATGGTGATTTAAAAAAAAATCAAAACAACAACAATAACCGAGTAATATACTACAGAACGCGTAAGCAATAACAAAAAATTCCATGCGAAGGCGAAGAGCAAAAGCGGGAGGAAGTGGCGCGCCACTCAACATTGATTGTAGGTGAGGACAAAACAATAAACTATCTCAGTCACTCGACAATACGGCCACTTGACCAAGATGAGTGCAATTTAAATTTTATTTTTACGGCGAGTTTGCCTTTGTATCTATGCAACCCTGTAAGGAATAAAATTCATGTTTGTATTGTAAGCTAGAGTATATTGGGGTTCGATATAATTCGATTTTTGTATACGCGGTTAGATATAAGGTGGATACTTCTATGAGGCTTTCTATCAACTAATTTGTAAGGTGTAGGGTGTAAGGTGTAAGATGTAAGGTGTAAGATGTAAGATGCAAGGTGTAAGAAGTAAGAAGTGATATGTAAGGTTAAGATGTGAGGTGTAATATGTAAGGTGTAAGGTGTAGGGGTATGATGTAATATGTAAGGTGTAGATGTAAGGGTAAGATTTAAGTATAAAAGAGAGTTGTAAGTGTGAGACCTACATAAGTGTAAGATGTAAGTGTAAGATGCAAGTGTAAGATGAAAGTGTAAGATGTAAGTGGTAGATGTAAGTGGTAGATGTAAGTGTAAGATGTAAGTGCAAGGTGCAGGTGTAAAATGTAAGTGCAAGATGAAAGTGTAAGATGAAAGTCTAAGATGTAAGTGTTAGATGTACATAAGTGTAAGATGCAAGTGTAAGATGCAAGTGTAAGGTGCAAGTGTAAGATGTAAGTGTAAGATGTAAGTGTAAGATGTAAGTGTAAGATGTAAGTGTAAGTAGTAAGTGTAAGATTTAAGTGTAAGATGTAAGTGTAGGATGTAAGTGTAAAATGTAAGTGTAAGATGCAAGTGTAAGATGTAAGTGTAAGATGTAAGTGGTAGATGTAAGTGTAAGATGTAAGTGCAAGGAGCAAGTGTAAAATGTAAGTGCAAGATGCAAGTGTAAGATGAAAGTGTAAGATGTAAGTGTTAGATGTACATAAGTGTAAGAAGTAAGTGTAAGATGTAAGTGTAAGATGTAAGTGTAAGAAGTAAGTGTAAGAATTAAGTGTAAGATGTAAGTGTAAGATGTAAATGTAAGAAGTAAGTGTAAGAAGTAAGTGTAAGATGTAAGTGTAAGATGTAAGTGTAAGAAGTAAGTGTAAGAAGTAAGTGTAAGATGTAAGTGTAAGATGTAAGTGTAAGAAGTAAGTGTAAGAATTAAGTGTAAGATGTAAGTGTAAGATGTAAATGTAAGAAGTAAGTGTAAGAAGTAAGTGTAAGATGTAAGTGTAAGATGTAAGTGTAAGAAGTAAGTGTAAGAAGTAAGTGTAAGATGTAAGTGTAAGATGTAAGTGTAAGCAGTAAGTGTAAGCAGTAAGTGTAAGAAGTAAGTGTAAGATGTAAGTGTAAGATGTAAGTGTAAGAAGTAAGTGTAAGAAGTAAGTGTAAGATGTAAGTGTAAGATGTAAGTGTAAGCAGTAAGTGTAAGAAGTAAGTGTAAGATGTAAGTGTAAGATGTAAGTGCAACGTGGCTTTAGTAGTCAATTAACAAAACCTCCTGACAGGGTAACCTTTCATTGATTTTTGTTTCATTGTTGAACTTTTTCGCATGTGTAGTGCTGTGAAAAGTAGTATACATTTAGGCTGCACGTTTTTATTCACTCGAGTAGTAACTTAACTTGTTTCATTTTCCTCTTTTTGAACACATTTTTACAAAGCCCAAGAGCAATCGTTAACGGTGTCACCAAGCAACAGCAACAACAACAATGGCAAAGCACTTTTGTTGTTGTGGTGATTTTTTTAATAATAAAAGTCAAGTGAAAATCCCTACAAAAGAATTTAAAATTCAAAACATTGCCCCTCCTACGTTGAAGATTTTTGTTGCTAACGAAATATGTATGTATAAAAAAATTGTTGTGAATATGTTTGTGAGAGTCGAGTGGCATGAAGAATTGTTTATTGAGTACTTGGGAATATCCAAATGAATTTTGAATTTTGAATATTTTTGCTTGTTGTATTTATAGTACTCATGCAAACTTGTAATATTTTGGGCTTTAAGTTGGGAGCTTAAATGTTTAAAGTAAAAAAAAAAATAGTTCTTATACTGACTTCACAGAGAATTGAACTCAGGTTTCTTGACCGCTCAATCCAGGTGTCTACCATAATGCCATCGTATACTTATGCTTGCCAGCATCTAACTACAGTTTTGTTCTCACATCGCTTTGTTGCCTTCACTGAGTTTCCAGCTCACACTATTTGACTGCTGAACGCAGGTGTCTACCATGATGCCATCGTGTACTTATGTTTGCCGGCCTTTATTTACAGCTTTGTTCTTCTAAGACAGTAATGACGATATCTTCTCCGTTGGATTAACTGCAGGAGATTGTTGTTTTTATAATGACAGTTCCTGTGTTGTTGGACTAACTAGTGAGAGTTTTTGTTTTAACACAAAATTTAGTTTGATCGACAAAAATTCTGTCAGTTTTAGCAAATTTCGTTAATTCAAAATTGACAGTTCTTACTTTAACAAAAATTCCGATCAAATGAGCCGAATTTTTTCAACTTCAGGATAACAGTACGAGATTGTTGATTTTACCCGTTTCATTTTTGGCTCCAAAAAAAGACTTTAGTTTTGTACTGAGCACACACAGCTAAAATTGTGAATGAATTATTAAATGAATGACTGGAAATTTGGTGTTGGTAAGTGGGGCATGAGTTGGCATGGCTAATGAAAAGCAAAAGTCATATTTGGTCATTATTATGGGTAATTTATCAAAGTCACGAACAAGCGAAAGCCTCACAAACGGATGTGGGACTCGAAGAAGAAGTGCAGATAACAACAACAACAAACAAAAATAAAAATTATGAGGGAAATAGTAAAATTGTTAAAAGAAAAGTAAGGAGCTTGTGAGAAACGTAGAAATAACAACTCACACCCAGTAACTTTTCTGTGAGAAGTTAAACAGCCTGTAGAAGCTCGGCTGCTGCTTTTGTTAGCTTACATTATGTTGTGGCTATTAACTTTTAAGTGGGTTTGTTTTGTGTTTGCAGTCACGTTGACCTACAATTATTTTCTATTTGGTCTGCAACTTTCCACAACTTCATTTTGTTAAAAACTTTAAGTGACAATATTAGATGACATAAAGTCAATAATTAGCTCCACTTGAGCTACACTTAATTAAATTCGACTTGTGTTGAGGTAGTAGGATAGTAAGAGCTTTTAATTTATTTAAGTTCTGCGACACTTTTTTCAAACATCGCTTCCAAATTCAAAAACTTTTTCGAACTTCAAAATTATATCAGACTACAACATCTGAGAAGCAGAAAATACGCTTATCTGCGAAGAAGAAGCTCGATGTTGGCAATTTTTCGAAATTCGAAAGTGTTATCATAAAATTTTCGAACTAAACATTTTTTTCGAACTTTAATTTATTTCGGTTTCGAAGTTTTCGATCTTAAAAAATGTTGAAACTTCGAAAATTATTTCGTTTTGGAAAAATATAAAACTTTTCGAGCTTCGAAATTCAGTTTCGAAATTTCGACCTTGAAAAATGGGCAAACTTTTCGAACTAAAAAACTTTTTCGAACTTCAAAGTGATATCGTTTTAATAAGTTATTTTTCAGACTACAAAGTCTGAGAAGCAGAAAATACTTTTTACTGCGAAAAAAAGCTGGAAATTCGCGCGTCTTTTTTTTAAATAAGGTTGGCAATTCTTCGAAATTTGAAAATGTAGTAATATTTTCTTCCAACTTGAAATTATTTCGTTTTTGCAGAAATATAGAACTTTTCGAACTTCAAAAATCCAGTTTCGAAATTTTCGAACTTAAGCAATTTTCTAGCTTCGAAAGTCCTATTTCAAACTTTTCGAACTAAAAACCTTTTTCGAACTTCAAAATGATTTCGTTTTAATAAGTAATTTTTCGGACTAAAACATCTGAGAAGCAGAAAATACACTTATCTGCTAAAAAGAAGCTCGAAACTCGTGCGTCTTTCTTTTAATAAAGTTGAAATACTTCGTTTTTGCAAAAATAGAGAACTTTTCAACTTCGAAAATCCAGTTTCGAAATTTTCGAACTTAAAAAATTTTCAAACTTCGAAAGTCCAATTTCAAACTTTTCGAACTTCAAAGTGTTTTCGTTTGAATAAGTTATATGCGAAAAAGAAGCTCGAAATTCGTCTGACTTTTTTTAACTAATGACAATTTTTCGAAATTTGAAAATGTAACTTTGAAATTTCGAACTAAACATTTTTTTCGAACTTCAAATTATTTCGTTTTTGAAAAAATATAGAACTTTGAGAAAATCCAGTTGTGAAGTTTTTGAACTTGAAAAATTCTCGAGCTACGAAAGTCGAATTTTAAAGTTTTCGAACTTAAACACTTTTTCGAACTTTAAAGTGATTTCGTTTTAATAAGTTACTTTTCAGACTAAGAGAAAAATATAAAACTTTTCGAACTTCAAAAATCAAGTTTTGAAGTTTTCGAACTTAAAAAATTTTCGAACTTCGAAAGTCCAATTTCAAACTGCAACATTTGAGAAGTAGAAAATGAACGTATCTGCGAAAAAGAAGCCCGAAATTCGAGCGTCTTTTTTAATTAAAGTTGGCAATTTTTCGAAATTTAAAGCTTTTTTGAACTTCAAAAATACAACTTTTCGAACTTCGAAAATCCAGTTTCGAAGTTTTCGAACTTAAGAAGGATTTCTTTCGGAAATGAAAATCGCAACTATGAAACTTTTTTTTTTTTTCAATTCGTAAATTAAGCTAGATTTCCTAGCAACACAAAACACCTCCTCCCCTTGACTCTAACATTCTCAAACATGTGTAATTAGTTTTCTCACTCGCACACAAACCACCTGAGATCAATTATGTTGTTTACACAAAAATAAACGTTGCATTCCTCGAATTTCAATGAAAACTACAAGTTTCTATTTTTAGTACTTAAAACAAAAATGAAACATTTTCTCTGCATTTTTTGTTTCGCTTTTGTGCTACATTTTTGCCAAATTTGTGCAACAATTGTTGTGCAACAATGTGTTGACATTGTGTCATATGTACAATATGTGTTGGTTAACTGACCGTACGTTCACACCAAATTTGCGCTCGTAAATTGGCAGCAGTTGTTTATTACCCTTCAAGCTGTTAGACGAAAATTGACAAGAATTGGCAACACAAAAGTTCGTCCAAGGTTACAAAACTGAGAGTGCGAATAGAAAACCTGTAAAGGAAAATTAAAAACAAAAAATACCACAAAAAACGTTAAACTAGCGTGATGGCGATAAGATTGAATAAGTAGAAGACATGTGCTTCAAAGCAATTTCTATGAAATAATACACTTAGTACCCGGAAGTGGGGTTCTGGCAATAGAATATCACTCCTAGTGAATTTCCCATTGAGTTTTCCATGCAACTTTTTATTCGAACATGTTTTCTTTCGATGTAACTTTTTCGAACTTTTCGAACATCGAAATTTACAAATTTGGAATTTTCGAATTTTTAATTTGAACTTTTTGCTTGAATTTCGAACTTGAAAAATTCCGAAAACTTTAATAACGGTGACAAGTCGTCATTTGAAAGACACCACAAACCTTTACGCACTTTCGAAAAGTTTGTTTAAAATTTTCGAACTTCTAAATACTTTGTTCAAATTATAGCACAGAAACATGATAAAACGATGCCATATTTTTTCTGGCTTTCGAGCATCGAAAATTCGAGTATTGCAGGCAACACAACGAGTATTAGAAGAAGAATATAAACATTGGGCCATCCAAAATTTCAAACTTGGCAATTTTATAAATTTTCATATTCCTGAGTTTCGAACTTCCATACTCCTACTTTGAGAGATAAAAACATAAGGAAGGCGTGCCACACATTTTTTTGCTTTCGAATTTCGAAAATTTTGAACAGTGATTATGTGGAAGGTATATTGGAAAGATCTTTCGTCATCTCGGCGATCTGTCATCTTCAGTATATATTTTCCTTTCACCTTGTCGGAAGAAATAAAATCAAACGTTCAGAAAAAATACAATCGATATTCGAAAGATGTTTTTATTTCCCTTTTAGCATTCAAAACTTTCATTAGTCGAAAAAAATTTTTTGACAAATATAACCATAATCATGCGAAGTCAAAAGTTATTTGACTTTCGAAGTTCGAAAATGATTTTCGAAATTCGAAGTTTTCAAAATAATGACCTTGGCAGAGTTATGCACAATAATTCGATATCAAAAGTTATTTGACTTTCGAAATTCGAAAAATTTCTGTGGTATTGAAAATATTCGAATTTCGAAAGTCAAATAACTTCTAACATCGAATTATTGTGTATAATTATGCCAAAGTCATTATTTTGAAGACTTCAATTTTTAAAAATTTGAAGTTCGAAAAACGAAAAGTTTCACAAAATCATTTTCGAACTTCGAAAGTCAAATAACTTTTGACATCGCATTGTTATTGTTATATTTGGCAACGACATTTCTTCGAATATCGAAAGTTTCGAATTATGAAAATTTTAAGTGCTAAAAAGGAAATAAAACATCTTTCGAATATGGATTTTATTTTTGCTGAACATTTCACATAATGAGTCGATTTGATTTTATGTTCTTCTGACATCGAACTTTTATGCATAATTCTGCCATTCTTTTGAAGACTTCGAGTTTTGAAAATTGGAAGTTCGAAAAACGAAAAGTTTCACAAAATCGTTTTCGTTGACTTCGACCGTTAAAGAGATTTACTTTTTTGAACTCTCTATTTTCCAAACTTTCACGCTTTCGAACTTCGAAATTTTCGAACTAACCTTTAATTTCAAAGTTCACTAAAAATTTAGCGGCCTCTCTATCCTGTCTATCCAAGTTTCAACAATAGGTATGCCAAAAAAAATTAACACTTTAACGGTACTAAGACTAAGCTGACAATTTTGTTAATAAAAATCAGGCAACCAGTAAAAATAATTATCTTATAAAATGTTGCGAATCATTAGCTTCAATTTCGCTAAAAATAAAAAAATATATAAAATTCATGCGAGCTACATTAGCGTAAAAAGTACGACTTTTGTTCCCTTCAAAAGCTCTCTTCTGCTCACTTAACTCACTCTCCATTAAGCGCTAACAATACCACTACTGTGCTGCTGCCGCTGTTACTGGTGTCGAGGCACCGAATAATGGAACTTGAAAAACTAATGCGCTGAGTGAAGTCAAATTTGTTGTTAAATGTTGTTGAACAAGTTGCAAGTGAATGTCAATGATTTCTCAAACAAAAAAAAAAAAAAAACAAAACCAAAAAAGAGAGAGAACACAGGGTGAATTGACGAAGAAAAGTAATTAAATGCAATTTTCATGCACCAAATGATGCTGCTGCTTTACCGTTGTTACTACGGTACTAACTGCTGTCTCTGCTTTTGGTTGCATTTAAGTGAAATTCTTTGCAGCGACAGGAGGTTGAGTGCTTTTTTTTTGGGTCTTACATATTTGCAAACACATAATCGTCTATACTCTGTATGTACCCAGTTGGTATTTAGAGTCGGGCCAAGGCACCTAGTGGGACAATTGTCCGGAAATCTGAAAACCAAATTCATATCTTGACACTGTAGAGCAGCCGACTGGGAATGCGACCAATCCAAACTTTTTTGAAGAGATTAAGACAAAAGTAAAAAAAAAATGGCGTTCCCCGTTTTTCGAAATTAGCCTCCAAAATTTTGTTACGGGCTTTCGAAGTTCGAAATTGGGTTCTCTACTTATTTTGCTTCGAAATCACATAAGTTGACATTTCTCGTTAGCTGCAATTGCTTAAATGGTGTAATTTTGCAGGTCAACCTGGACATTCTACGTATTTATTATAATTTTTTGTTTCACTTTTTAAAGTGGGCGTGGTACCGCCCACTTTTAGGGGAGGCTTTTTTTGAAAATTCGACTGGTCGTAACTTTTCAACTGATACTATTATCGTTGGGGGTATACCTGATGAAATTGAATAAAATCGCCCTCCAACCACGCCTACTTTCGATATCGAAAATTTCGAAAATCACCTAAATTGACATAATTCGGTAACGGAAATGTCTATGATTATAAAATTTGGTAGGATGGACCCACTAGTCATTCTTCTATGATTTTTCGCTAACCGACCACGCCCATCTTCGATAAAGAAATTTTCGAAAATCACATAAATTGACATAATTCGGTAAGGTGAGTGGGTAATGCCCGGTTTCCCTACTTCTTTCACTTACTTACTTACTTATGTCTTAATCTCTTCAAGTGTTATAACTATGTAGTTCTAGTTACCAAAAGTAACCTACTGAGGGACTCATACCGAAACTCATACCATCGAAGTGCTCCGTTTCCAAAATGTTTGCTGGGTATATTTGTAAAAGGAATACTTATGTTGCAGCACAAAAAGGGGCCAACAAGAATAGTCTTCTGGTAATAAAATAACAACAACAACCACAATATTCTACAACTACTTAGCAGAGTATTCATCATACTTAAAACAAATGTTGGCTTCCCTTGAGAGACGAATAGAGAAGAATAACTTTCAAAGTCGTAAAATGTGGAATACGCTTTTATTCTTGTGACTGTTGTTGTTGGGGGGAAACTAATCAAAGTGTAAGTAGATACACGTATACAGTTACACGTGTGCTCAGACACACCCATACAAGTAAGGTAACTTAGTTAATATTCCGCAACATATTGAAATGCATCAGTGTTATTATTACCCAGGTCGGGAAAGGATTTTACGTATATTCATACATGCCTTGTAGGAAATTTTACTTGATATATGTTAGTAATGAACTAGCTAACTATCAAGTGGCTGTGACTTAGACTTATAGAGGCTTACTTCACTCGAAAGATTTTCCAGCTTCAAAGTAACTCAGAGCAAACGAAAAAAAAAATGTTTTATTTTAGTCAGTGCTGCTCAGGCCCTCTACACTTGAAACACTTTTGTTTATGCTACGCCCTGAAATATAGGCTCAAAAAAGTTTTCCACTTTGAATACAAAAACAATTTATTTGAAAGAGTAAAGCAAAAACCCTTTGGTATTACTTTTTATGAGCAGCACTGATTTTTTTAGTTATTAACTACAAAAATTTCCTACCTAGTAGGTACTTGCAATCGAAAAGTGTGCGCGCGTGCTTGTTCTTACTCATTTCATTTGTATTCGTGTACGTGGCTTGTTTCATTTAGTCGCAATGGGTTGCCGTTGCCGCCAAAGTCGAAGTCAGATGTAATTGAGCATGAAATTACTCGTACTCATCGTAGTCTATTCACCTGCACCGACAGCTGTAGAGCAACGAGGTGGCTTCGTCGAAGTTGGTTGAGTTGAATTGAAATTAATTGCGAAAATATGCAACTAATTAATATTGAAATTTGTACTGCACTGAATGCCAAATCAAAGTTGTACCGAAGGCTAAAAGAGATTGGAGCAGCAGCAGGAGCTGCTTGGAAATGGTGCTGTAGAGCAAGTAATACAATTTGTATGTGCTTGGGAAAAGTAGCAATTTTTGGAAAATTTCATTTGGTGTGGAGGAATTCAATTGAATGCTGAAAGTAAATACAGTAGAATTAATTTAAATTTACCTCTCAATTAAAATTTTAAGTTTAAGACTAATAATTGAAAATTTAAACAAATAAGGAAGTCTAAGTTCGGGTAAACCGAACATTAAATACCCAGCGGTAGTTTTCAAATGATTTTCGAAACTTTCTATTTCGGAAGTGGGTGTGGTTGGGAAATATGCCTCCCTGAAAAGTGGGCGGTGCCACGCCTACTTTTAAAAATGTATCAACAAATCTAATAGAATCACAAGGAGGTTCATTATACCAAACTATATCATTTTAGCCACTTCCGTTACCGAATTATATCAATTTAGGTGATTTTCGAAGTTTTCGATATCGAAAGTGGGCGTGGTTGGAGGGCGCTTTTATCCAATTTCATCAGGTATACTCTCGATACTAGTATGCTTTGTGCCAAATTTCATCGTTCTGTCGTTAACAGTTTAAAAATTACGAACAGTCGAATTTTCGAAAATGCCTCCCTTAAAAGTGGGCGGTGCCACACCCACTTTAAAAAATTTATCAGAAAACCATAATAGAATGTTCAGAGGGATTTACCTATAAAATAATATAATTTTGGCCATTTCAGCTACCGAGATATGTCAATTTAGGTTGATTTTCGATATCGCAAAAGGGGGCGTGGTTATCATTCGACTTCGCCCATTTTCAATACAAATTTATCTGAGCCATAAAGTAAGCTGTATCAGTTTTTACTCCAGTTATATCAATTTATATGATTTTCGGATTTTTCGATATCGAAAAGGGGGCGTGGTTGCCATTCGAATTCGCCCATTTTCAACAACAAACTACATACATGGCCCAGAAAGTAACCTGTATACCAAAATTCATGCAAATATCTCAAGTTATGTCATTTCATATGATTTTCGAAATTTTCGATATCGAAAAATGGGGAGTGGTTGTCATTCGATTTCGCTAATTTTCAACAGCAACCTACATGGCCCAGAAATTAACCTGTATACCAAATTTCATGCAATTATCTCAATTTTTACTCAAGTTTTGTCAATTTATGTGGTGTTCGAAATTTTCGATATCGAAAAAAGGGGGAGTGTTTATCATCCGATTTCGCCCAACTTTCATACAAACCTTAGCAGAATGTAGCCTGTATACAAAATTACATGCAAATATCTCAAGTTATGTCATTTTATATGATTTTCGAAATTTTCGATATCGAAAAAAGGGGGAGTGGTTATCATTCTATTTCGCCCATTTTCAACAGAAACCTACATGGCCCAGAAAGTAAACTGCATGCCAAAGTTCATGCAAAAATTTAATTTTTCCACAAGTTATGTCAATTTATGTGATTTTCGAAATTTTCGATATCGAAAAAAGGGGGAGTGTTTATCATTCGATTTCGCCCAATTTCCATACAAACCTTAGCAGAATGTAGCCTGCATACAAAATTACATGCAAATATCTCAATTTTACCGAAGTTATCATGTACACGGACAGAAGGACAGACGGACAGACGCACGGACATGCCTAAATGAACTTTTTTTCAACGTAAGAACTTTCATATATGGAACTCTATATCTATCTCGATTATTTTGTGCCGTTACGTATTACCGTTATGTGGACAAAATTATAATACCTTTGTACTAGTACGCTGGGTATAATAAGAACGGAAGCGTTGAGAATTCCCAGCTGTAGCTGACCAAAAAAAAAGGAGGAGAAAAGTTATAAAATAAATAGCAGAGAAATATTTTACAGGATTGTGTGTATTTTTTGTTCACTCATTAATTTGTTTTCTTGAAAATATTCAGGTATCCTGTTGACAGTTTCATTTGAGCAAGCTATGTAGAAACAAATGAAAGAAGACAGTCAATGGAATTTAAGTAATAAATTTTCAGGCATTTTTTGCAATGAAAATATGTAGTTAAAAATGTAGTTACTCACGATTCAATGAAATGAGATAATTGCAAGACGGCCCTGAGGAAATCAAGCTATCTTAGCAAGAAGAATTCAAGAACGCCTGTGCCGATTTGGATTATTGACACCAATTCTGATTGCTCTCTGGCCAGAATAGGAGAATATCAAAAAAAAATTCGCGAAAAATCCTGCAGGACATGAATAACAGCATCCATCAGTTTTGTCATATTGCCTTGAAAAACATGATGGTAAATCTGATATTCATTATTTCATTCATAACCCAAGGTACTGGGTTGGATTTAATGACATGGATAGGAGAGGGATAGGTATAGCGATAGGGATATGGAGTAGATATAGGGATAGGTAAAGGGAGAGGTAAAAGCTCACTAAAGCTCATACATTTTTTTCCTGCCACTATCATCTGTATTCCTTCACTAACTGACCATAAACCCACCTTTTTGTAGTCTAAAAGTAGTTAGTACTGACTTTGTTTGCATTACTTTGTAGCCAACTTTCAACTAGTTATACTCAGCGTACTAGTACTAGTACAAGGGTGTTATAATTTTGTTCACACAACCGCACAAACTAATCCAGATAGATATAGAGTTCCATATATGAAAACGACCATTTTTTCGATATCGAAAATTTCGAATATCATACAAATTGACACAACATGAGTAAAAATTGAGGTATTTGCATGAAATTTGGTATACAGATTACTTTCTGGCCAAAGTAGCTTGCTAGAGAAAATGGGCGAAATCGGATGATAACCACGCCTCTTTTGTCGATATCGACAACTTCGAAAATCACATATGTAAACTGACATAACTTGACTAAAAATTGAGATATTTGCGTGAAACTTGCTATACAGGTTACTTTCTGGCCAGGGTAGGTTACTAATGAAAATGGGCGAGATCGGATGATAACTCCTTTTTTCGATATCGAAAATTTCGATAAACACATAAGTTGACATATCTCGGTAGTTGAAATGGCTAAAATGATATAAATTTATAGGTGAATCCTCCTGGTCATTCTCTTATGAGTTTTCCATTAATTTTTTAAAGTGGGCGTGGCAAGGAATATACCTGATGTAATTGGACGAAATCGCTTCCCAACCACACCCACTTCCGATTAGGAAAATTTCGAAAATCATATGAAAACTACCGCTGGGTATTTAGGGTTCGGTTCACCCGAACTTAGACTTCCTTACTTGTTGTTTTTAAGTTGAAAACAAGTCAGTTAAGCTTCCTCTCAAAGCTTAGCTTAACTTTAGAGATTTCGAAATTTGACTCATTTTTCCGGCAAGGCAGTTTCAAAGTAAATTTCGTGTAGATTTTTCGTGCTCAAGTTACGGTTTTTTAAAGACAATGCCAATGCCTATAAATTAAATTAAACAAAAAAAAAACAAAAGGCATGGCAAATGATGAAAAACAGATAAGAAGCACAGCGAAATATATTTTGCGCTTTTGAAGTGAGCTGACAATTTATAGCCTATTAAATAGAAAGAAAAAACTCGAATGCCAAGCTTTCACTGAAATAACTTGCGAAAAAAATTAGTTGAGCAATAAATGACCTTAAGTTGATAATAACATTCCCAATGGCAGCTATGTGATGCTGAGCAATAAATTTCAAAGACAACTTTTTATTGTTAAAATATGAAAATTTCTGGATAGAAAAGACCCATGTTGTTTTTGCATTTTCAGTTCATACTTACTTCCCCATTGCCAGTGAATGACCTTACTACCTATTTAGAATAAGCAGCCAGCGAAAGCAACTATCTTCTTAGTCCTACTCAAGCGAATACAAATTTAATACCTACGTCAAGTATGGCAAACTCCTCCAGCACTTTATTGCGTTATTTTCGCAATCCGAAATGGAAAGAAAGGTTCAATTTTAAAATTCGAAAATTTCCATACCTTGCAAATTGACACCAAAAGTAAGAAAATAGCCAAAAGACATAAACGAATTGAACGCTGACAGCTTCGAGCTTGGCAAACAAACAGAAATAGCAAAGTGGAAGCAAGAATTTGAAACAAAAGAGAAATGTATAACAAAAAAAGAAGCAGACGTACAAACTGAAGGTGTAAGGTAACCACAGCAAGGATATTCGTGCAAACCGACACATCTATCCTATACAAATAAAATATTAAAAATCATTTGCTGAGTGTGCGTGTGTCTTTTTGACTGGGTATATAAAGAAAATGAAAAATACCAAAATTTTTAGTGCCCCTCGGGCGAAATTTCAACTCAACTCTTGCTATATAAGTATATGAGCTCAATATTTAGTTATTGCTGTACGCGCAAGAAAAAAAACATTGCAAGGGTGTACGCAGCTTGTACGTTGCGAGTGTTGTTTGCACGCCTAAGGGTAGCCACCTCATATCCTGCCTTATCTGCTGTCACAGCGTAATGTATTTTGTTATTTTAGGCAACTTGCCAATGCGATTGGAATTTAACAATTTTTTCGCACTTTTTTTTGGGAGCAGACTTCTATCGGCACAGTGGCATCATTTCAGTTTTGAGTTGACGCAGGCTTCGTTTATGTGACTTCATCAACTGACTATTAACTCTTTTTGTAGTCGAGAAATAGTTAGTACTGACTATTTTTACATTACTTTATAACTAATTACTACCTATTTTTTTTTTTTTTTATTTTTTTTTTTTTTTTTTCAAAACAAATCAGTTTCGAACCAGTTTTGCTTAAAGCTTTGCTTTTCTGGATTTTAAGCTTAAATCTCTACATATAATAAAATTGTAACAGGTCGATGTCTGTACATGGCAGAAATCAACAAAAAATTTATTGGGCAAGCATTATTAAGCGTGTAGAATACAAATCAACCATTTTAAAAAGTTTGATGTGTCTGTCTGTTTGTCTGTCCGTATGTTTGTGGCCGTATCACTCTGAAAGTAATGAATGGGATTGAATGAAACTTTTTTCGTTGGATTGCTCGACGCTCAATTTTTATTATTTTTTGCGATATCTCAAACGGTTTTGGAGTTATCGCCCAATATGTGGACCATATCTGTCTGTATGTTTGTGGTGGTAACGTAAAGTTCTGAATGGAATTTAATCGTTTGATATCTATACGCTCAACTTAAAGTTTAAGATATTATTTTTTGCGATATCTCAACCGGTTTTGGGGTTATCGCCCAATATGTGGACCAGGGGTGACCAAAAATGGCTTAGTACAATATGGGTGTCAAACGAAAGGTGTCAATGAGTGCTATAATATGCGATGTGATTCATTGAAATATATGAAATAGTTTGGGAGATATCTTGAAATTTCCATAACTCGACCGGTTTCGGAGGCATCGACGAATATTTCCACAAAAATGTGTTAGTACATTATGGTACCCTTAAGTGCTGAACTCCAGTATTTTTGTTGGATTTTATTCTTTGCTAACCCAGCTGCAAAAAAAAAAAACAGAAATTATACGCATACGAAGTCGCGGGCACCAGCTAGTAAACAATAAAATCTAATTTCTATAAATTTTGGACCAAGATGGCAGAAAAAATCGAATGAAAAGAACTGTTGTGAGTGTTCAGAATAAAATCTTTCTAAAATATTGATGAAGTTTTGGTAAACTCAATACAAAATCACTGGCCCAGAAATTATTTTCAAAAATTTTTTCCAAATTGTTTTATTTTAATAAAGAAATTTGCTTAGTTGTTGAATTAAAAAAAAAAAAAACTATCCAACTTTCTTAACATTTTTTGATTGTCTTCTATTTTTTTTTTTTCTTTTTTGAACCCACTGTGACTTTTCGGGCGCGTCAAGCGTCAATTGCGAAAACTTTTACGCTACTATTTACAAACATTATTCTTTACCCCCTTTCTTTTCAAAGATTTCAGACGGTACTATTTACAAACATTATTCTTTACCCCCTTTCTTTTCAAAGATTTCAGACTTTTTTCATATCAAATTTTTTTTTTCTTATTTTCTCTAACTCAACTTTACATTTCTTGGGTCCAATGCGCCGCTGATTTCTAATTTTCTAAAAATCTGCAAAATTTTCTATTTTCTTCCATGAAAAATGTGCGCTGAAAGCAGACAAAGAAAAGTTCGTAAACTAAATTCTTGCTGTGGCCAACTACTTGGTCGCTTTAAACAGCAAAGCTTACTTTGTACACCTTTTAAATGTTTCATGAGTGATTTTCGGTAAATGTGTTTGAATATGATGGTGGATGGATGTGTATTTGTATGCTTTCAGCGCAAAAGTTTTAACAACTGAATTGAAAATAAGCTATTCGCTTTTTACACTCAAAACTTTACGCATCAAATACAACTGCTAGCATAATAAGTACTTTCCTTATTATAAATTAGTAGCTACGTGTTAGGTGTATACTTTTAGGCGCTTGTAAGCCCATTTGCTATTATTTGTGCTAAATTTTTATGTGCGTTTTGTTTTTGTGAGTATATGTGTGTCTATAACAAGAAACACATACTTTAAGGACACCAGCAACTTATCAATGCATTTAAATATATGCTCCCTTGCCTAAAGGTAGTATACTTTAAGGCGCTTAATAAGTTTTTAGGCGTAAAAAGTAATTGACTTCACATAAAAGCCAAACTTTCTCTATTTGTTACTTTTTTTCGTTAGCTGGTAAATGTATAAAGATTAAGTGTACTTGTGAACTTGAAACATATGCGTCTAGTACATGTTTCTGGTGGAACTGTGATTTCTTTGCTGCACTAAGTCTTAGTAAAATAAATATTATACAGATCTATGGCGTAATTCAGACGCCCTAAAAGCATGTTGACCTTATTGCAGCTTAAATTTAAAGGAAATCAAAGCATACTTTTAAGCGTAATTTAAGTTTGAGTGAAAGCTTATAATGCGATTAGGAAGGTAGTTCATTATCGAAAGCGCTTTTAGGTCAGTATGACTGCAATTTTGCTGTTACTTTAAAGATTAAAATGTGTTTTCTACACAATCAACATATTATCTAATAAATATTGCCTACCTTTAGGCGCTAAGATAGCAAAAAGATTTTTAGTGAATGAAATGAGTCATTTTACGATACAAGTAAACATCTAAACCTAAAAAAATGTATATTACCAGCATGACAGAAGATGGTGCCTCATTTAAATATCACATTAAATTTGTTGCCTACCTTTAGGCGCAGCAATGGAGAATATTCCAATTATTCAATAAACTTTAAAGAAGTTCGATTGGAAGTCTAGAATGACAAGCGAGAATCAATGAAAATCCTGAAAAATCATTTAAAATTCCATACGATCCCTTCATCGTCCTTTCGAGCGTATTTACCCTCAAATTTTTTAATCTCTGCCTTAAGCAAATCATCTTAGCATTTTGTTATGATGACCTAGTAAAATTTTGAGGCAACTTCTAAGCTGTTTTTATCGGCCTTTCTTTTTTTTAATTTTTTCCCACTTCCGCGCTACTTAAGATACTCAAGTATTTGATTAATTAAGGTCAAGCAAAGAAAGGAGTCGTCTGTGCTAGGAAAAGCATGTAATTGAGACGGAAAGAATTTTTTTATTTTTTAGTTATTAGCGTTACAAATAATGCTGCTTCATAATTAAGATCTTCATGCATCGCTTACAAGCGGAGCGATTAAGTCTTAGGAAAAGGCAGTAGACATTTTAAATATGGAAGAAAAAAGTGAGCATTAAAATTGAAGCGAACAAACTCTTGAAAGAAAATAATGTGATTCACAAGATTATTTACAAAAAAGTCAAAAAGTCCTTAATAGAAATGTGCGATTAAGCAATTATTGCAACACAGCAAATAATATTTACTAAGTTTAAACAATTTTCTTATCCTTAATCAAAGAATAATCGTTTTGATTAATTAAACTATATATTTCCGTTTAGTCAGATTTAAATTTATTTTAATCTTTGATTGATTTTTATCACTAATTAAAGAATGATATTTTAATTCTTAATCAAAAAGTAATTATTTTTGATTAATCAAGCTATTCATTCCCGATTAGTCAGACTTAAATGAATTTTATTTTTTGATTGATTTTTCATCACTAATCAAAGAATGATATTTGAATCATTGATCATAGAATAATCGTTACACTTTTAGTTTTTAGTAGAAATGTGCGATTAATCAAAAATCGAACACACCAAATAATCTTAACTATTAATCCCAATTATTCAGGTTTTAATTTTAATCTTGGTTCGATGTTTTGTCACTAATCAAAGAATGATAATTGAATCATTGATCATAGAATAATCGTTGCACTTTAAGATTTTAATAGAAATTTGCGATTAATCAATAATCGAACACACCAAATAATCTTAACTAAGTTTTACATTTTTTTTTAATTCTTAATCAAAGATTAATCAAACTATTTATTCCCAATTAGTCATATTTTAATCTTTGATTGATTTTTTATCACTAATCAATGTATGATGTTTTAATCCTTGATCATTGAATAATTATTGCCCCTTTAGTTTTGAATAAAAGAATTTTCATTGTGATTAAACAAACTATTTATTACCGATTAGTCAGATTTAGATTAATTTTAAGCTTTGATTGGGTTTTATCACTAATGAGAGAATTATACTTTAGTCACTAATCAAAGAATAACCGTTTTGATTAATCAAACTATTTACTTCCGATTAGTCAGATTTAAACTAAATTTAATCTTTGATTGATTTTTATCACTAATCAAAGAATTATATTTTAATCCTTAATCAAAAAGTAATTGTTTTTGATTAATCAAGCTATTCGTTCCCGACTAATCAGATTAAGATTCATTTTAAACTTTAATTGATGTCCTACTACTAATCTAAGAATGATATTTTTAATCCTTAATCATAACAAGATAATTTACAAAAAATACAAAAGTATACTACTAGTCTATAATATATTAAAGTGCGATTAATCAATTATTCGAACACAGCAAATAATCTTTATTAAGTCTTACAATTTTTAATTCTTAATCAAAGAAAAACCGTTGTGATTAACGAAACTATTTATTGCCGATTAGTCAGATTTAGATTAATTATAATTTTTGATTGGTTTTTATCACTAATGGAAGAATGACACTTTAGTCATTAATCAAAGAATAATCATTGTGATTAATGAAGCTTTTATTGCCGATTAGTCAAATTTAGATTAATTTCAATATTTGATTGATTTTCATCACTAATCAAAGAATGATGTTTTAATCCTTAATCAAAGAATTGTTGTTTTGATTAATAAAACTATTTATTCCCGATTAGTTTGAGTAAGATTAATTTTTATCCTTGCTTTATTTTTAATCACCAATGAAAGAATAATATTTTAATCATTAATCAAAGGTTAATCGTTTATCATTAATTAAAAGATTAATAAAAAATTAAAACGTTTATAAAAAGTTAAAAATAAAAGTTAAAATTTTGCGAAACAGCCGCCATTTTGTTGCCAATATACTATCAAATCTGTTGTGATTGACGTAACTCTACAACTAAATAGCCAGCTGATGTTTACTGCGCTTAATCTTCAAACTCCATCATCCATGATACAAAGTTTCAGCAATCAAATTTTCGTTCCCCAAAATGTGACAGTCAGCAATCTTGTGATTAAAAAAAAAAATCACAGCTGCAATATATTTGAGAAGTGAGCATTTCTGCTATCAACTTAAACACTTTACATTTTAATGACATTCTCTCACCAAACGCCAGGCACTAAACAAATAAATAATTTAACTTAATGGCCCATTAGTTTTACAAAAAGTTTTTCACCTCAGATGGGCGACTGTCTTACTCGCTCCTTTCAAATCAATTATAATTAATTATTGTTTTTATTATATTTAGTTGCCTTTTTCAGCTCTTCAGCTGCCAGAAACTTAACACAAACAACTGGCAAAATACATAACATTTGTGAAAAGTTTCTCCTCAAAGTAAAACAATAAACAAGTGAAAAACGTTTATACTTTCAATTATTTTGCATTTCAAGCGCATAACATTTCAAAAGTTACGTATACGCATGGAATAAAGTTACGTATACGCACTGTTGACACATACAAAAATTGTGTGTATTAAAAGCAGAAACTTTGTTTATGAGGAATTTTCACTTCTTTACAATGTTATCTGTCCTCGCCTACTATCTCTTTACAAAATTTCATCAAAATCCATGATATACAAATATACTGCGATAAGGTGGCAATCCTAGGTGGCAACTCTACATCAAAATATTTGAGTTGCTATGTCGCCAAAAATGCCTTTGATTTGATAGCCATATTGGCATATCTTAGTCAATAATTAAAAAAAAAAAAGAGATAGGTGGCAACCCTGTAAAACACCCCAAGTGGCAACACCCAAGTCGATAGTCTTAGAATCAATCAAAAGTTCATCGAAATCGGACTAGCCGTTCTCGAGTTAGTATCGGATATACAAATATACAAGATTAGCTCGTTTAAAGTTGTAAGCTTAGAAATATTGGAAAAGTAATAATAATAAAAAAAAAAAAACAAATACAAAATAAGTGCTAGGAAAACTCAACTCAATAAAAGCATAAGCATGGTTAAGCGAAAATCAAATATATAAAAACTTTTTAATTAAAAATAGTAACCACAATCCAACCGAAGCAAAGATAGAGGGTCAGCAGAAGTTAATAGGAAATGAAAAGGGTTTTATGAGATTTCGAGTAAAACCAACACCACTGAAAAGAGCCAACTTAAAATGAGATTCTGAATAAACGCAATTATCAAAAAGCGCACGTACGAAGCAGCACACAGCACGCAAAGTTACCTGCGGTGGAGTAAGCTTTATTTGCGCTAAAATGACTTTGTGTAAGCAAAACAAAGAAAATGTGGATATTTTATAGGGGAAATTAAAAAAAAACACGCGAAACCAAATTAAGATATTTGGTAAAATTTCAATCAATGGATTTGGCTCTAACTTTATTAACCCAAAATTATCCCAAAATGATCCGAAATTGAATTCAAAACGACCCAAAAAATACCTCAAAATTACCCTAAAGTGATCCCAAAATGATCCAAAAATGATTCCCAAAAGACTCCAAAAAGACCCTCAAAGGTTCACATAATGACCCAAAAATAATCCCCCAAATGATCCGAAAATGACCCCAAAATTCTAAAAAATTAATCCAAAATTGTACCCAAAATGATCTAAAAAAAGTGCCAAAATTATCCTTAAGTGACCCCAAACTGATCTCAAAATGATCCTAAAATAATCCAAATATGATCCCAAAAATATACAATACAGTAAAATGGTAACCCTGAGCGGCCAACCTACTTGAAAATATTTTTGTTGGGATGTCGGCGAAAATACCTTTTATTTGATACCTATATCGGCATATGTAGCTCCATAATTTAAAAAAAGTTGAGATAGATGGCAACCCTGTACACCCCAAAAGTGGCAAATCCCCAAGTGCATAGTCTTAGAATCATCCATATTATCTATATGCCAAATTTCATCTAAATCGGTCAAGCGGTTCCCGAGATATTGCGGATATACAAATATACTGCGGTAAGGTGGCAACCCTAGGTGGCAACCCTACTTGAAAATATTTTAGTTTGCATGTCGCTGAAAATACCTTTCATTTGCTACCCATATTGGCATATTTTTCGACAAAATTAAAAAAAATAAGATAGGTGGCAACCCCCAAGTGGATAGTCTTAGAATCAATTATAATTAAGCGGTTCCCGAGATAGTCCGGTTATACAAATATGGAAATATATTTATGTACAAGTTTGGCTCGTTTAAAGTTATAAGATAATTCCTGAACGGTTTCAGAGTGTTCCTAAACTAATTCATAGGTAATCCTGAAAGGTTCCTGATAGTATTAACACTGGCCCCACGAAATATACTCGAAAGAGACCAGGTAATATCTTCCAGACTACCCTGAAACTGGTTCCCATTTGGTCCATAAATAATTCACATTTAATCCCTTAAAACTCCAAAATGTTCCCAAGAAATCGTCCTTAGATAATCTCAGGATGATCATGAATTTAATAAGGATAGTCCTGAAGTCACGACAAAATATAGTCACAAGGTTCCAGATAATATACACAAAATCATTTCGAAATTGTTTCGAAAATTAAATGGTTTCAATATAGTTCTGAAGTGATCACTATACAGTGCCAAAATGGTTCCGAAGATATTCGAAGTTAATGCCAAATTGTTCCTGAGATGATCCCTGAACTCATCACGAAATATACTCGCAAGAAACCAGATAACATCTTTCAAACTACTCTAAGACTGATTCGAAATTAAAACGGCTTCAACTTGGTCCATAAATATTTCACATGAAATCCCCAAAAGACTCAAAAATGGTCCCCTAAAAAATACTTAGATAATTCCAAGATGATCGTGAATTTGATAAGAATAGTCCTGAATTCATGGGTATCCAAATAATATACACAAAATCATCCCGAAATTGTCTTGAGCTTAGTCTTTAAATAATTCCATGATGGTTCTAAAGCGATCCCTAGGTAGTGCCCAAATGATTCTCAAAGTTCCGAAATTATTCGAAGATAATTCCAAACTAAAAACCGGAACTAAAAAAAAGAACTAATCTCTTTATGGAACCGAACAAGTTTTCTTCTTAGTTGACATTTCCTGAAACAAAACTTATTAAGTCAGTTTGCAACTAAAATATCACGCACGCTCAACACAAAATTCCCTTGACCACCACTGCGTATGAGTAACATTACAATTGCACACGTATGGTCAATATTACAAAAATTGATCACTTCGCTTCGGGGCTAAACTACTTATTGCTTAAATAATAAATAATATTATCCTTAGAGATTATTATTATCTTAAGGGATGTACGTGGAATTGCTTTTGAGCTGACAAAAAAAAAAACCAAAAAAAAAAATTAAAATCCTACCACAGCACAAGCATAAATTTTAGTGGGTACCAGGAGAAAAAAAGCAAGTAAAAACTGTTCAAATAAAATTTTTGTATTCCTCGTTTTCAAAAACTGCAACGCAGCATTATTTGATTTGTACTTCATACAGTTTTTCGTTCGTTATTTTTTTCCCACATCCTCGCACAGCAGGCTATTGCACATCCCTATATCATTCAACTCACTCACAAACTTGACTATATCTACCCTACCCCATGCATTGCGTTCGATATTATTATTGTTTGCTGTCTTTTGAGATTTATGCTTTATTGATATTTTATTAAATAACCAAATATCAATGTGTGTGTGTGTGCGTCTGTAGCTGGATATGCTGCCCTGCTGATGATACTCTCTATATGTATGCATAAATCAGTCTGCTTGAATTTACTTTTGCTTCCATGCTGCCATTGAGTTAAGTTGGTTAGTAAAAATATGTCAAGGATATGGCAAAATAATTTTATATATGCCATTACGAATATCCATAACAACCTAATACCTGTATGTATGGCGGTGCAGTTAAGCGTGTAGACATATGTATGTAGGTATGTTGAATAAATCCAATTCGTTATATATTTTGCCAACGAAAAGGGAAGCGAGTGCTAGTAAATTCTTAAATTTGCTTAATAAAACGATTTAGTTGATAATCTCCTGTGTATGCTGGGATAGAATATTTATTGCAGCATTTTTATTATCAAAATTTACAAAATTGTATTTTCTTTTTGTTTTTTTTTTTAGAACCATCACCACTCTACGACAACAATCATTATCACGAGGAATGCCTGCGTTGCAATTCGTGCGGTCTAAATTTAACTGGCCCGAATCAGAAGCGCGCCAGACGATTCAAGGTAAGCTTTTACCAACTGTTAAAAAAAAAAATTGCCTTTAAATATACGCTTTATCATTTTAGTACTAATTTAGTACTAAATATTTTCCAAAAACTGATTTAAACTGCAGATAAGTACTTACTTAGTTATGTTATAACAAAAATCCAATACTGAAATCCCAAACAAGTAAAATTTTGCAAATTTGATTTAGGAAATATATTTGTTCTAAAAAATATGGCCCCTTTAAAATTATTTACTAAAACTATCAAATTTTTACATTTATTTGCTACTACCTGAAGTGTATTAGTGCTGAAATGTATTAGTTCTAAATTAAGTGCTAAAATGTGCTAAAATGTTGAAGTTCTAAATTAAGAAAGTCTATTTCAACCAACCAAAAAATATGTAGTACTAAAGTTTAGCACACAAAAAATTTCAACAAAAAAATGTTAAGAAAAGAGTGGTAATATTTCAAAAAAATGTCAAAGGCGTTTTATGATAGAAATTGTACTAGAACTATACAAAGAGCTGAGTACTAAATTCCCCTATGAAGGAAAATTCAAATTTTTGCCTACTCCTGAGCAGAAAGTGTTACTGAGAAAAAAATTCGCTTACGTTGGCAATAAAAAAAGAAATGTGTACTAAAAATTACACACATTTTCAATTGTGTACTAATGTTTAGAACAAATTTTGACTTATTCTAGAAGTATATTTTAGTAATAAGATTATATGTTAAGATACGATTAAATTTAGATACCATCAAATTTATTCATCAAATTTTTTCCCTACTCAAATTTTTCTATTAACTTTTATGAGCAATTTTTTAGTACTAAATTTTTGCTTGATCTAAAAATGCCGAAAGCTGTTTATCATTCACATACTCACATTTATGTATTATATATAACAGATATCCTATAGTTTTAGTACTAAAATCTGCTTCTAGCCGTTTAATTTTTTTGTACTAAAATTTTCCAAAAGATTTTTCAGTTTTTTTTTTGTCAAGTCAATTTCAATTTTCTGCTGCTGAGCAGAAAGTGTATTTAAAAAAATTATAAGCGCTGGCGTTAAGAAAGAAATGTGTACTAAAAATTACACATTTATAATTGTGTACTAATATTTAGAACTAAATTTTATGACTTATTTTAGAACTATTTTTTAATAATACATTAATCTGCTAAGTTACTTTTAGTTTTAGATAAGAGTTATCTATTTTTTCTGTTAAATTTTAGGAGTAAATTTTTAGTACTAAATTTTCAGTTGCTCCCAAGACGCGGCAAATTGTTTATCATTCTAATTCTTACTTTCGTGTATGATTATATAAATCAGTTCTCTTATGATTCTAGTATCAAAAGCTGCTTCTATCTTTTTTAATTTTTAGTACTAAAATTGCCCTACTTTTTTTAGTTTTGTTTTTGTTTGAAATATTTTATACACAGTAAATTTAAATTTTTGAAAATACTTGCTTAACATTACTTACATTGTTTAAGCATTTTTCCTTTTAGTTCTAATAACTTATCATTACTAACTTAACTTAACTTTCCCCCCAAAAAAATGGCTATATTTAGTACTACAGTTTAGTCTCTTAGTTTCTAAGCTTCCATTTTTGTATGTTTTTAAAGTTTACGCTCACAACTTTTAGTACTAATTTTTAGTACAAAATTTTAATTTCTCCATTTTGATAGAAAAAGTTTTAGTACTTATAGGAAAGTGCTCATTTGGGTTTAGCACTAATTTGAAATATATTTTTTACCAATTTTAGTACTAGATAAATTTTTGATTGTTCTTTATACTTTTTATCAGCAAAAAGCTATTGAAAATTTCGCCTCTCCCGTTATCAGAACTTGACAATGTTTAATACCCCACACACTTATTTACTCACATATTTCGGGCAAAAGTTTTACCACATTTCAAAAAGCAATCCTTTCCCGCTGCACAAAATACTCTCAAGTAGAGCATATTTCGTATTCAACGAAACAAACAAACCAAAAAGTTTACCAAAAATCTTCAATCACACAAATCGACCGTGACAACTGCAACCACAACAACCGCATTTCAATATGAAACTAGTTACCAAACTATTTACACTAAATTCACTTGCGCCAAGTGTAAACTCGAAAAAGAAAGTTGTGTGGAATTATACATTTATCTGCTACTTTTTCTTTGTTACTCATACTTATTCACTTATTTACGGCAAAACTTTCAAAAAGTACTCGTTTCGCAATTTTCTAAGCTAAGTAAGCGCTCAACAAGCACGTGCAGATGATTTTGACAACGAACTAAAAAAAAAAAAAATTAAACGAAAACAATGGATTGTCGAAAATGAGCAGCAAGCAATCTCAGTATTTATCAGGCAAGCAGAGGCATATGCTGTAGATATGTGCCTCATATGTGTGTGGTTTCACGTCACCACAGCTGCTACATAAAATAGTAAGGCGTGCTTTTTGTGCAATTCGAACGCTACTTCACTTGCATAAATAAAATGGTAAAGCCACATGAAAGTTTTGAGTGGAAACGTACGACACGAAGTGGCGTTAAAAGTTTAAAACAATTTTTGGATTTTTCTTATTTTTCTTTACACCAAGCAATGTGAAAAAGACGTGCATCAGGTTCGATAATCGACAAAATCATTTTTAATTCTGAATTATTCTGAAAGCGCATGGAATTGACTTATATTCAGAATTTAAAAAAACTTTTGGTATCAAAAAAAGTTTTTGTAGTTTCAATTTTGCTACTTCTAATAATTTTTTTTTTATATTTAAGTGCATTTTAGCCAGAAAAGTCGAAAAGTATTCTATATTTAATTTTCATTCCTTTGCTACATTTTTATTTTTTAGTACTAAAAATGTTTTACTAATTTTTTAGTACTAAAAGTGTTAGTACACAAAATTTTAAAATAGTTATAAATAAATTTTAGAGCATACTAAAAATTTAGTGAACATTTTTAAACTATTAAATTTATTATTTAGTACCATATTTTAGTACTCAAATATTAGCACTAACCCAAACTTTTTATTCTGATTACACTTATTTTTAGAACTATATCTTAAATACTCAATTGAAACAATAATAGTAGTTCTAAACTAAAATTTTAGCACTATTCTAAGTTTTATATAATTGTTAATACATTTTTAGTACTAAAACTTTTGGATCATGATTTTCAGTACTATCAATTAAAATTTGTTACATTTTTAACTCCTAACCCTCAGCCCCAAGTTACTGACCTTTTAATGCAAATAATGTATAATTTAGTACTTAATTTTAGTTAGAACTTTTTTTAGTAGTAGTTTGAAATTTTTCAAAAATTAAATAAGTTAACTTATTTTTCAGTTTATAATAAATAAAAGTACTTAAAATATAGTAATCTATTTTATAAAGAACTAATTTTTTGGTACTAAATTACTTTCGCCAGTGAAAAAAATTATTTTTTTTTTGTCAGCACTTTTCAACTTTTTAGAATTAGGTTGAATTTAAGTGTTTAGTACTACCTGTTCAGTTTCAGGTTTTTGTATCGAGAATAGTTTTACTACTAGTAATTAAAAAGTAAAAAAGTATTTTATTTTAGATCCAGTGATCATTAAATGAAATTAATAAGAAATTTAGTACTAAATACAAATTTCTTCTAATTTACCTTTTAATTGAATTAGTTAGTAAGTTACTACTTTTAGTACTATTCGAAAATGGTAGTAAATTGTTTCAATCAGCTGATTTTTAGTACAGCTTAACTTAAAAATTTAAGTACCGAAAACTATTTTACAGAACAAATATAAAAACTTACAAAGTAATTTAGTACTAAAAATTAGTGCTTTTCTCGAAAGCAATTAGTTCATCTGGACTAAACTAGTAGAATGTACTAAAAACGCTCGAGAACAGGCTGAATGTCAATAAATATATGTCGTTGCTGCGAAAAAAAGAGTACTTAATTGTACTAAATAAAAAAAATTAGCACACTTTGGTGCAAATACTAAAAATTATAAATTTCAACAGACTTTCTTACATGCATATTTCGTAAGCAGCAATAGTCGCTGAAAGAAAAAATGTGATTAGTACTAAATTTTAGTACACATTTTCAGCACATTTCAATTTTTTATTGTATACAAAATATTTCTAGTACAATAAAAATTCAAATTGATGATAAAACATTAGTACCAAACCCATAAATATTAAAGAATTTTTAGTACACTTCTAAATAGTGCATTTATTACAAAACATCACGCAAATTATGCAGAATAAAGTGTTCAATGTACAGCTTGCAATAACTATAACGTCATAATTTAAAAAAAAAATTATAATAAAACTTGAAGAATTTTTATTATGACTAACTAACATTGCACAGTTTCAAATTATTTACCGACTTTTGCAAAAGTTCTTTTTTTGTCCACCTTCTTTCTTTTCCTTTATTATTTACTCAACAAACACTCTACTCTTCTTACAGAACCACATACTCTGCGATCTGCATTTTGCAGACGTTGCCCTAATGGAGTGCTCCGATTTTATGCAACAGCTGAGAAGCTTCAAACCACAATCGCTTGGTTGCGCCGTTGCGAGACGTAAAAGTTCAACAACATTAATTTTCCCTTTACCACCGCAAGCATGTTCAGGTGAGTACAACTTTTTTTCAAACATACATACATACATATGTATATCAATGTGTGTTTTTATTTCTTTTGTTAAACAAAAGTTATATCGCCCAACCACGCGTCGCCAACTTCGAGTGAATTTTTAAATTAAAATCTTAGGACGCGTTTACTTGAACCGAGCCTTTGTGGCTTTTTGTAGTTCGGTTAAAGCAAAATTTTTCGCGATAAAGAGAAAGTTGTAAAAAGTGGTTTGGAAAATGTCAAGGGAAAGGCAAGGTACGCCCTGCTAGAATATTTAAAGGAAAATTGGAAAGGTTTTAGTTTTTTTTTTTTGTTGTTTTGAAGGTAGTACCTACCTATATATATTTTTTGTACGAGGAGGATTTGTAATGAAGCAGAGGTGGTATGTGCCTAAAAGTCCGAATTAAACATTATTGCAGTTTTCTATACTAACTTACTAAACTTTTTGTTACATATTTTTAGTATACATTTTTCAGGTACTAAATTTTTAGTACACTTTTTTTGTACTAAAGTTTTTGTACATAGTTTTCTGAAGACTTTATCGTTATTTAAAATGGCCTTCTTAGCATATTTTTTTAGAACACCGCAATAGATTGGTATTTATGAAGCTTCTGGTATTTTAGTACCAAGGTTCTAAATCTTTTAAATACGAAATATACTGAATATTTTGCAAGTAGTTCCCTTTTTAAGGACGAAACTTTAACTAAAAAACATAATACTTTTAGTAACAAATTTTTAGTACCCACATACTACTTTGAATGTAAGCTATTTTTGTTAGTTTATTTTTACGAAGAACAAAATTTATACTAAACTATGTGTTACATATTTTTAGTATACATTTTTCAGTTACTAAATTTTTAGTACACTTTTTTTGTACTTAAGTTTTTATAAATAGTTATCTGAAGACTTTATCGCTATTGAAAATGGCCTTAGTATAGTACATTTTTTTAGTACACCACAATAGATTGGTATTTTTAAAATTTCTGGTATTTTAGTTCCAAGGTTCTAAATCTTTTAAATACGAGATATGTATACCGAAGATTTTGCAACTACTTCCCTTTTTAGAACTAAATATTTTAGTAAAAAATGTTTTAGTACATATTTTAGTACCAAATTTTTAGTACATACTACATTTTAGTTATATCTTTTAATGTAAATATTTCTGTTAGTTTAATTTTTCGTCAAACAAAAATATTTACAGTTTTACGATTTTTGGTATTAAGTACTAAATTATTAACTTTTTTAATACATAATAATTTACAGCGACCTACATTTCTTGTACCGAAAATTTCTAAACTAAATACTTTATGACTCATTAGTGCTAGAAACGTCCCAGTTTTTATTTTTCAGCAAAATACAGTACACATTTTTTAGTACTCAATTTAAAGTAAACAATTTTGTGTACTAATTATAATTACTAGAATTATTTCTTATGCGAAATATTTGTAGCACAATATTTTTTAGAATAAACTAGTATTTTTAACATTTTTGCCTAACATACGAGTATTACCAAAGTACTAAATTTTTTAGTACAAAAAATGTAAAATGGCTTACAGCTTTCTTATACCTTATACATAACACAGAAAAACTGCTCAATTTTAACTCTCTAGCCCAGAAATGTTTGTACATATTACAATATTTTTTAGCAATTAATTTTTTGTTTAATATTTTTAGTACTAAATATAGGATTTTTGGCATTATAGTACCTAAGTACTTAATATTTTAGTACAAAAGCTCCGCACATTTTATTTTGAGACCGAAACTTTATAGCAAAAAAAGATTTAGTACAAGAGTTGCATGTACTCAAATTTAGTACACTACTTTTAGTACTAAATTTTTGTACATAACTTTATTGGTATGTTAAAACTATTCAAAACTAATTTTTAAGTCCTTAAAACTTTTTCTACCAATTTCTACACTTCAGAACACCCCCATTCCACCAGCGCTAAATCTAAGTCCTTCCCCCCTTTTTTTATTATTTTTTCATTGTGTGCCACTACATATGCAGGTTCACTTTTCCTCGTTTTTATGTAAATTTTATTTTCTCTCCTTACTCTTTCATTGTCTGAGTTCATTCAGTGTACTCATTGGCAGGCATTAACCCGCTCTAATTCGCACCCATTTTCACATTATCACGCTGTTTGTGCTCCTTAGCCTTTGTTTGTGTGCCCCTCCTTTGGGTGGGTGTAGAGCTCAAGCGGTCAGGCACTATAAACCCTTCAACAACCACAATGTGTAGTAAAAAAAAGAGCAAGGAAAGGACGATTTAGGGGAGATATAGTGATAAGAATCCAAATAGAGTACATAAAGGAAAGGTTTTTTTTGCAAAATTGGAAATTTTTTTGATACTCTCTGAGCTATGTATTTATGTATATCAAACAGAAAGAAAAAAAAACGCCATGTCGTATACGTAACATTTTTTGAAGGAATAAAAAAATTAAATTTTACTCACTAAATTTGTAGTTACCGTAAGCCCTCAAAAGTCGACAACTGCGAATATCAAACATTTATGATACTACCAATTATTGTTGTACAAAAGCTTCTCCCTTTATCTCAAAGTCCACCATGACGTATGAGTAACATTTTTCGAATCGCATTGCACTGAATATCTTAAACTAACTACAAATTACGATAAACAAGCAACGCAAATAGCACAGAAAACCGCACAAAATTTATGAATTTATTGCGCTTACGTGTTGCCTGCCATTGCAATTAGTTTCACATTAAAAAGTACACCATGACGTATGAGTAATATTTTATGCAAAACTGACGTCTATTAACTTAAAACAATAATAAACAGCATCAGCGCCTACAATGGGGTATATTTGTTCGAGGGAAAGCTGGGAAAAGGGCATAAAGTATTGTTATTAATTATGCAACGCTTTTAATTGCTCTGCTGGAAAGCATTGCCTATTTACAGGCGCCGCGCGCGCTTATCAAACCCAACTGACGTCAAAAGAGAACGGCAAATTATGCAATACGAACGTGCAACACGTTTGAGCATTAAAAATAAATGCTATGAAAACACTGTAAGCCTTATGAAAAGTAAACGTAATTTAAATGTTAACAAAGGAAGAGCAAATAAAATAAGAAAAGCGAAAAAACTTTAGTCAACTGTGTCAACTTCACAGAGCGGCATGAAACATTTCACATTTGAAGATTTCACTTCAAATATATATTTTTGCAGTTAAATGACTGGCATTCAGCCATTTGGCTAAGAAACTATGTTAACTGTGCAACATTGTAACGTAATGAGCGTTAATGCATTTAACATTACTAACAAATGTGACAATATATGCTCGTTTACCTTGAAAAGGCAACCCGCCAAGTAACAACTGCCAACGAAGTTGCTGCTACTTTTGAATATGTATGTATGTGTTTTGTTTTGTAATTTTATATTAATGTTTACAGGCGCTAATGTGCCGTTAGTTGGCAATATAATTGCCGTGCAAGTGAGCGTAATAAATGTAAGAAGAGAATTGAAAAATGAGAGCACATTCAATAAAGTTGTTATTAACTGCATGCGAGGTAATAAAGGGTAATGTTGCAAGAAGAAAGTAAAGTTTAAAAGCATTGTCTGCTCATACACAAAGAAACACGTCGAAGTCGTATATGGAAATATGAGGTGTAAAAGAGAGGGCAGAAACCCCTTTATACGTATGTACTTCGCTGAAGGGAATTTGATATTATAGACTTGCTGCGCAGCGTTGGCAGAACAAAAAAATTGCAAAACACGTAGTTTTTAAATTACGAGAAGAAATTATAATATTTTAAAATTTAGTACTAAAAATTTGTACTAAAAATTTTGTACTAAAAATTTTTACTAGAAAAACTTTTCAAAACCAAACACTAAGTTTTTAAATTACGGAGAGAAATTATTATACATATTTCAAAATTTAGTACTAAAAAATTAGTACTAAAAAATTGTTACCAAATTTTTAGTACATACCAACAATTTTTACTAGAAAAACTTTTTAAACGTTGTTCTAAAAAGTAATACTACGAGAGTATGTACAAACTTAGTTCTAGAACTTAGTTCTTTAGTTCAGTACTTGGCAGCGAGCGAAAAACGAAGTAGAAAAATTTAGTACCAAGCTAAAACCAAGTTTTATTAAATGAGGAGTACACACGATTTTTATTCAAATTACATAAGGAAAATTGCCGATAATATAAAAAAGTTGTAATACTACAATGTTTAAAAGGAACTTAGAGCAGAGTACTAAAAACTTTTTTATACCCAAAATAGAACTTATTAACCAATAAACTTAAAAACAAAACATTCTCCACTGGAGGACTCAAATTTAGTACTAAAATTTTTAAAATAGTTATTAAACTCTTTGATGAATTTTTAATTTATGAAAAAGCTACTCACTTCATTGATTGACTGCGAATTTGATGGAGCACGAAGAATTGAGTACTAAAAGTTTGGTACGCCTATCATTTGACTTTGTATAATTAGGCGTTTGAAGAAGTGAAACCATGTTTTGCCAAAATATTCAAAATATTTTTTTTTTGTAAAGAAAGAAACTAAAATTTTGTATGTACTAAATTTAGTGAAAGAAGTTTAGTTCTAAAAATTTGGTCCAAGTATTTCTTTACTATAGATAATCTAAAGTATCCTTTGTTTTGTTACTTAGTCTGTGTAAGTTTTCAGCGAATATAGTACTAAAAATTTGGAAAAAATTTATTGTTTGTTGTTGTTGGTAATTTGTCTTAAAGTAGCCAAGATTTATAAAGCAAATATTTCAAAAAAGGTTTTAGTATACAAAAAAACCTGTTCTAAAAAAGTTGTACTAAAAATTTAAAAAAAAAATTGTCTACGTCTAAGTTAAGTTTTATTAGAAATATTTCTTCGAAAATGAATAAAAACTACCACTCTAGTTTCGAGATCATTATTAGTGACAGCCAAAGTACTAAAAAAATTATGTTTCACGTCGCTTTTCAATTTAGATTTTATTATTTTTTTTTTAATAAGAGGCTTTTAATAAGAGGCTTTTAAAATTGTACTGAAATTTTAAACAATTCCATGAAATCTTCTGAAAGTTTTGTACTAAAAATTTTTCAATTTAAAAAAAGTATAAATCTTTAGCAATAAAAAAGTAGTTTAAGAACATATACACTACGAAAAGAGTATGCCATAGTGTCATATAGATATGTATGTTTTATGTGTACACTCAATTGTGCCTTTTATTTGCCTATCCTCGTTTATATTGCACAGCATCTTTGCTTAGAATGGCTAGCCATTTATTATTATGTAGGTCGTCATTGCCGCCAGATGGTTCAAACAAACAAGGCAAAATTTGCTACACTTATTCTACATTGCTTTGGCGGTTGAACTCTTAGAATAGAGCAAACTCATATACATACATATGTACGTACATAATTGTAATAAAGTTGGCAACATTGCAACTGATTGCATCAACACCAACAAAGCAACAATAACAAAAGGAAACTACGTACAAATAACCTGCAACGACAACTGAAATATTAGTCTTTAATCTAGATAAATATGTATGACTACTGCAGTGGGGGGCAAACAAATGTGCTATGCATGAAAAAAGGATGGAAATAAAGTCGGAAGAATTTATATAAATAGTGCAATTTGATATCTGATAAAGTAAAAGGGTATACATTTTTTAAATGACTTGGTTTTTTTAAGCGAATAAATGATTTCTTTTAGTATTAAAATTTTAGTACTGAGTTCATTGTACAAAATTTGTTGCATGAACTGTACCGAACTTAGAATTGTATGTAGAGTGGTACATTTTTATACTAATATGTCATCCGAAATGCGTGTACTAAAAAACTGTTGAGTAAAAATGTCACAATTTGATATCAGATGAAATAAAAAAGTATGAAAAGTTGAACATCAAAAAAAATTTTGTACTAAAATTTTAGTACTGAGTTCATTGTACTAAATTTGTTGCATAAACTGTTCTGAACTACGAAATGTATGCAGAGTGGTGCTATATTTTTATGCTAAAATGTCAGCCGAAACAAATGTACTAAAAAATTTGGACTAAAAACTTAGGACTAAAGTTTTATATTTCATGTGGTGTAACAAATAACCAGCACGTGAATTAACCTAACACCATATCAAACACAAAAAACTATACTTAGTTTATCGATTGTATGCTGAAAATATGTACTAAAATAATTTAGTACCAACTTAGGTTTTAGATCTTAACAAAATAGTTAGTTGGTCAATTAGCTGATCTCTGAATTTTAGCAAAATTAAGAAACTTGTTTCTTTAAATAAAAGTTTTTAGTACATGCTTTCAACATACAAGACGTAAAGTCAAAGTAAGTCTTAGTACAAAACAATTTAGTACTCAAAATTTCAGAACTTAAAATATTTTCTGAATTTTCTGAGTCTGATTTAGTAATGAAATTTAAAATAAATAAGTACTAAAAATTAATGTATTTAAAACTTGGTACTAAAAATTCAGTGCCTAAAAACTTAGCTGAAAAATATTTTCTTTAATATAGTATTTCAACATCAGGTAGTTGAGAGTTTGTTCTACAATTTCAGCAAAATATGAAAGTACTAAAAATTTAGTTCGACAACGAAAGTAATGAAAGGCTTCATACCAAAAATTTAGTACCCAAAATTTTAGGGCATAAAATTATTTCTAATAAAATTATCTCTATTATATTTAATTACTAAATCAGACTCACAATGATTTAGTAATGTAATTTAAAATAAATAAGTACTAAAAATTTATGTACTTAAAATTTGGTTCTAAAAATTCAGTGGCTAAAAACTTAGCTGAAAAATATTTTCTTTAATTTAGTATTTCAACATCTCGTAGTTGAGAGTTTGTTCTACAATTTCAGCAAAATATGAAAGTACTAAAAATTTAGTTCTACTAGGTAGGAAATGAAGGGCTTCATCCCAATTTTTTTTAGTACCCAAAATTTTAGGGCATACAATTCTTTCTAATAAAATTATCTCTATTATATTTCATTACTAAATCAGACTCACAATAATTTAGTAATGGAATTTAAAATAAATTAGTACTAAAAATTAATATACTTAAAATTTGGTACTAAAAATTCAGTGGCTAAAAACTAAAACTGAAAAATTTTCTCTTTAATTTAGTATTTCGACAATTTTAGCAGGTAGGAAATGAAGGGCTTCATCCCAATTTTTTTAGTACCCAAAATTTTAGGGCATACAATTATTTCTCATAAAATTATCTCTATTATATTTCATTACTAAATCAGACTCACAATGATTTAGTAATGGAATTTAAAATAAATTAGTACTAAAAATTAATATACTTAAAATTTGGTACTAAAAATTCAGTTGCGAAAAACTTAAGCTGAAAAATATTCTCTTTAATTTAGTAATGAAAGTTTGTTCTACAAATTTAGTTCTTCATACCAAAAATTTAGTTCTTCATACCAAAAATTTAGTACTAAAAATTTTAAGTGGGTAAATATGTTCTTAAATTCAGTGATTTGGACTTAGTAGTGCAACGTTAAATATATAACCTAAATACATAACTAATAAAGTGGGTGTACTAAAACTTTGTACCCTAAGTGCTATAAATGAAATACTCAAATTATTAAAATGCATATTTTTTTCCTAAATTTATTGATTTCGATATAATCTTACTGATAAAAAATTGTATTAAGTATCTCAACTAAAGAAGCACTAAAAGTTGCCTCAACAACCTCAATCACGTATTGAACTTGATTTAAACTGTCAATATGTTCTTTATGAATAAAAGTTTTGCGCTAGCCTTGTAGTCAGCCTTCACGCAGAGCAAAAACAAAAAACTTAAACTACTTTGCTACTTATAAATTGATTGGTCAACCTCACAATGCAGCATTACTTCGTGGAAAAACTTTATGGAATTTTATGTGTCAATGTTTTCGTACTTCTACTTTTTTATTATTTTTCCTACGAATTCTCCGCACAACTTTGTCACTTAAATTCCACTCTCGCCACCTGCATTCAGTCAGCTGCGGCGCATATAAATCGTAATTTCTGTTGCACTACGCAAACGTCCGCAACGCTCTAGGCCACCTACTCACAGCTTGGCGCGCACGTTGCTTATAAATAAATACAATAAATTTAAATCGTTTTTTTTTTTTAATAAAATCGTGTTCTAGTATTTTGTATATATGTGTGTGTGCAAATTACTTGAGTTAAATGTCCCACATGACACAGGTAAGCGAAGTAGTGTCCATCTAAATCAAGCCAGCAAGCAAGCAACCAGAAATGTCGCTATACAATTTTCATCGGCATCTGGCAACACTAAAAGGTCTGACAAATTAATTTGTGAAGGTACGCGCTTCAGTTGCACATCGCTGATTTTGGTTATTGCTTTTTTTAGCTGCCGGTGTTTGCTGCGGGGTTTGCTTTGCTTGCTTTGATTTCTCATCTGGGATGTTTTAGTATTTTATTTTGTTTTCTCTTTTTTTCTTCTTTGTTATTTGGTTTGTTTGTCCAGGCTTTGCGCATTCCGCATGTCCAAGCGCATGTTATTGTTGGTTTATGACTCGTACGTGATAGCAACAATAAGCACAAACACGAGCTCTACGTGTGTTCTCAATTGTCACACACGCACACACACACAGTGCCGAGCCTCGAGTACATTTACTCTACCTAAAGCAGTGTTGCCTTTGTTGTCGTGTCTAGCAATAAAGTTCACATTGTCTTTTTTCTCTTCAGCTGCGATTTATCTTATATTTTTCGAATGTTTTTTTTTTGTATTTTGTTTACCTTCACACAAAGCAGTTTTCATATTTATTTGTATGAGACCCTTCTATAGCACTTGTTCTAGTCCAGTTACTCTGTTTGTGTAAGATATATGAGGCATAAAGTGTTCTCGTGTATGCATTCAAACGAATGTTTGTAAAGAGGCTGGTAAAAGCGTTTAATAACTAAGAAAAAATTAGTACTAAATTTTAGTACTTATATTATTTGTACAAAATAGTTTCGCAAAAGCAACAGGCTTGCATTTCTTTCATAAATTCATTACAAAACGAATGTCTGTAAAGAGGATGATAGCAGCGTTTAATAACTAAGAAAAAAATAGTATTAAATTTTAGTACTAACATTTTTTTTACTAAATATTTTCGCAAAAGCAACAGGCCTGCAATTCTTTCATTATTTCATTACAAAATGCTTTTACTATAAATATTTAACACTAAACTTGCGTTCGAACAATTTGTACTAAATTTAGAACAAATAGATATATTTTATTTTGGGGTAAAAATCCTTCGATGGGCATTTAGTAACAGAATCAGTTCTAAATTTAGTAGTAGATACACTTTATTTTATTTATTCAAAAATCCTAATCGAAAGTTATGTATTAAATTTAGTACTTATCTGCAATAAATAACCATTTTTAGTTGTTCGTTAAATCCGCTTTAGTCTTAGAACCTTAGCACAAACATTTTCGGTACTAAAAGTTCATGTTCCACTATTAAATTCTTATCCGGATGAATCAGCCTCCGCAAGGCTTCTCTTATAAAGCGTTTGACCTTTCTTAAAAAGTATTACTAAAAAATAATACGAGCATTAGACTTATCGGCTGGTCCTTAAAATTAGTACTAAACAACCCCCTATAGTCAATGGACTTGGAAATATATAGTTAATTGTCAACTTACAAAACATTAGTGAGTATTATATATTTTTAGTACTAAACATATATGCAATGTGTATAACTAAAGCATTTGTTACTGAAATCTATTTTACTGAATAAGGATCAAATATTTAGTACTTTAAATACATGTACCAGATTTTTATATGTAGTACAACATGTTAACGCAATATCATAACACAGTTTGAAGTCAACAATTCAAAGCTTATTTCAATGCCTAAAGTATTTTTACCAAGCATTCAATAAAGTAAAGATAAAGTAATTAAATTTTAGTACTAAAAATTAGTACTTAAACTAAAAATGTGACCCTGTGATTCACTGCCAGGTTTTAGGTCCTTCGAACATTTAAAAATATAAGTACTAAATTTTAGCATTAAAAATGGAAGAAAGTTTAGTACTAAAAAGTTCAGTCCTTTCTTACATTTTTGGTTCTAAAAAAATGTGTGCTAAATTTTAGTACTAAAAATTATTCAAAAGCGCAAAAATAGTCTAAAAAACGTATAGCTTTAAACATATTACTTGAAATAGTCTCACTAAAATCAGTACTTAAGATATCTAACTAAAATCTGTACCGAAAATATGAGCACTAAATTTGGGTACTAAACATGTAAGAAAGGTTAGTACTAAAAAAAATTCTTAAACTGCGAACTGGGAGTACACAATTAATTTTTTTATTTCAGCCCTTCCCAACATTTTTGTTTCCAAAAAAATGTGTACTAAATTTTAGTACTAAAAATCTTGAGTATCCAAAGGCGCAAAAAAGTCTAAAAATTGTATAGCTTTAAACATATTTGCTTATCTACATTAAAATCAGTACCGAAAATTTGGGTACTAAAAAGTTTGTACCCTTAATATTAGTAACAAATTTTTGCAGAAAAATAAAGTAAAATAAAGGAAAAGAAAGGAGAGGAAAGGAAAGGAAAGGAAAGGAAAGGAAATTAAAGGAAAGGAAAGGAAAGGAAATTAATATAGAGTACAGGAAAGGGAAGTTAAGGAAAGGTGAGAAAAGGAAAAGAAGTGACAGGAGAGAAATAGAAAGGAACGAAAAGGAAAGCACAAGAAGGAAAATAATAGGAAGGGAAAGGAAAAAGGGTAAGCGAAGGAAAGTAGAGGAAAGAAAAGAAAATGAAAAAACTAAAGGAAAGGAAAGGAAAGGAATGAGAAGGGAAGGGCTCAGTAATACAGTTCGCAATTTAGTACTAATGGTTTTCTTAAAAAGCAAAAAGTATTTGGAATTTTAATTTAAATTTAAAGAAATATGTTTCCTTAAAGCTGCTTCCTTTTCCAAAATGTTCAGTAAGCCTCCTAAATTAATAATGATAAATTAATATTCCAGTCAATCACACGTACCGTAGTTCCATTAAGCAGTCCTTGTCTTCAACACAATAAAGCAATGAATTGTTATACAACAAAAAATAAAAATAAATGAGCAATTATTAATTTGTGGAATGAGCAATCTAACAAAGAACAATACAAAACTGAAGCATCTAATCAGCATCCTTTGATTGTTGCTAAATCAATTTCTTATAACGAACCAAATAATCAAGTACTCTACTGCGAATAATAGTTAAAGTAATGTCCTTCTGTCCAGAGTGACTTTGTGTAGCGCGATGTATCTAATAATCACAGCTCATTTTTCAATTACTTTGCGCCAGTTATGAGCTAAGCAACACACAAGCGACTATCATTAAAAAGGAAACAAAGAAATTTACTGACTGACAAGTTGTAGAAGTATGTGCCTAGAAGTATGCTACACCAAGCGTCGCTCAATTGCTATTGCTTTGCACAAAATCCCATGCGGTGCGGCTGAAGGAGCTCATAAAGTATGGCGCCAATACGAACGTCTGATGTTGACTGTTGGCTTATTTCGTTTTTTGTTGACTCATGCTTTGTGTGTGTGTACTTTTGGTTGCTACGTATTCATTGTATTCGTTTTTTGTTTTGTTCTTGTTAAGCTCCATGGTCGCCACAGCCTTAATTCAATCAAGACATTCCAACCCACAAATACCAGACATGAATGGTATACTGCGTTTGTGCAAAGCACTGAAAACTATGCCATAAGTTACGAGTTGTATCGTGCAACAGCAGGCGACAGTAAAACTGGATCGAAATCAAATAAAGATATGTGCTGAAGAAGGAGCGAGGATGTGCTACACAGCAAGCATACATACCTTCAAAAGCACTAATTTCAAATAAATTTTAGTAGTTGTAGGCATGTTCAGAGATGGCGTGTGGTGCATAGACAAACCAAATGACTGCCTACCAAATTGACGCTGGAAGTAATAAGCTAAAAGCTAAAGACGCGCCTAAAAGTATGCAAGCTTCAGCAACTTTGTAGTGGCATGTGCCAGTATTCTAACATACATACGCACGCCTTCTCTACAACCGTCAGCAATCACTACAACTATTCACTACATTTCGCCTGTTGCTTTAGGCTTTTAATGAGTTTTTGTGCGTCTGTCAATGACGCTTTTGTTAGTTGCTAAAGCACCATAAAGTATGCTACACTGCTATTCCGTACAATTTAGCTTAACTTGAAACAGGACGCATAAAATAGCGGAAGCAAAAACTATGCCAAAGCATCACGCCGACACATTAACTGTCATACTGAATTACTTGAAGCAATGTCAAAGTCATAGAAACTATGAAAATGTAGTTAAAATGTTGTGCTAAATATAGACTTGTCAGCCTGTAAGTATGCAATATGAATGCCAAAGTAGTCAGTAGTATGTGCTTGCGCACTCATAAGTTTTAGTAGTTAAGGAGTCATGAGTCTATGAATACTCTTGTAGCGGTTAAGCGTATCTAAGGAAGATATCACACATGCATAAATACTTGCGTGCTCCAAAGCCACATTCTTGCTGTAGTTTGTAGTGGCATTTTAGGCGCCAACGCCACCTATTCATTTAAAACTGCGTGAAATGCGCTAAAAGTCAGCAGTAAATATGTCTTGTGCATGTAAGTGGCGGCATATTTTCTGAAATTCAACCTCAAGTGCTCTGCATTTATGGAGGAGATTTTCAGAGAATGTGTGTTTATTATCAAATACCGCTCAAAATTTGTAGAGTTGTAGAGAAAGAAGTTTGTTGAAAGCGATAGTTAGACATTTGCTTAGTATCAAGAACTTAGAGCGAGACAACGGATTCATGTCTTAGCTGAAACATATTTTTAATATAGGAATAGAGAGTTTCACTTCCCAGACACCCTTTACAGCTGCACTCTGTAAGGTTCAGGTTGTATGATGTGATATCATATGATTAAATGTGACTCTTTTTTCTTACGTTTTTATCGGACATTGCCGATACTTAAGCATGTGATATAAATGCTTATGATGCCTATGAAGTAGATTTTAAAGTGTTTCTGTGTTAAGTGAAGTGCTGTGCTCTGTAAGATTCAGGTTGTATGATGTGATATCATATGATTTAATGTGACTCTTTTTTTCTTACGTTTTTATCGGACATTGCCGATACTTGAGCATGTTATATAAATGCTTATGATGCCTATGAAGTAGATTTTAAAGTTTTTCTGTGTTAAGTGAAGAGCTGTGCTCTGTAAGGTTCAGGTTGTATGATGTGATATCATATGATTAAATGTGACTCTTTTTTCTTACGTTTTTATCGGACATTGCCGATGCTTAAGCATGTGATATAAATGCTTACGTTGCCTATGAAGTAGCTTTTAAAGTTTTTCTGTGTTAAGTGAAGTGCTGTGCTCTGTAAGGTTCAGGTTGTATGATGTGATATCATATGATTAAATGTGACTCTTTTTGATTCTTAATTTTTTTTATATCAGACGTTACTGATACTAAAGTATGTGGATAGGCTAAAATATAGTCATTTGATCTTTGATGTGATGGAATGTAGCACTTTTAGCGTATGTCATATGATGTGACATAATTTTTTAAAGTTGTTTTAAATAGTTTGTTTGCTTATATTTTATGAAAACGTAATACGAATATGTGTTTTAAGAGTAGTAGATGTGATTTTCAGATATTTTTAGCTTCGTCTTTATCATCTGAAAAGTACATCGCAGGATAGCGTGATGTGATATCACATCATTTATAGCGATTTTCTTGTAAATTACTATTACTTTTGTTCGTTATTTTTTTATGTGCATACTTCAGCGAAAGACTCAGTGCTGTATCTTTTTCATTTAAAAAATTTTCGTGTATGTCATATCATAAAAGTTGGAAGAAGAGGATATGATGTGATATCACTCATAGCGATTTTTTTTAATTTTTTTTTTTTTTTAAGATAATGATTGTAAAATTAAAAAAGTAGGTTGTCGATGTGAGCTTTACGTATTTTTAGCTTAAAAGTACCAAGTCGATCCCATCATGCGCTCCAACAACAGCTGCTGCATGTCCGCTTTAGTGACCTGCATATGACTTGCGCTGTTTCGATTTTCGATTTTCCTTTCCAAAAACCGCAAATATACGTTAATGAACATTCGATATGAGTGGTTGCCTGTGTGACCCAATAGACAAATATTGAGAGAAAATAAAGTGCTAAAGTAGAAATGAAAGTTGAAAATGGAATGTGAACAACATTTCGAGTGAAAATTTTTTGCTTGGCGAATGCAATGCAATTTCATTTTACTTATACATCATAAAGTCACACACACACACACACAAGTGCATAGATAGGCAAGAAGTAGAAAAGCGCACTTATAAAAGGATATTGGACTTTATGCACACACACACGCTGATTATGACACACATACAAATGCAAAAATTGACGAATTTAATTAAAAACCCAACATATCATTGCATACAAACACACACTCACACACATAAAGAAATGATACTCGTATGTTTTAGTGAGCACTGTTCAAAGGATATTAATATTACGTACTTTAATCAAACTGCACTTCACTCGTAGTAATTCGTACGATATCGCACGCATCGTTGCGTCGCATATGTCGCTCATTTTTAAAAACAAATATTTGTTAAAACTATCTGTATGTGAGTGTATTGCTGCGTTTATTTCTGTCATATTTTGTTTGGTTAACAACATTTATTACGTAAAGTGCAAATACATCATAAAAAAAAACAGCAAACACACAGGCGATACTTTCAGGCGATAGTTGTATCTACATAGTATATTCGACAATTTGTACACATGCTTTCACTGCCTGTTCAAGCGCATATTTTTGTTTGGCCATATTGGCAAACAAATTATGATTGTCATGTGGCTTTTATCGTTTATTAATTTTTTGTGATTGCAAAATATGTAAAATATTTTCATAAGTCAATTTAATAAATGTTGCGCATGAAAAATTTTGCGATTTTTGTATACTTTTTTTTTTTTGGAGATAACAGGCCTTTGATATGACTCATACCAAAAAATGGCGCTCGTATTGCACGTTTTTTGCTACTCTCATGCGCCCCTCGTCTGGCATTATTAACTCTCTTTCTCATCGAAAACATCAATGTAATATCAAGTACGCCTGCAGATAGGCAACATTTTGTAGTAAGTACGTCATACACACGAATGATTTACTGCGCAGCCGACTACTCCTGTCAAATCACTTCAAAATGACACCGTCATTATGACACGTGCAACAAATCTTCGGGCCCATGCGATACTTTTGAAAGATACACTTTCTTAGACTCGTCAATAACATCACTTGAGGATGATTTTTGTCAATATCATGCACAAGTGAAGAAAAGACCCATGTGATATATTGAAGTGTAAACTTTTTTAGGCTCGTCAATATCACTTGTGTCACTTAAGGATGGTTTTTGTCAATATAACTTGTGCATAAATGATACATACCTTTAGGCCCATGTGATATTATTGAAGTGAAAACATCTTTAGGCTCGTCGGGCTATATTGAGGTATGGAAACGCCTTTGAGCTCGGTACACTTTTATAGGACCTGACACTGCTGTACATTGGGTATACTTTTTTTGATACCGAAGAGTTTGGTACATAGGCTGTCAGCAGTTGAAACAAATTCGATAAAATATAGTTTTTTTTATTCCAGTAGATAGCGCCAGCATTGGATCATTCACCTTTAAGTAGCACACTTTTAGACCCTTCCAAAAACCAAGATGTAACGCAGATGGAGTTCAGAAAAACGATCTTCGTTGCGTTGGCTCCTTACTTCTGGCGGTGTGAGTTGCATTTACCCAATTCTTGTATAGGTTCAGGAGCAATATTAATGAAGAGCTCTTATAAATAAAATTTGAAAGCCAATTTGATTTGATTTAAATTCTTGTTGGCATTGTAGCTTACAATATCGATCAATTTAAATTTTATAGGCTAGAATCTTAGGCTTCCAAAAACATTGCATATTTTTAGTTGCATATTGGTCATTAGGAACTGTTCGTTGCCTTGGTCCCTCACATCTGACAGGCTGAGCGGTACTTATCAAAAATATTGCATACTTT
>CAXKVI010000005.1:8465485-8490485 GCA_964058755.1 Campiglossa producta | reverse complement strand
TGTTTGTAATCCGTCACTCAAACTTCCCGTGACTTCTATGCTCTTACCACTCGTATCGCAATCATTCAACATGATACGTGAATGACATTTTCGCCCCTCCAACCAAAAGCCTAAAAGTATGCCCGAGCCATGAGGGCGAAAAGAAAAAGCAATCAACTTGTAGACCATACAAAAATACCTGTTTTGGGTGAAGAAAATAAATGTATACAAAAAAAAACTTTTTGCGACAAATAAGTTTCAAGCGTTGATGATTGCCACAACAAAAAATTGCAGCAAAACAAAATAAAAATAAAAGTGAAAGAAGGTAGCGACGACAGCTGCGCTAGGCAATAAACAGCCACTCTTAAAATGATAACAAGGGTGTGTGAAATATGGCAAACGCATTGCAAATGTTAAACCATAAAATATTTATACACAATTTTTCACGTAATTTAAGTGGTTGGTGTGAAATTGAAAAGGTTACGCCTCAAGACGACAGCGCCTATAAGTATATTTATCTACAAATAAAATATAATATTTTATGTATGAATTCTAAAAAATAAATTGTAAAAGTTGATGTAGTATGGGTGATTTATGCGTTCAGCTTTTCCCTGCTGAACGCATGAAATTTAAAAAATTACAAATAATGTAAATGCATACTTTTAGGCGTGCAGTTTTTTGTTAGCAGCAAAGGGTTTTTAGAAGGAGTTTTAGAATCTTAAACGAAAAGCATAATTTATTTTAAAATATGTACAATTTATTTAAGTAGTGCAAATCGTTTTTTTTTTCTCAGCACCCAAAAGTAGACTATGCTTTTTTGATCAACTTGTTACTGTGACTCCTTACTTTATCAGAAACATTTGTATTCAACTTAGGAAATTGTTTATTATGGAAAAGCTCTCTATAAATCACAGCTGTCTTCCAAACGTAAACAAAAAAATTCGGCGAAAAACAGAAATTTCTAATTAAAAACTTTTCTTCTTAGAGTAATTTCGATTTCCTAACTAGAAATTAAGTATTGAAAAAATTAAATATTAAAATGTGCTGTGAGCCTAAAAGTATACCACGGTCTTAAATTAATTGCAAGTGATTCGCTGTGCGAGTTACTTCAAAAAAAAACGAAAGAATTGAGCAAACAGTGTGCTTGCAGATGGTTAGCTCATTTTATAAGCAAAAAATGGTTTATCCTAAAAGTATGCTACGTATCAAGAAGATGCAAATACATGAAATGAATAAAACACCTACTACTTTTTAAATGTATGGCGAAAGAAACAACAAAATATAATTTGTGAAAACATTATTTAAAAGACATACTTTTAGGCGGAAACTGTGCATGCCTGTAAATTTAACCAACCCCAAAAGTATGCCACTTTAAGGATTGCAGGATCGGTGCCATAAAAAAACACTCACCGATAATGCCACTTTTATTGTAACAAATACACTTTGAGTTCAATACCCCAGAAGTATACAAGATTCACCACTTAAAGTTTAAATAATTGATTTGCTAAGCTTACGTACAACAGCCGTATTCGGCGCATGCTTTTAGGCGTTAATGGTAAAAAGCTATATTTTTAGAAAAAACTTTAATGTATGCATTATTGACACGGTAGCACCTTAATAATTTATAGGTATACAATTAGGCGTTAGCTGCAAGAGCAAGAATGACAAGCAGACGTTCAATACGAAAGTTGGTTTTCGGTTCAATAGCCAAATTATGTGTAATATTGACACTTGAATAATTGATTTGATATAGTTATGTATACAGTAGAGCCTATTTCTATAATAAATGTCAGAGTAAATATTTACAAGTATCGAGCATTTTACTTTGGCGCCTAAAAGTATTTTACTTAGATCAGAAGTGATATTTTCCAAATTCCCCCCTCTCCCCTAAACTGGTCACGTGATTTCTGGACACCCCCCAAGCAGGCCTTAGTAAAACGTAATATTTTGTGGAAATAGCCTAAAAGTATGCAATAATGACAAATTAGGCCTTCAAGGGCATATATGATGATTTAAAGAATGCGCTACAACAGCTAAAGTTATAACAAACGTTAAGCTTAAATAGAGCTAAATAACAATCTCTGGTGTGAAGAATTTTTTAAATTACGTCAAAATCACGAATATACTTTCTGTTGAAACTTTCCTAAAAAAAGCATACTTTTAGGCCCTTAAATATGTTTTAAAAATTTTAAACAAAATATCAAAAACGTGCCTAACCACTTTTCTCAGCCCAATCACCAATAGAGGTCGGAAAATAGGTCAGAGTGAAACGCCTAAAATTAACGCCTAAAATTATACTAAGATTATTGCCACAGTCTACCCATTTTTTTTTTTTTAAATATGTTCACAAAGTTTTTTTCAAGCGCTTTATTCAACCTATTTCTCCGACTTTAGTCATCAATTACACTTTCTCAACACATGATTTTTTTCTCTGCAATAGCCTAAAAGTATGCAATTTTTCCCACTTTAGCACTTATTTAATAGATTTGATAGCATTTCCCACTACAATTGTTAGCACTATATAAATGCTAATATTGTTCATTTGTCAAAGCAACACTCGTTTTTTTCAAGCCATTTCTTTATTCCTTTCAGATTTGTTCGCACTGATCGGTCTCAGTTAAAAAACAAGTTGTTTGACAAAATTTATGATTGAGCCAATATTTTGGTCTACGCCACACTCGCACCCCAAGTCATCTGGCTTTTAATGTTCTCTATTTCAATCAATTTCAATTCCATCATTCACTGGCTTGTTATATCAGCACTCACCCTCACCACTCACTTTTTACCACAACCATTGTACTACTTGTTCCAGCTTCATTGCTATGTTGATGATTTAGTTGGTTGTTTTCTTTTTGCTACATCATTTTCGTTTCTGTCATTCAAATGCCACAGTCTTATTAGTCAATGTTCGCTCAACCACATCGCGTGGACATATCCATTCGTATTCAGCGCCTAAAAAGATGTCATGATTTATTACTTACTCAACTTGATTGCTTTGGTTGTATGTGTGCTCCTGCTTATGGCATTCTTGACTTCTTTCTTTTTTTTCTTGAATGTAAATACCTTCAGCCGTTTTAGCTCGCTGACCAAACACAAAAAAGGCACAAGACAAATAGGTATGAGATTGCCGCCATATTCATGCTCAAAACAATCGCATTTACATTTTCCTATTTGTATGGAACGCCTAAAAGTAAGCTGCGCATTACAAAACGTTTTTGTTTAATGATTTATGTGGCAATAAATTTTTGACAAATAAAATATCTGTTTGTTAAGTAAAAAAACGGTTTCGTAGATTGTGAATGCTGTACTGAGGTGTGTGTGTTTGTAGCAATTTGTTTAACGCCTAAAAGTAGGCACAGCGAATAATGAAAATCGGATTATATTTCCAAACTAAATACCCGTGCTTTCGCAATATTTGGACAAGTCTGCAAAGTTCATACATACATATATATATATGTATATAAAGTTCGGAAAATATGTCAAAATCAAACGCCTAAAATTATGCTAACATATTTAATGCAAACTTTTTATAATTGCATACTTTTGGGGTTACATTTTTATTTTTATATGTTTGATGCTTGTTCAAATTTCTTTTCGTTTGTTTAGTTAGTTTAAAAAATGAGAATTTACAAATAAAGCCCAGCTGTTCGTATAGCTCAGATTTTTGATAAAATGTATTGCATAATTTAAGGAGCTTTTCATTATGTTCTTAATGGGCAAAGATGCAAAAAACGTTCAAAGGCTCAAGCATAATTTTGATTTTGTATATATCTCAATCAAAGGCGCATCACCCTCTAAAATCTTGAAAAACCCCCTCGAAATATTTTCAAATTTTTAATTCTATGCTGTTGCATACTTTTAGGGTTAAATTCTGATTTGAATTTTTTGGGTCACAGCTCCATTTCTTCTGGTTGGCTATTTGCGGGTGATTGGAAATTTGCACAGTTGTTCAAAATAAAAGCTCTTCACCATAATATGCTGCATACTTTAAGGCGCCTTTGCATACTTTAGGGCACTTTCATTTCCTATCCAATACTGAAGTATTCTAAAATATGTAGTTTTAGTCCCCATGCTTCATAGCTTCATATTTTGTATTTAATATTATTTAGCTTGCATTTCTACTTGTTTTCATTGCATACCTTTTGGCGTTTTTAAAACTTTTTACATTAATATCATAACATTTTATTCAAATTCTCAACACGTTTATTCCTCAAACAATTTCGTTCCCTTTAAACTAATTTCATTGCATACTTTTAGGTGTTTTCTATACTTACTTGTAGTATACTCATGATTTAGCAATCCGACGTGTTCTTTGCATACCTCTAGGCGTTGCTTGTGCTGTGCAAGTTTCTAAGCTTTTAAGTAAATGAAGCAACAGCATAAACAACAGCAAATAAAGTGCAGTTGTAAAAGTTTAATTATATTGTGGTTTGCCTAATTTAATTGTATGCATTTTGAATTAAGTTTTATTTAGTTTTAATGCATACTTGTGGGCGCTGTAGTAATTTTACTTTTCAAAATGAAACTAATTTTTTTGTACAGCAAATTTTCTTATAAAAAAACAGGATCATAACTTATAGTTTTGCATACGTTTAGGCGCTTGGCCTACAGTTTAAAAACCCGTTAATATATGCGCCCTAAAATATGCAGCACATTTTAACATGTCGCTCATTATGACGGAAATGTGTTATCACCTGGATGTGGCTTTTTAACCGCAATTTCACATGCTTTAAAAACACATTGCATACATTTAGGCATATCATGCCAATATATTGATTTCCGGAGAGCCCTTAAAGAGCGCTAAATGGCTTAGAATTTAGCTTGGAGGTTGTGGAATCTATCTGCCTTTGTATTTAAAACTCGAAAACTTTCCAATGGCAAGAGGCAACTGTTTCATGAAGCACGACAGCCTACCAGCTCCCAATAGCAAGAGCGACTCATGATTATCCAACGCATTACTTTCCCTATAAGCCTTAAAATCACTGACTTCACATATTTTCTTTACTTAATCTTTTACATAATCTTTTTGGTTATGCTTTCAATTTTAATTATTTCAGCTTTGCTTGTCTGACGCACACACACACACACATACACAAATTTTACAAATATTTTCTTAACGCCAGCTGTTATTTAACAAAAATCACTTAAATGCTTAACAGTTTGCATAGTGCTTCTGCTTTAAATAAATGCCAACAGCGAAAGCCGCCAAAAAGTATGCAAGGTAAAATGAAATGAAGTAGTAGCGTAAAGCAACTAGTGATGCACAGAAACGAGGACTCGAAATCGGAGAGCGAGGATTTTTTAAAAGTCGGTTCTGACAAAAACCATATGTTTTTTTAAAGATACGCAGAACCGGTTTAAAAACCAAATTCGGGTTCAAAGGCAACCCATTTACTGAGAGAAAAAAAGCTGAAAAATTTGAAAAATGTTTTCAGCTAAATAGAAAATCCTGGATCTGTTTAAAAGAAGATAAAGAACAGGCCAAGAACCCGTGCTACACACGTTTGGTATAACTGTATAGCTGTTGTAGAGCATTCTTCAAATCATGAAGGCCTAATTTGTCATTATTGCATACTTTTAGGCTAATAAACTTGCATTTTGATCTAGTTTCAAGGTAGTGAAATTAAATACGGTATGATATTGGGGGGAAAAAGGTTATTTCAGAACTCTCAGCGTAGCAAATTATAGTGGGAAAATATTATATCTCTGTAAATTATTGTTACAGAACCTGAGCCATAAACCAAAACACCAGATTAGACTTTTTCAAAAAATTCAGCGGTCTACAATGCATCGTCGATATTCCATTATATGCTAGATATCCAGGCACCTGCACCAGATGTCCAGCTTTACTTACTAGTACCAACCCCACCAGAACCGGTTATTTAAATTCCTCAGAACTGCACATCACCAGCACATCACCATCACACCATCAACCATGAACATTGTTTGCTCTTTTCTTTACATAAATCCACTCTCAGGTGCGCATACGTGTAGCCTTATTTGCACACATGCATTTGCATAATTTCCGACTTTAAGTGATGGTGATGTTGAAGATGATAATGGAGGTGCTGGCGTTGCTACATTCATATGAAAGAAAAACAGACCGCCTGTTAAAGAACGCATATTTTATGGGCGTTTTGCTTGTTTAGCTCAAGTCATGTCTTTTTCAAATTTTTTTCATATCTTCTCTGACAGGAAACCGCAATTAATTCCATCCTTCTACTATCTAACCCCCAACACCCGCCATCTCTTTCTACCTAGCAACATTTTTATGCGCTACACGTGACTCACCAGCCACCTGCTACGCCCTATACATAAATGTTGTGTGTGTTGTCTCATGAGCACAATGACCCATTATTATGTTCGTTGGCCTCGCCTCAGTGTCTGCTTGTGACATTACCTGCCCGTTAATGTGAGACGACGCCACCATTTACAGCCCAGTTGTTGTGCACATTCCGTTTCGTCCATTACAGTGTTTATAATTTGTTTGCTTTTAATTAATTATGCGGTCGCGCAATTTGTTTCGTAAACGTTTTATTTTGTGTGTGTGTGTGTGTCACAAACGGCGTGATGTACTCATCATAGCACACATTCTAGTTCTCAGTATCCTCTGTGACCTCGTTCTTTTGCATGATGTCGCTTTGACTTGGTATTAATGTGTATGCGTGACGCTATATTAAATTACTGAGCTGTTATATGAAACGTTGGAGAAATGGTATGCAAAGTGAGACGAGCGAAGGAAAAAATAATACAAACAAAAAAGGAATACAAGTTTGGGTCTGTTATTTAAGTGAGTTAACGATAAGAGATTGATATCAGGACTAGCTAATAATTTCTATACCCAGAAGCGTTATTATTAAATAAATATTGATCAAATAATGAGACTGTAACCGTCACCTTAACAGTAACCGTAACCGTAACTGTAACCGTAACCGTAACTGTAACCGTAACCGTAACTTTAACAGTAACCGTAACCGTAGCTTTAAACAAAACCTTAACATTAAAAGTTACCATAACCGCGACTTTAACAGTAACCGTAACCGTAACTTTAACCGTAACCGTAAGCGTACTTTTACAGTAACCGTAACCGTAACATTAAAAGTTACCATAACCGTAACCGTAACTTTAACAGTAAGCGACATCGTAGCTTTAACCAAAAGCGTAACTTTAACAGTAACCGCACCTTTAACAGTATCCGTAAATTTAAGCTTAGCTTCAACAGTAACTGTAACCGAAACTGTAACCGAAACTTCAACCATAACTGTTACCTTGAACACAACTGCAACTTAAACCTTAATAGTAACCGTAACCTTAACCGCAACTATAGGCTTAATTATACTCCGTCATCGCTAACGCCATGGCCATAACACTAATTAGCTGTCCCAACCACTCTTTGAAAATCAATGTGAACGCGTTAGCGTTATGTTATGGCAAGTATAATCGATTACATTGATATTAAGTTTGGTTGGAACAAATGGTTACCGTTATGGGTATGGTGTTAAGGAATTATAATTGTCGCTTATAACCTTAACCCTTAACCGTAACCTTAATTAAACCAGGTTTAGTAACGGCAACAATAACTGTAACAGTTTATTATCGCTCCATTTGTTAAACCGTAAGCGAACCCATGACCATAACCGTTATTCGTAGATTTTAAGACCAGTTTAATTTCACATAGCCGTAACCATAACCATAAATAGTATATGATTATTTCATTTTCGAAACCATAAGCATACATAACTCAAAGCAGTTAAAAACGATTTCGTTTTCCAAAAGTGTAACCTTAACCATAGCCATAACCATAACTCGTGGTTGTTGAAAGCTGCTTCATATGCCAAATTTCACTAATCGTAACAACTCAAACCTGTTTTATTTCTCAAATTGGTAAGCTTTCTAAACTGTGTGATTTCACAAAAACTTGACCGTAACTCGTAACATTTGCCAACACCGTAACCGTAACCATTTCAAACTGCTTCATTACCCGCTACATTTCCCAAAAAGGTAACCGTAATCATTCAAACCATTTCAAAATAAACTGTAACTGCTAATGCGCGCTTAATTTCCATAACCGTAACCATAACCATAACCCTTGAAAATAGATTTATGCCGCAAAATCTAGGACCTGACTTCACAGGTAATCAGCAAGGTTTGTTGTTCATTTACTTTTGTTTCCTGGGTTTATATTTCAAATAAGAATTTTTTCTAAACTCCTTAATTTTACCATCCCACCGAATTTAGCGAATATGAACTTAAAACGCGACTATTATGAACATAATTAGGCGTGAAAATAAACCTCAAGCGACCGCAACGCCATCGGTTTCGCTAGGGCGAAAGACCAAAACAACAACTCATTCCTCACAGATAAGAAAAAAAGGCAGATAATTTATAACAACTGCCGCCCACGCAATAATCTGCTTTTAAGCGCCTATCCTTACGAAGAAATGTTTAAAAATAATAAATTTGCAAAAGAGGAAAACAAAAAGTAAAAACAGTTTTAATAAGATAGCCGCTGCAGGGGTTTTGCGTAATTTGAGATGCCAAAAGCGGTACTGCGGTACAAGATAGAGGAAATGAAAATAAACCGAGGGGCTGCCGATATACATTCATCTCTCTCAAGCGAAATAAAAAGCGGCTTTCACTAACCTCTCGCCCAGAGGTCACACCACGCTTATTTATTGGTCACCGGCTCCCCACACTCTTCTATCTGACTTCTTCTCCTTTTTATATTTGTTTTGATATTTCACACTAAATTTTTATGAGACACAGCATGCGATTAAATTACTTTTTATTTAATTTCGCCAGCCACCAAAGTAAAGAAAGAGACTTCGAAGTCTGTATACATATTTTTAGTGATTTTTACGTTAGATTTGAACTCACTCACTTGATTTTGTATTTTTGTAATGCAAATAGCCTCAAGATAGTAGAAAATTTGCATTTAAAGTGGCATACTTTTAGGCAGGTAAATTTTTGTAAAAGTTTTTCTTCTTTCTGCACAAATATTATGTATGTATGCATCTCTGAGCTGTTGAGGCATGGAATTATTGAACAGTGTGAAATAAAAGGAGATGTGGTAGAGTAGCTCTTCGTTTATTGAAGAAAAGTTACATTTTGAAATTTACCCGTAGCATTTCATATATTTTGCATACTTTTAGGCTATTAGCATGCAAATATTTTCACACTTAAACACTATTTTGAATTGCCTATATTTTCGAAAATTTACGATAAACTTAAATTCGTTTACTTCGTGTTTTAATTTAACAGTACTCAAACAAGAAGAAAATTTGCATATAATATAGCATACCTTTAGGCAGGTATATGAACTTTTAACAACTTTGTATTGTTCTTGGTAAAAATGTAGTTTCTAAAGTGAGGCGGCATAATATTACTAGCTCGGGGTGCGTTAGAGTGAAAAAATAGTATGCAAATAAGACACACTTTCTTTTCCTCGGCATAATTTTCCTTGCATATTTACAGGCTGTTTGCAACTTGCGTGAATTGCTTAAATAAACTAGTTTTTCTATAATTGCTATACAGACAAACCCACTTACTTGCATTTCAAATTAAAAGCGCTATTAGAATCAAATTGGCAGAAAATTTGCATTTAAAGTAGCATACTTTTAGGCTCGTATAATTTTTTTAATTGTTTCTACTTCTTAGTAAAAAAATTTTTATGTGGGCAGATGAAGCGTGAAATTACTAAAGCAGATCAAATAAAAGTAGGTGTATTGAGCATAATAAGTCTTACTTACTTTAAATTAATAATGATTTCCCATTCCTCACCAAAAAAAAAAAAATTTACCTTGCATAATTAAAGGCTACTCATTAGCTATTGACTGATTATACGCTTGAATAATTTTTCTTTCAGTTCATTGTAATTTTCTATTATTTGAAAATTAGTTTAACCAGAGAAGAATGGGTATTTCCCATTTGTTACCTTAATGGTTTGCATACTTTCTGGCGCAGGCTAAAAGCGTGCTTTACATAAATGTAAAATGTTTGCACACTGACTCGAACCTCGGTAACATATACTGCAATGAGCTGAAAAGTAGCACAGCCCTATTTGGAGGTAAAAGCCCGGCATAAGACTCTATGAAGACATAAAAGGTTGTATAAACAGCATTGCATACTTTTAGGGTCTACAATTCATATTTTTTTCACCTTTAAAAATTCCGGCAGCATCCGCATATTTTCAATACCTACTTTTAGGCTTTAATTTAATGATCAAGGACATAACTAGAGTTCGGAAAGTATGTCAAAATCAAACGCCTAAAATTATACTAACATAATTGGCACCGTATACAAATTTTTTTTTTAATAAATTTTCAAAGTTTATTTTCAGGCGCTTGATTTGACATATTTTTCCGATCTCTAGACATAAGGATTATCAAATCTTATAAAACTAACAGCTTCGGTTTCAATCAGCAACTCACTAAGTAATTAATGTGCTGTTCATGCTGAGCATATATTTCGCATTTTGGCATTTAGCCCAAAATGCAACATTTTTTCCATACAATTTTGAAAGCTAAACGCAACTAAATGCTACTTTATATCTGCATTAGCTTTAGCATCTTCGAATATACTGGACGAACAAAAACTTCCTTGTATGAAAAAAAAGTGAAAAAATGTTGCATACTTTTGGGCGACCCGCTGTTTATATTAGGATATCTTCTCACTAAGCAAGTCAATAATTTTTTCTGTTAAAAGTTGCAATTTTCGAGGTGAAGAGTTTACAAGTTTGTTTAGAAAGTCACTTTCTTTACCTACGAACTCACTTTTATAAAAGAAATGGAGTTTATTTGAAAAGGCAAACATACTTCCACTTGCGATGTAGGAACGCACCTTAAGGATTCGAAAATTAGTTGAATACGCATTTTCAAAATGCGGCAGTATGAACGCATCTTCGAAATGTACGACCGAAAATGGAAAATGCTGCTTTTTAAACTCAGCATAAACACTACATTAAATCATCCAACACGAACGCATTCAAATTGCATAGTCTACTTTAGGGCGCCTTACATAAAATCCTAATCAGCTTAACTCAGCCAGCTTTTAAAGTGTCGCAATTTTAATGCACTTAAGCACTACTATACTTATAAATTTTAAATCACAGCACAATCAATTCACTCATTCGTAGAACATATTTTTAGACGTACATACTTTAAATGTTGTTAACAGCACAAAAAATATCAAAAATTTCTTTGCTGAGTACCCTCAAATCTCACGCACATTATGCTAATTTTGTAAGTAAACATAAAAAAGCACTCTCTCCTGCCACAAGCACGAGCGCACAACTAGTATGTATGTTTACACATACACATTTATGCATTAGCTCATGCTTGCTTAGCATAGTATGCTTGACGAACTTTGACCTTTTGCATTATTTAGAAGTGAGCATTAGCTATGGTGTCAGTATAAGCTGCATACTTTTAGGCGTTATGCTTTTTACGAACACATTATGTTTTGTTTTGTGAAAGCGAAAGTGGATTCGTTGGCGCGTAGAATAAACATACTTTTAGGCGCTAGAGGGAGTTTCCTTTTTGAGTACTACTTAAAGCTATGAATGAATGCGTAAATATGTGTTTATAGCTGGTGACCTATTTATGAGCATAACCACACAAAAAGAAGCGAAGTAAAGGGACGGCAGTGTAAGGGTTTAAGTGATGTCTTTATTAAAAAAGGAAATTTTGCTTGCTTAAGTAGTTTTTCTTTTGTGTAAGCAAATATATGTGCGCCTAAAAGTATGTTTTTATAAACATATAAATAAAATTATTTCAAAAACCATCTCAGCGTAAAACCTTCACATAATTCTTAAAAATGACAACCAGATGCTTTGCTTTTCTATTTACTTTTTGGGTATATATAACCTTAACTCACTTACGATGCGCCTAAAATTATACTTTATTATAGGCAAGCAACAAAAATATGAACTTATAAAATTAGTCGATAAGATAATAATAATAACTTTCGTGGCCAAGAAAAGGCAGATGAACAAGCTTGCAGTACATACATATAGACTCTATTATATTAGGGTGCAACGAAAAGAAAATGTAATCTACTTTTAGGGTGCATGTTTTGCCTAAAAACATGAAAATTCAAATTTTAAATGCAGAAACCTTCGAAAATTAATAAATATATGAATGAAACCCTCGACAGCTGCATGAAGGTCACTTTCATTGTCACGATCAAGTTCATAATCACTGTGACTTTACTCTCATGGTCACGATTATAATCAGTGCTGTCAGGTTTACTGGCATTCCTACAGTCACGATCACTGTCACTTTTGGGGTCACGAGCATGATCACAAACACGATGACGTTTCTTGTCACGGTCACCACTGTCAGATTCAATGTCATTACCTCCTTTACTGTTACAATCACTGTCACGCGCTTAACCACTGTCACTATCATCTCCAATGTCACTTTTGCTGCCTTTGTCACGGTTTTAATCACCTACTAAGACGGTAAGTGTCCCTGTCACTGTCACATCCATTGTCACGGTCACTGATATTGTCACTGCTACGGTAGCTGTCACTTATAGGTGCACAGTGAGAAATAATTGAAGTTTACTGTTTATAATCCTCTCCTGCCTTCATTTTTCATCCAATTTTTTTTTTTTTTTTTTATTTTAATTTTTTTTTTTTTTTTGATAATTTTTTTTATTTTTTTTTTTTTTTTTTAAGGGAAAACGGCAAAAAAAAAAAAAACTTTTTCAAGATGAAGGTTAGAGTAATACCAAACAAAAAAAATAAAATTTTGAATACACTGAAAAAAAATACTCACAAAATTTGTATTTTAAAAATCAACATTAATAGCTAGCTACTTGAAATCTGCACTTTATAATACCAAAATTTAATGTTAATCTTTAATACTGCATACTCAAATTATTATAAAAAAAAAAATTAAAAAAAAAAATATTTTTTGTAAAAATAATTTTTTTCAGTGTATTCAAAATTTTCAAATGAATGAATTATAAAAATCGGTTGATAAATGAAGGCTATAGAGGATTATGAACAGTAAACTTCAATTATTTCCCACTGTGTGGTGTTACCACAACAAATTTATATCTGTATTTTCGCTCCACTCTAATAAAAATAATAAAACCTTCGTTTTTACTTATTCTTTATTCAAGTTTCTTACAAAATAACTTATAATTTATGCGCTAGTTTAACATATAACAACAACGGTCAAATTACATTTCCACATCATTTGCCTGCCATGTCTAGGCATTACTGTGAGTGTTGTTATTTAGTCCCAAATGGGCAAGGCCCAATTTTTCGGTTACTCAGCTGTAATAATGATAATAGATGAGCACACTTAGTGGCAGGAGACAATGCGATATAGAGATACATATACTTACGTATAGACACATATTATTTATGCATTGGAAAAATAATCGAGCTGTGAAATCTTCATATTTTGTCCACTATAGATAAAAATCGATCATAAACTTATCAAACAAATTGCGTGTAATAATAGTTTAGTAATTTTTTAGTAGTTGCAGTGGTTTATTAATAGATTAATAATAACACTGTGTAACAATATTTTTGGATAAGATATTTTTGTATATATATTTTGAACTATAATCTTTAAATATTTAAACAAAAAAAGTGCTAGTGGTCGATAGAGGGTTAAATTTTGTATAGAATTATTTAAAAGATAGTTTCACTGGGAGCCAGCTTACGAAAAATATGTGCTGAAAGTACCCAAACGTTCACAAGCCTTAAAAAACTAAACTGCTCCTAAAAATATGCAACCTTACATGGACTTCTTATTTTAAGTTACTTTGTGTCATCGCCGTAGAGTTAACAGCCACAGAGACTAAATTTCCAATCAAAGAAGGTAAACGTTTAAGGGGCATAGTGAATAAACGCACTCCTAAAAATATGCAACAAAATTTTAAGCTTAAAGCTCATTCGGAAAGTCTCAGGTTGTTGAAAAGGTCGTAAATGATAGAAAACTGAGATAGAGAAAACGTATTAAGGTACTGCGACGATGGAATCTTTGTACAAAGTACCCGTACATCCACAGGAAAGAAAGAAATACATATGTATGCGCCTAGGAGTATGCAATATGTTTTTGAAACAAAATCTTTACACAAAGAGTAATAAATATGCGCTTGAAAGTATGCAATAAATTTTAAAAATTTGCGACAGTCACATAAAAGCTTGAATTTTATAGAAAGTTGTTGCATGCAGTAATTCCATTCGGCTAGACTCGATAAATCTGTCTCTTCTCTATAAAATACCGAAATAAGTATGCGACAACTGTTACATTTAATGAAGACGTTGCTAGACTGAGATCTATTTTGGAAATATCTTCGAACCCATGTTTGCAAAGAGTCCTTAAAGGGAGAGTAACAAGATGGAGGTAAGAACGAACGAAGGGACCTAGAACCCAATGAAAGGATATGTGAGCAAACAAACAGAGTTCCATTAAGAGTTCGAGGCAGACAGATAGATATGAGATACAAAAAGAAACATGGACAAATTGAGGGAGGAACGGAAAGGCTTTGTAACGAATATAAAGCTGACCGAAAGTGTCATCATTGCTCGGAAAACGGCTGTCTTAATGAACTAACAAACGGTTAGGTGGATGGCGAATAAATTGTATCAACAAACAGAGGACATAATCACAATTGGGAGGGTATAGTAAAGGCGAGTTGAAACGGAAAATGAACACATACTGTGAATCACATAGCGGGCAGGTGGATAGCCAAGAATAAACACGAATTAATTAGCAAATAGAGGGCCAAAAAAGTTTAACACGACTCTGTAAAGCTGCATGCTATGATAGCCAACGGGTTTACTGGTTTAAGGATCAATAGAAGAAGAGTTGTATAGGCAGTCTCACAGATGGAAGTGCTAAAAATCTAGCACATGAGCCTACAAATGGATAAATCAAAATACGCACAGTTTAGAAGGCGTATCCAGTGAATGAATGAAGTAAACACACAGTTGGTGGGCAAACAGTCTCACAACCATATGAAAAGAGAGCGATGGACGGATGGGTAGTTGCGTAGATGGACAATATGGATATAGATATACATACATACAAACTACCGGATGACTAACGGACACAAAGCACGACAAACATACTGACACGTGAGCGTCAAAAGAAGCGATGAACTGACTGCAAGATAAATAAAGAGTGTAGGTAAGTCATATAGTTACTCACAGCTAGAGGCTGGATACACAGACAAATGAAAGGATAGACAAAGTGAAAAGAAAAAAAAAACAAAAACAAATATTGTCTTATATGATGAATGCTATTGCCAGTTGCTGTAAGTCGATAACAACAGAGCTGTATATTTGCAAATGCTTGGTGTTACTTCTTACAGTGATTGTTGATGGATAAAACAACAAAACCCAAGAAGAGTGAAAAAAACCAACAAAAATTATTTTAAATACAAGGTGCAAACATTTGACACATTTTTCGTTGCATAATTTTAGGCGCTTTATATTGACATATTTTCCGAACGTTATTAATTAATTAGCAATTAAGAAATTACTGCGTACAGCAACATTACAATTAACTAGGTACTGACAAACCGGTTACTGAGATGGCAGACTACCGGCATCGCCAACACATAGCATACTTTTCATTTTGGTGTTTCCAGTTTCGGTCTTCAGGATCTTACTGGACTCAATCCTGAGGATGCTTAGTTACAGTTAAGGGCAGCAACCACCTTCCCTTGATTCGTTTCGGTTCGCCCTGAGTATTTCATTTCCTCAGTACCACCCATCTCTGGGAAGCGTTCCTCTATCCACCACCTTGAGGAGGCGCCCGGTAGGGGAACAGATAACCCCTCGGGATCTTAATCCGTTTAGGAGATATCGTTCAGAAAAAAATTAACATAAATCGCCTGTTCTTTTCATACTTGTAAAAATGTTACTTATACGCCATGTAGGACCTATAAAAAGTGCACTATAATTTGCAAAGTTTCAAGATGTATCGAATCTTCTAATTTTTTTATAAATTTTTGGTACAGTTGTTTGTCTTGTAACCTCAAACATCAGTAAGTCAAACGTTTATTGTTCTTGTGAAGCTTTGTGTTTTTGGCTTTCAATGGGTTTTTGGTCGAATTTTCCTTTTTGTCTTTGCTTTTAGTTTCTTCGTATATGTATCTTATTTGGAGTTTCTTTGGTTTATTTCTTGTCATTCATGGTATTCCACTCACTTTAGTTGTCACATTAAATTAATCATTTTGTTTAGCCAAAATGTCAGTCAATCACATCCATAACAATCAACTGAATAACTTACATACAAACAAATTTCAGTGGAGCTGGCAGAGAATGGGGTGCTCGTAGAAATAAAAAAAAAGAAATGCGGTCAGTAGCATAGGAATTTGTATGTACGAGGAAAAGAATTTGAAATGAGAATGGGAATGGGAGGAAGATCAAAAGGAAAAATAAAATTTGGCAACAAAAAAGGACTTACAGAAGCTTTAGTGTGAATAGGAAGGCTTCTGTGGAGGTAAAGTAGCTCCTGCTGAGCTTTTGAAACGAACTTTCCATAGTCCATTACTAGTATAAAAAACTCGAGAAGTATTTGTATAACACGCTTTTCATCATTTCCGTCATGTTTCAAAATCAAAGCATAACTTTAGGCGCTAACTCACTTGCCCATCTTCCCTGCTTTCAATCCACTTTAAGCGACATACATAAATTATGAAGATGTAAAACTTATAAATAGAAATGTCATTTCAGCTTCCCGTATATTTTGCAAAGTCACTATAGACCATTAACTAAGCGCGTTACAAGCGTCCAGCGCCTAAAAGTATACATTTTATTTTAAAATGCTACTCACGTTTTCATTCATATGAAAAGTGATGAGTTAACTTGGGTTCTTTATTGTTTTCGTGTAAGAGAACTTAATATTTATGTAGAAAGGCATGATATGACGATAAAACTCCATGCTATTAAAACAAGTACTTACGTGATAGATGTTTTTTTGGTCACGACGGTGACGAGCTATATACAAGCCATATAGTCAGATTTTAATTGAAAATTTTTATGGCAACATTTTAATGCCAATTTTGTTGACAGAGCGAGCACGTAGTGAAGAAAAAAACATAAAATTATGTAATGGGCGCGTTGAAGTTGTGAAGTAGTAAGGATTGGAAAGGCGGTGGCGCCTAAAAATAGGCTAGGTTTTCAGTTTTTCTTCATTCAATGGGAAAAAGTGCCATAAAATATAAGTTTATTGTAATTAAAAAGGTGAAATATTTTGCAATAAATTTGCATATATATAAGTCCTTAGAAAGATATTTTTTACATGAGGTTGCCACCTTTTTTAATTAAAAAATTCTTTATAAGAAAAAATAAAATAATGTTTGCAAATTTTATATTTCCTTGAATTTGTAGTATTCATAATTAACACAACCTCGGGAACCGCTGAGCGATTTGAATCAAGTTTGGCATAGAGATAGTGTGCTTAATTAGGACCTTCCACTTGGGGCTGTTTACAGGGTTGCCACCTAACTCAATTTTTTTCTTAATATTGAGCAAGGTGTGCCAATATGAGTATAAAATGAAAGGTACTATCGGTGTCATACCAACTAAAATAGTTTCAGTAGGGTTGCCACCTTAGCGCAGTATTTTTGTGAATTGCTACATCCGGTACTATCTCGAAAACTGTTTGACCGATTTCTATGAAATTTGGCATAGAGATAATAAGTTTGATTGTAAGGCTTTTCACTTGGGGGTTGCCACTTGGGGCGGTTTACAGGGTTGCCAACTATTTCATTGTTTTTTAATTATGGAGCAAAATATGGCAATATGGTTGTCAAATGTAAGCTTTTTTCGGCCACTTACCAACAAAAATATTTTCAAATAGGGTCACCCTGTATATTCGGTACTATCTCGGCAACAGCTTGACCAATTTGGATAAAATTTGGCTATAGATAGTATGATTGATTGTAAGACTATCCACTTGGGGGTTGCCACTAGGAGGGTGTACAGGGTTGCCACCTGTCTCAATTTTTTTAAATTATGGAGCGAAATATGCCAATATGGGTATCAAATGAAGGGTTTTTAGCCGACATACCAACTAAAATATTTTCAAGTAGGGTTGCCGCCCAGGGTTACCATTTTGCCGTATTATATTTTTTTTTTTTTTGGAATAATTTTGGGGGCTATTTTGAAATGATTTTGGGTTCAGTTTTGGATTAATTTGGGACAATTTCGTGATCATTTTCGGATCATTTTGGAGTCATTTTGGGATCATTTTGTTGAAATTTTGGATCATTTTAAGATGATTTTTGGGTCATTTGGGGTTCAACTTTGGATCATTTGGGGAACATATGAGCGTCTTTTTGGGATTACTTTGGTATCATTTTTGGATAATTTTGGGGTCACTTTCGGATCATTTTGGGTATATTTAAGGGTCTTTTTGGGGTCATTTTAGAATCATTTTGTTGCAAATTTTGAATCATTCCAGGATGAATTTTGGGTAATTTTGGGTTCAACTTTGGATCATTTAGGGAACATATGAGCGTCTTTTTGGGATTATTTTGGGATCATTTTTTGATAATTTTGGAGTCGCTATCGGATCATTTTGGGTATATTTAAGGGTCTTTTTGGGGTCATTTTGGAATCATTTCGGTGCCATTTTGGAATCGTTTTTGGATCATTTTGAGATAGTTTTAGGGTCATGTTGGGGTCATCCTGGCATCATTTCTGGGTCTTTTTGGGTTCAATTTCGGATCATTTTGGAAACTGTTGAGAGTCTTTTTGGAGTCGTTTTGGGATAATTTTAAGGTAAGTAAAATTACCGCTAAATTGATAGCAGCCAGCAAGCTCGGTCACCAAGATACTACATAATTAAACAAAAAATATGTAGCAAAACTTAACATTTTTTAACAATGTTTTTTTTCTGAAAAAAATGCGTAAACACAGCAATAAAATTAAAATTGGTTGTCATTAAATCAACATAAAATTGTAATTAAAAATGAGTAATAATTGTAAATATTAGTAATAACGAACGAGCAAAAACAGAGCGCTTTAAAAACTGCATAAATTGAAAAAAAAATAAATCATCAACCAAAAATGTTTATTTAAAGCCATTAGAGTGGGTCATATTTTCCAGCATACACTCGAGTGACCCACCAGCGCACACACAGCAAGAAATACTTGTAATAAACATTAATTTTTGCTCACATCAAACTAGTAAAATAAAAAAAGATGTAAAAAAATAGGGTCTAGCCACTACAAGTTAATCAAGAATGTTACTCATACGCCCAGGCGTACCTAGTTTTTCCACATAAAGCATGCAAACGACTGGCCTGATAACAGCGTACAGCGCGCAAAAAACATGTGAACAGATACTTTAACAGCATAATAATGCTTAATGACCATATTATACAACGATAAACTAGCTATGGTCAAACAAACACACGCATATACATACATACTTATTACAGGCACAAGTAAGCTATAATGAAGCAAAGCAATGAATAAGTTTGAAGAGTGTGGAAATGTGATAAAAATATAAATGAATAGGCGACAAAAGGGGCGTAGAGAGCAGAATTATAGAAAGCAGAAGCAGTAAACCTTCGTGCGCAATAAATAAATCTTGGAAATTTCCAGTAATTCTTTTTATTTTAGAATGCCTCTTTTTTGACAGCCAAAAAATTTGTTTCAATTTAGTGGCAACACTTCCTCAAAGTACAACCCTCTTAAAATATGTGTCAAAACTAATCTGCTTGAGTGGGCCTTTAATTCACGTCGATAGCTCAATTTTCACATATTTAAAAAAAAAGGTGGCAACACTGTTTTGTAACCTTTGTGCTCTTTCGCGTAAGTCCAGCTTAGCGACGCTTAGAGACTAACAAAATTATCTTTTAAGCAGCTTGTACTGCTTTTTGGTTACTCAATTCAGGTTATGCTTTTACTTAAGTTTATCTCTTCAGATAGGTGGCAACCCACAGTGAAAAAAAAAAGTTTTTGCAATCGGAATTATTTTTTTGTTACTGTGTCTTTTGAACAATTTTCAAATATTTGTTTGCATTTATTGATTTAAGTTTTTGCTGTAACGTCTAAGAATTTTTTTGAAAGCTGGCAACCCTTTTCAAAAGTTTATTCTAGACTTCAACTTTTTGGTTTGAAAATTATGTTCTGCAGGGTGGTTTAGCTTATTTAAATAAAAAGTTGAATTACCGGGCTTAAAGGTTGAAACGAGCACTGAATTTTAAAAATACCCAAAAAATAACCAATAAATAGTTACCTTGTCAAAATGCAGACCCAAGAATTTAGATTTAGCTAATTATTGGCCATAGTTTACCTTCCATTTCATTTTTATGAAAGAAAAATCAGCAAATATTTTTTGATGGTTCTTTCAAAAAAAAAAGTAAACAAAAAATTGATACATTTTTAAATAAATTGTGCATTTTAAACATATGGCAACCACTTTTTGTTTAAAAAAATTTTGATACTGCTGTACTTTGTAATTTTAAAATTTTCACAATTTTTTTATAACAAATTATTTCTTTAAGTAGTTCAGTTAAACTAATTTTCACCTTCGAATAGGTGGCAACCCTCCAAAAAAAAATTTTTTTTTTGGTAAGCTCATTTAGCTATATTTGATTATTTATTATGATATAGATTATATATTTTATTTTGAATTTTGCGAAAAAAGATGGCAACCATGAAATAAAGTATTTTTTAATGGAAAATGTTGCCACGTTATCTTTTGAAATATACAATTTCTTAGTTAATTTGTGGGAATACTATTTTTTAGATCTGGTAACGCTCTCAAACAACTAACAACCTAAAAAAAATATATGCCTCTAATTTTTAAGGTTAATTTAAAAAAAAAATCTGGCAACTCTCTCAAATTATTTTTTTACAGTACGGTTTATTTAACCCGTTCTCGCTTAACATCAATTTTTTTCAGCTTTTAAAGTCAGCAACCGGCATTCCTCTGCTTAATTTACCAAAACTCGAGCATACTCACATCAAGCTCAAATTTTAGTCTCAGCAGCTAAAGGCTATTTTATGATTCTGTGGAAAAAAGACAAACAGAGTTTTAGTAACATTTATTTTTTTTCTTCCAGTTTTTCCTTTCCTTTCCATTCCATTCCAACTAACGCACATAACAATTCATTAACTTTTGCTTTTCTATGAGCTCTGAGCTGTGTGTCATCCGCAGTCCAAGAAACTTCTTTTAGTGTGTGCCGAAAAATAAAAGAAGTGGCGTGTACGTCAACAAATGAATGCACTTTTAATTGAATTGGACTGGACATACTGCAGCAAACAATAGCTACGAGTTGAAAAGTACACACACCCAATTACTTTGACTGACGGCTAAATGTGTAGTGGCGAAGGGAGCTAACACAAAAAGAGCTTCATGTGAAATTGCAAATGCCTGCGGCGTGGAGCTAACAAAAAAGAGACGCATCAAGCTTTAGTGGCTGCCAATTGTTGGTTTATCTTGCAGATGCTTGCTTATTGTTTTTTGAACTAAAGAAGGCTTTGTTAGCAAGTGAGCCATGAAAGTGTGCTGTGCATTTGGAAGTTGATTCGTAAAAGAAGAAGAGTTTCAAAGTTGACTGGAGTGTGGGATGTTTGTGTGTGATGAGGTTGGTGGGTTGAGCTTTTGGTAAAGACTCCATGAAGGCATGAAAATTGGGGACAAAACAATTTGCAGACTCCAAACTCTCATTCAGATCAATTTCTTTAACTCTTTTGACTTGCCTTCTAATATACTGATATTTCAATCCACACATTTCTGGAAACTATTTTTCATTGAGCTTTCAAAATGAGAGCTTTTGCTTGAGCTTTCTACAGAGCTTTTAACTCGGCTTACATATATATCAACTTACCGCCACTAAGCTTCTTAGCGAATTCAATATTTCAGCTTAGCTTTTGCTTCCCAAAATATTAAAGCTTTTGTAGATGAGCTCTTACTTTAATGTGTAAATTAAACTTTCCAAAGGCTGAAGTATACTATTTTTTAGGTCATATCATTTTAAAGTCGTTTTATAATTATTATATTAAGTGAGTTTTTTTAAAAACTTTCAAATAAGCTTTTTTGGGCTTTCATTTTGGACTACTTTGTTTAAGCATATAGACATTGAAGAACTTTATCAGTCAATATCGGTATAAATCAAGCCTTATAGTTGTCCAAATATACACTCCATACATTTCTGGAAACTATTTTTCATTGAGCTTTCAATATAAGAGCTTTTGTTTGAGCTTTCTACATAGCTTTTAACTCGGCTTATATATATCCCAACTCAGACTCACTAAGCTTCTTAGTGAATTCAAGATTTCAGCTAAACTTTTGCTTCCCGAAATATTAAAGCTTTTGTAGATGAGCTTTTACTTGAATGTGTAAGGTAAACTTTCCAAAGGCTGAATTATGATCGTCATTAGCTCAAACCTTTGTAAAGTAGCTTCAATATGAAGTGAGTTACATCAAAAGCTTTCAGTTGAGCTTTTTCTGGGCTTTAAAACGGTATCTCGTTGAATATCAATATGTGTAAATCAAGCCTTATAGTAGTAGTTGTACAAATTTATTTAAGCTCTTTGATTAGGGTGGGGCTAATTTTTCCTTGCGGTTCAGATGGCGCAAAGCTCAGCGAGAAAAATTAAAATTTCTACTTTTTTCTGATCGAAATATAAGTAATTTCTCACCCCACAGATACCGCTCTTGTAATAGCCAGTTGTGATTCGCATACAAATTATCACAGTGCTTCTCATCAACCTATGTATTTGCTTCATTCTAATTTATGATATCAACCCATACTTGTTTGAATAATTTTTACGAATTTCGCGTAAGCATTTTACACAATTAAACATCTTCAAGTCGCACAAAAGCGAATTTTAATCTCCTTAACGGTGAGCACTCTTGTTTGTTTCTCTGTCTAAACATAATTGATGGCCTTAGCTTTAGTTTGCGTTCGCTGCTACACTCACTTATTGCTTGTTGGAATGGAAATGTTAGCGCGGGCGAGTAGTAAGTGCTTTCTTCGTCATCATCTAGCTATGGTTGGTTGCGCTCCGAAGCTAAGCGAGATAAATATACTGAAATTATATAAAAATAAGTGGAAAATATTTGTTTATTTGTCATTCACGCACTCACTCAACCGTGACTCTTTTAATCCCTTCATCTCGGTACGACAAACCGAATGAATTTTAACAAAAGAATTTGTTTATTCATAGCTTTGCTAAGTAAGTGAGCATGTCGACTAGGTAAACGTAGGTATGTCTGTATAAATTTAAATGAATATGTTAACATTTTAAGCAACTTAATTCTCTTTAGCCATTATACGATAAAATTTATAGAGAGAGACGAACAAAATTGAAATACTAGAAATATTTCTCAAGTTTAGTTGAATTGTTTGAAGTAAAGGACACGGAATTTATGCAAGGCAATGGTTTGTATTTTTTATATATGGGTAAGAAAAGCTTTTCAAGTGGAAAAAGCTTTCATAATTAATTCTTTTACAGCTTCTTCCGACTCGAGAAGAAATAATTTAAATAAAAGCTTTCACCCGAGCTTTCCTCATTCACCTGAAAACTACTTTGCTCTAGAGAAAAACTCTCACTTGAGCTTTTATTAGAAATATTCTCATAGTTTAGTTGAGTTGTCTGAGGTAAAGGACATAGAATTTTTGTAAGACAATGGTTTGTATTTAATTTTATACATGGGTATGAAAAGCTTTTTAAGGGAAAAAGCTTTCATACTCCTTTCTTTTTCAGATTGTTCTGACTCTGATAGAAATAATTAAAATAAAAGCTTTCACTCGAGCTTTCCTCATTACCTGAAAATTTTTTCGCACTTAGCAAAAGCTTTCACTTGAGCTTTTATATTAGCTTTCGCCGAGCAGCCCACGAAGCCTAACCAACCTGGCATTATATACAAAACTCTTCCTCTAAGAGTAGTTCTAAAATCATTCTAATGCTTTTTATTAAAATAAGTACCTATTAATGAAAGCTCTGATAAAAGCTTCTCAGTAAATCGCTTTTAAACAAGTATAAAATTATTTTCTTATAGTAAGGAGATGCAGTTAGTATTATAAATAGTATATATCAGTTGAAAGCTCAGCCAAAAGCTTTTAAATAATTTTGTCTCATAAACTTTTGGAAAATCCAGCTCAGACAGTGAACTTTTGGGTATCATTCAGAACTATTTCGCCGTAACAGTAGGGATTAATGGAATCTTGCATTAAGGCAAACGATCTTTTCGTACATATGTGAACAAGCTTAAGTGAAAGCTTACTTAAAAGCTTTTTAATTTTTTTCTTATAAGAATGTCTATAAACTTTGCTGTACAAGTTCACTTCATAGATTTCCCCACCACCATAAATCACTCTCATTGACGTCACAAAACAAACCCTTCAAAATGCTTTGTCTATTCACCGGAAGTCCTATTGCACACACCAACGCTAATCTTGTTAGAGACGGTAGTGATGGGTAGACGGTTAGCCAAAGGGAAATTTACGGATACAGGACACATAAAACATATTACTGCAGGAATGACGGAAGTGCACACAAGTGCGCATATCCGGCAAATGAGGAAATACAAATGCAGAAGGGCGAAGGAAGTAGCAAGCATATGGGTGGTTTGTTTTGTTTTTTTTTTTTCTTTAATTTGAGAGTAACAATACGGTGATGCAAGTCGTTAATGTGAGTGCTAAAGTGTTACGACATAGACAGACAGGACGTTAATGCGGATTAAAAGGTTTTTCTTAGTAAGTTTAAGAAATTCCAGTTGCTAGTTTAGACTGTTTATCATAATTGAGATACGATGCTAATTAATCTCCTTTCCTTTCCTTTCCTTTCCTTTCCTTTCCTTTTCCTTTCCTTTCCTTTCCTTTCCTTTCCTTTCCTTTCCTTTCCTTTCCTTTCCTTTCCTTTCCTTTCCTTTCCTTTCCTTTCCTTTCCTTTCCTTTCCTTTCCTTTCCTTTCCTTTCCTTTCCTTTCCTTTCCTTTCCTTTCCTTTCCTTTCCTTTCCTTTCCCTTTCCTTTCCTTTCCTTTCCTTTCCTTTCCTTTCCTTTCCTTTCCTTTCCTTTCCTTTC
>CAXKVI010000005.1:8168685-8465285 GCA_964058755.1 Campiglossa producta | reverse complement strand
TGCTAAAAAAGGGGTTAAGTGGCAACCCTGTAAACACCCTCAAGTGGCAACACCCAAGCGGACAGTCTTAGAATCTAGCATACATTCACCATGCCAATTTTCATCGAAATCGGTTAAGCGGCCAAAATTATTTCAAAATGGCCCCAAAATGATCCCAAAATGGCCCTAAGGTGATCCTAAAATATGATCCCAAAATATAAAAATACAATACGGTAAAATGGTAAACCTGGGGGGCAACCCTACTTGAAAATATTTTAGTTGGTATGTCGCCAAAAATACCTTTCCAAAAATTGCCTCAAAATTGAACCCAAAATGATCCCTAAATGGTCCTAGGATAATCCAAATATGATCCCAAAATATAAAAATACAATACGGTAAAATGGTAACCCTGTGTGGCAACCCTGCTTGAAAATATTTTAGTTGGTATGCCGCCAAAAATGCCTTTCATTTGATACCCATATTGGCATATATTGCTTCATAATTGAAAAAAAATTGAAACAGGTGGCAACCCTGTAAACCGCCCCAAGTGGCGTTTAACGTTATAAGATTATAAAACTTAGACAAATGAATCTTCACGTGATAAACTTAATCTCACTTAAGAGAAAATTAAATACAATTTTTGTGTAAATAATAACTTCTATAAATAAAATTGTAAAAACAAAGCACCATGGCGTATGAGTAATAAGTTCAGCTGTCATAAATATTTTATTGCTGCAAAGGTAAAAGCTTTTGCCGCAAGATAAACTCAGCAAGCAGTGTCAAACCAAAAACAAATAATAAAAACACAAAAACATTGTCACACTTAGTCAACGCATTATGTGCCACACAACAACAAACTGTTGCTTTTATATCCGTTGCATATCCTTGCACTTCACAGTGCGCACAGACACATTCGCCAACACTTTACCAATTTGTTGACTTTATTTAAACACTGCACGAATTGCTCCTTGACAACACTGAGCCATTTTACACCTGCTCGAAAGCAACGACCAACAGGTTAATGGCGACAGAGGTGAGTGGCGTGAGGTGAGTGGCATGACAAGTGTGCAATAATAACGAGCAATTGACGGTGCGATAGGCAGAAGAAGAAGAAGAAGCTAACAGCACTCACACTCACTCTCAAAAAGCATCCACTCCTGACTCCAGCTTAAGGCAATCTAAGCAAACAAACACCTCGTTGAATATAAAATAGCGAAGGCGGAAAAGGAGACGGAGGAGAAGGAGTACTCTCAACTACAAATTGCATGCGCTGAATAAATGCTTAAGTTTTGCGCTGAGAGGCAAGCAGTTGTGCAGCGTTAAGAAGGTGTTAAAATAGTCAAAGAAGATTGCGCGTTGCAGTGTGTTAGTTTAGTGCAGCAGGACATTGCTGGAAATGGATTAATCTATTGCAGCTCATAAATTTTAAAGTGTGCACTTCCGCGCCAACAGGAAAATACGTAACGAGATCGCGCGCCGCGTCAAAAGGATGTGTAAGCTGGTAACAGAAAGAAAGTGGGAGAAACAAAAGCGAAAATACTTGCCGTGAATGTCTCAAATAGGTAGCGCGCACACAATGACAACTTTTTAAGGACAAAGTCGACAACCTTGTCGTCTTTGCATCCTGGCGCGAAGGACATTTTGTGCGAGAAAGTTTTCAATTTACTGTCTTCGGTTTTGTCGTTTATTTTAATAAATATTAAAAAAAAAAAGCTTCAACAAAACTCAACTTTCTTTCTGTTTGAACGTTAAAATTGAAACTAAGTAACCAGTCAAACATTCAGTACATATCGTCGCTCGCTTGCCAGAAGCATGAAATTTCATTGGAAAGTTTATTGCTCTCGCAAAATTTAAAAATTGAGTGCCAGAACCATGAATTTGTGGCAAATTCATGTTTAATGTTTAGAAATTGAATTTCTAAATTTTCTGAAAATTTCGTTGTTCCAGAAGCATGAATGTGTAGCAACATTGTTACGCATACGCCATGGTGTCTGTGGCTCATTGCAATCCATTCATTTTTTGAACATTGAATTTCTAAATTTTTTAAAATTTTCGTTGTGTCAGAAACACGAATGTGTAGCAAAATTGTAACATATACGCCATGGTGTCTCTGGTTCAGTGCAACATATTAATTTTTCTGGCTCAAGGAAAATTTTAAAAATTTTAGAAATTCAATTGTCGAACATTTTCGTTCCGCCAGAAACACGAATGTGTAACAAAAATTGTTACGTATACGCCATGGTGTCTCTGGTTCAGTGCAACATATTCATTTTTCTGGCTCAATTTTTTTTTAATTTTCGTTCCGCCACAACTTTTAGAGATTGAAATACACATTTAAGAAAATGGCATTGCAAATTTCCGGGTTTTCTTGTAATTTGGATTTGCGTAAGTCGTAGAGAAACGAGAGATTAGTCACATGAGCCTATTAACTCAAATATGGAAAATTTTCACATTCATGCCTCTGGCAAGCGAGCGACGATATTTTCCGACTTTTGTTGAGAAAGAGCCAGGTAACTGGTCTAAACGGTTTTTGAAAATGTGTAAAAACTCTAGAAAAATATGCATTTATTGAAGTCATTTATTAGAGCTGAAATTTTTTGTAAATTTTGTTAATAAAACTGCAAGCTAAAACTGGTATAAACCAACTTATTGGGAAAGATCTTTAAAAAAACATTTTGACCAGTTTATACCACTTTCCATAAATTAAAAAGTAGGTGAAAAATAACACTAGTAAGCAACAACTGAGGGAAATAGACCAAACTAAATGTCTATTGCTTAATGGTATTATTTATCACCTACTTTTTAATTTATGGAAACTGGTATAAACTGGTCGAAATATTTTTTTAAAGATCTTGCATGACGTAAGCTACTTAGGTAAGAGCTTCACTTCTTTGAAATAAATTTTGAGTCTTTATATCAGGTTTCCAAATCATCTGTAGTATTTCCAGAAAATTTTAAATAAAATTGAATGGATGTACAAATTTTTAGGCCACTTTTGTTTAGAAAACTGTCACAAAAATAACTGATAGCAACCAAACTGCAGCTGAAATTGGACCATTTCCATCAGTAAATGTTAACTTGTACAAAGTATCACTTTTTTAAAAACTTATATGAACTGAGATGAAAAGGTCTAAACTGGTCTAAATCTATTTTTAACGGTTTTGTGCTCAAATTACCTATTAGGGTAAGAATTTTACTTGTTTTCAATATCTTAAACCTTTTTAATCAAGTTTCAGAAATCAGTATTACCGTTTTTATGTTTAAGGAAATTGGTATAAATTGGTCGAAATTTATTTTAAAAAATGTTGTGCATAAATATGTCATATTTGTAACATTTTTACTACGTTTTAAAACTTCATATCAGGTTTTAGTAGTCAGCTCTGTGTCAATTTGCAACAAACGCTTAAGTCGACTTAACATTTTAGTACTTACTTTTAGACCAATCGAAGTCTTTTGTGCCGATTTTGAATAGCCTAGTTGCTGCATAACTTTTTGTACACATGATAGATTGTATTATGTATAAACAAAATATTATAAGAGCCTTAAAAGTCTACGCAGTTCTTTTATTTTATACTAAAAATCGCCACAAGAATTTTCGATTGGTCTAATTGTTTAGATCGACTTAAGCGGTTGTTGTAAATCGCAACAGATTTATTGGATGCGAGCTATTTTTGCTGAACGTTTTGTTAAGCATTTTTGTAAATTTTTCAGAACTTTAACCATTTATCGAAAATTAAGATTTTATCAATTTATTGCAAACTGTTATAAACTGGTCGAAACTTTTTTAAACGTTTTAAATATTTTCGTTAAACAGTTGGCATGAAAAATATTTTTTTAATTAGTTAAAAAATCCAATTATTTGTGTAAAACTTCTCCTTTCAATGTAGTCTAAATTTCTTCATTCTTTGTATTTTTTTTTTACTAAAATTTTTTTTTTTTGTTCTCTAATTTTTTTAATTTTTTTTTTTTTACAAAATTTTTTTTTTTTTTGTTACCTAAATACTTTTAAAAATATGGTATGCGTAAAAGTGAAAAATGGTATATAATGTTCCAGGGAAATAGCTCTTAATTTTAAATTCTCTATAACTTTTTTTCACTGCCGCTTTACTGACTGTTGATTTTTTTTACTGTATTTTTTTTTTTACAATAATTTTTATTTTTTTTTTGTTACCTAAATACTTGTAAAAAATATGGAATGCGTAAATAAATAAATACTTTCAAAAATGGTGTATATGAGTGTGATGTAAAGTGGTCTATAATGTTCTAGTGAAAAGGCTCTTATATTCTTCATTCTTATTAACTGTTTTTTTTTTTTTTTTTTTTTTTAAACTGGTATAAAAATAAATTTAGAGTGAAGTAAAATATTACGAAAAAAGGCACAACATCATAAAAAGCAGCAGCATACAGTGCTAAACATGTCTAATATCTCTCTAAAAAAACTGGTCGAAAATTCTAAAAATACAACCTCTCCCACAACATTTGCCTTATTTGAGGGCTTTCGACGGAACAAATAAAATATCTGAATCCCAAACAATAGTACTTGTTGCCAACTTGAATTCACGCTCTATTTGCAATTCAAATACTTACGCAACCCTATAACTAAATAACCCTAATGATTTCGCTATTAATTGGCATATCAGCACTCCAAGCTCAGCATTGAATTTAGTTGTTAATGAAATACTCAAGTCATGATGCTGCAGTTAAGTCCTTTCAACGAAAATAATTCAAAAGCCAAAGTACAAAAACTAAACCAACAACACCAAGTTAAAATTATTTGCGGTAACGCCAAACACAACCGCTGGAGGTCATGTAAAAAAGTTGTAAAAAAAAAAAGTTTGTGGCAACAAAACTTTTGACTGCAATAACAACGAAAGCGTCAAAGTAGTATGCTATTCAAGCGTAAAGTCTACTTATTGGTAGTTGTTATGTGTGTGAGAAAAGGGTGGATCAAGAGGATCAAGGGAAAGTGGTGGTGCGTGAAGAGAGTGGAAAATTGTAGAAGATGGTATATAAAAAGGGCAAAGAGTTGAAAAATTGTTTAAAAAAGTTTTTCAACCAGACGGCACCAGCAGCCACCGAAGGATAACTAGATAAAAAAAAAATTTATAAATTTTTAAATAGGTATACTATTTTCAAACTTTTCGCAATGACATCAACTGCTGTGCGCACGCCTTCATGCTTTAAATATCATGCCATATGTGCGTTGGATTAAGTTTAGCCATTTGAATTTGCCACTGACATTTGCTTGTCAGCAACTAATTTGTTTTAAAATATGTATTTATTTGGGTTTGTAAATTTGATAAGTGTATAGGGCAGACAATTTTGGGTTTAAACTTCGTATTTCAATATTGGCTCAATTTGGGTAAAAGTTGCAATGCAGTAAGGTGGCAACCCTAGGTGCCAACTAATTTTTAAGACATAATGGTTGGTATGCGGCTGAAAGTAACTATGATTTAATACCCACATAAGCATACCTTGCTCAATATTTAAGAAAAAATTAGATAGGTGGCAACCCTGTAAACCGCCCCAAGTGGCAACACCCAAGTGGATAGTCTTAAAATCAAGCAATCTGTGGCAAATTTCATCTAAATCGGTCTGGCGGTCCAAAAAATGCTACCAAAATGATCTCAAAATGACCCAAAAATGGTCCCAAAATGAACACAAAATGTCCCCAAAATGATCCCAAATTGACCCTTAAATGATCCAAATATGATTCCAAAATGACCCTAAAATGATCCCAAATGAATCCAAAACGAACAAAAAACGACCCCAAAATGATCCCAAAATGACCCCAAAAATAGTCTGAAATGATCCGAAAATGATGACCCTAAAACTATATCAAAATGATTCAAAATTTAACCCAAAATGATCCTAAAATAATCCAAATATGATCCCAAAATGACCCTACAATATACAAATACGAAAATGGTTCCAAAATGACCCCAAAATGGTCCCAAAAGGACCCTTAATGACCCTTAAATGATTCCAAAACGATCCCAAAATGATCCCTAAAACTATATCAAAATGATCCAAAATTTAACCCAAAATGATCCCAAAATTATCCCAAAGTAATCCAAATATGATCCTAAAATATACAAATACAATACGGTAAAATGGTAACCCTGGTCGGCAATCGTTCTTGAAAATATTTGAGTTGGAATGTCGCCGAAAATACGAAATAGGAAAGGAAAGTCGAAGAATGGAAAGGAAAGGAAATTATAGAAAAGGAACGGTAACAAAAGGAAAGGAAAAGAACGGATAGGAGAGGAAAAGAAAGGGGAGGAATGGAAAGGCAAGGAATGGAATGGAGAGGTAAGTACTGGAAATGAAGAGAAAGAAAGGAAAGGAAAGAAAAGGAAAGGAAAGGAAAGGAAAGGAAAGGAAAGGAAAGGAAAGGAAAGGAAAGGAAAGGAAAGAAAAGGAAAGAAAAGGAAAGGAAAGGAAAGGAAAGGAAAGGAAAGGAAAGGAAAGGAAAGGAAGGAAAGGAAAGGAAAGGAAAGGAAAGGAAAGGAAAGGAAAGGAAAGGAAAGGAAAGGAAAGGAAAGGAAAGGAAAGGAAAGGAAAGGAAAGGAAAGGAAAGGAAAGGAAAGGAAAGGAAAGGAAAGGAAAGGAAAGGAAAGGAAAGGAAAGGAAAGGAAAGGAAAGGAAAGGAAAGGAAAGGAAAGGAAAGGAAAGGAAAGGAAAGGAAAGGAAAGGAAAGGAAAGGAAAGGAAAGGAAAGGAAAGGAAAGGAAAGGAAAGGAAAGGAAAGGAAAGGAAAGGAAAGGAAAGGAAAGGAAAAGAATGGAACGGAAAGGAAAGGAAAGGAAAGGAAAGGAAAGGAAAGGAAACGAAAGGAAAGGAACGGAAAGGAAAGGAAAGGAAAAGAATGGAACGGAAAGGAAAGGAAAGGAAAGGAAAGGAAAGGAAAGGAAAGGAAAGGAAAGGAAAGGAAAGGAAAGGAACGGAAAGGAAAGGAAAGGAAAGGTAGGAGAAGGAAAGAGGAAATTTTGGGGTCATATTGAGGTCATTTTGATATCATAATGAAGTTGTTTTGTAGTCATTTTGGGGTCCTTTTGGGGTCATATTGGGGTATTTTCGCATTTGTTAAAAGGAAATCAGCCTTAAATTATTAATTTAAATAGCCAATAGGCTATTTTTCTCGCTTTTAAAGCTCACCCATCCTTCACGTTAATGACCTTTTCTATAGTCCTAACTTTCTTAAGGTCTTAGTCGTCTACTATCACTTCTGATATAGTTTTGTTTTTTTGCAAAAATTACCTTATGTACAAAAAGTCTGTTATGCGCTTTAACACTTTCAACGTCACACTAATTTTTTAATAGACCATCAAGTTGTCTGCTTAATGACAAAAACGAGTACATCCATATGTTTGACACATAAAACACCAGCGCAAGCATGTGAAAATTGCTAATTTGATTATTTTTATTATGCTTGACACCAGGCCTTGCTTCGCCATGACAGTTGCTGGAATTGTGGCTGACAGAAAATATAAAAGAAGTGATGTACCTACTAAGTGTAAAAAGGGGAAGAGGAGCGCGGCAGCACGAGCAAAATCCAGTTAATTTGCGACCCAAAAATTTCAAATATTTTTCAAACCCACAAAATACCTCCGCTCCCACTCAACTCATGCAAGTCAACCCCAATTTGATCCTACCATTGGAGAACTTGCCAGTCTACTCGCGCTAAGTCGGCAGTTAAAAGCACATTAAATAGTAATTCAACGCTAATAAAATGTAAATTTTAATTAGCCCTTTGGCAAATTTGCTCATTTATCTGTTGAAATTTATTTGACTATCGTTGGCAATTTTTTATGTTTGCATTTGTTTGTTTGTGTAGTTATTAAGCAAATAGGATTCACATGCGAAAATTCTGAGTTTTTAATTAATATTCAGCGTGCAAACAAAAGGGCTAAAAATGTGTTCGCTTGAATGGAAATGAGCAATGCTAACTACATATTGTGGTTAGATTCAGGTTTTATTACAGCTTTAAAACAGCCAAAGAAAGCATATTACATATTATACCACTTTTGTATTTGCTACATCGCAATCCCTCAGATCATGCAAATGTTGTTTGAGAAATTGTATTTTTAGACCAGTTTTCAAAAAGCCTTTTTAGGAAATTGAAACCTTTATCAAAGGTTACTTTACGATGTATGAGCTTACCACATTCAAGTCTTGCTCCTTTTCCTAAAGTTTTTTCCATTTTATAAACGTTCTTACTTCATTTTTTTAATTTTTTCTTTTTATACCAGTTTTAAAATACACTTTCGTTTGCAGTTTCAAGCTTTTTCAAAACTCATTAATGTCAGACTAGCTGTGACATTTTATACAAGTTTCAAAGCTTAGATCAAAGGACCCAAAAATAGTTAAAAATTATGTGCTTGAGGTTTTGGCCAGTTTATACCAGTTTTATTTAAGGACTACTAACTATTAGTAACCTTACTTCAGATAAATAAAATATGTATTTCCCTTTGATATATATTGCATTTATAACAGTTTTATATGACACTAAGTACCTAGAAAATAGTTAAATCTACCAAATTAAGCTTTCAAAATTAGAAAAAGTCATTTAAACTTTCGACCAGTTTATACCAGTTTTTATTCTTGGCGACTTTTGGTATTAAATTAATAATAATTGTGCACACTGGCATAGGTTTTCTGTTATACAATGAATATATCTGTGCCGACTTGCTATAATCGCTTAAGTCGTCTTAACATTTTAGACCAATCGAATTTTTCAATGGCGATTTTATATATTAAAATCGTGAATTTTTTAGAAAGTTGAAAATTTCGTTTGCAAGCGATTCAATGTAACGTGTCTGGCTAAGATGTGTAGCATTTTTGCTATTTAAAATCTGTGCCGACTTGCTATAATCGCTTAAGTCGACTTAACATTTTAGACCAATCGAATTTTTCTATGGCGATTTTATATATTAAAATCGTGAATTTTTTAGAAAGTTGAAAATTTCGTTTGTAGACGATTCAATGTAACATGTCTGGCTAAGATGTATAGCAGTTTTGCTATTTAAAATCGCGAGAAGAAATTTCGATTGGTCTAAAATGTAGATGATCTGACAGTTTTAGTAGCTGCGTGTTTCCGGGTTTTACATTTTTTTTTTTTTTTTTTTTTTCAATATACTTACTTACCAACATAAACTTTCGAAAATAGATTTCCGAAAAAATATCAAAAAGGTGGCAACTTTATAAACCGCCTCTAGTATCGAAGTATAAAATCTTAAAATTAAGTTACTATCCACAAACAAAATGTCATAGAAATCGGCCGATATACGAAGAATTAAATAGAAGGCAGTAAAGTGGCAACCCTAGGTGCGAGCTCATTTTTAAGACATCATGGTTGGTATGCGGCTGAAAGTACCTTTGATTTGATACCCTTATTGGCATACCTTGCTCAATATTTGAGAAAAAAATATTTAGTTAGCAACCCTGCCAAGTGGCAACACCCATGTGGGCACTCTTAAACTCAAGCGTGCTATATATATGCCAAATTTTATCGAAATCGGTCAAGCGATTCAAAATAAACCCAAAATGATCCCAAATTGATCTCAAAATGACCCTAAATTTATTCCAAAATTATCCTAAAATGTTCCCAAAATGACCCAAAGATTATCCCAAAATGATTCCAAAATATTCCCAAAATGATTTCAAAATTACCCCAAAATGATCCCAAAATGACCCTAAATTGATTCCAAAATTATCCTAAAATGGGCCCAAAATGACCGAAAAATTATTCCAAAATGGCCCCAAAAAGACCCTTAAATGATCCCAAAATGACCCCAAAATGATCCCAAAATATTGCCAAAATGATCCCAGAATGACCCTAAATTGATTCCAAAATTATTTCAAAATGGCCCAAAAATGAAGCAAAAATTATCCCAAAATGATCCCAAAATAACCCTAAATTGATTCCAAAATTATCCTCAATAGCCCTAAAATGACCAAAAAATTATGCCAAAAAGACCCTTAAATGACCCCAAGAAATTCCCAAAATGATTTCAAAATGACCCCAAGATGATCCTAGAATGACCCAAATTGATTCCAAAATTATCTTAAATGGACCAGAAAATATTTCCAAAATGATTCCAAAATGATCCCAAAATGACCTTAAATTGATGCCAAAATTATCCTAAATGGCCCCAAAATGACTCAAAAATTATCCCAAAATGATTTCAAATGATCCCAAAATGACGCTAAATTGATTCCAAAATTATCTAAAAATGGACCCAAAATGACCTAAAAATTATTCCAAAATGACCCAAAAAAGACCCTTAAATGATCCCAAAATGACCTCGAAATGATCCCAAAATGATTTCAAAATGATCCCATAATGACCCTAAATTGATTCCAAAATTATCCTAAATGGCCCCAAAATGACCCGATTCCAAAATGACCCAAAAATTAAACCAAAAATTAAACCAAAATGACCCCAAAAGGACCCTTAAGCGATCCCAAAATTATCCGAAAATGACCACAAGACTATCCCAAAATGATCCCAAAGTAGCCACCAAAATAGCCCCCAAAATATCCCTAAATGATTCCAAAAATAATAAAAATATAATCCCCAACTCTCGTTTATGGTATCATACATTTGTATACCACTTATAAAGGGATTACAATTTTAAATTGTGTTTTGGGAATAAAATCTTTGTTCATTTTTCAGAACAAATAACAAAAATAAAGAACGCATTGCAGCATCAAACACTTTTCAAAAGTTATACAAATTTCAAAGTAAATACTAGATGTGTATGTGAAGTAATATTTCCCACTTGTTTTTTTATACCACATACATATATGCATATGCTACTCTTTATCCCCTTTTAAATTTGTCTCATATCGTGCAATATCCATGAATTACATATCATAACAAAGCGCGCGCGCTCACAAATAGGTTTTTCTCATCAAATACGCTTTGGAATTTTTCACAATCCTTTTGCCATGCAAATATCAAAAACAAGTTAAATGCAAACACAAATTCTATTCCCACTTGGCTTAGATAACCAGTCAAATATATGTATGTATGTATAATAGAAAACAGTTTTGCATACCCACAACGCTGTTATCCTCAAAGCTAAAAAATAAACGCAAATCCTTGCCACAGCAACGGTTGATATGCGCACGCCAGAGAGAAGTCAACAAGCGAACGGTGTAAATAGAGCTAGAGGGAAAAAAAAGCAAGAACAAGGCTAAACTAAAGCTTTGGCTATAAATGCAATAAACAGTAAATTGTAAAATATGACAAAAATAAAAGTTGGGGGAGAGGATAACTGAGAAGCTGTGTAAGCATGTTTGCTGGTGGGTGGATAAACATATAATGCGATTGTCATACCCACCTCATACTCACTCCCATTTCAGTTTTTTGCTGTTATCTTTCATTGTATATTTTTTGGTTGTTGTTGGTTTTTGTCTCATGTTATTATCCACCCTACCTAGTCGTGTGTCAATAGCATACAATACACATAAATATAATAAAATTTATTATTTATGACTATCGAGCTAACCAACAATATGCGCCAATATATTGAACAAATATGCATTTATTCATGATACTTGTGCTATATGGGCTATAAAATAGAACACAGACCAATCAGCTAGGTGAAAGTTTTTTTTTAATTTTTTTTTAATTTTTAATAGGTCAGTTCATATTTCTCTGACAGCTTCCAATTTTTTTTTTTTTTTCATTTTTCTTTTATTTAGCCCAGACAGCTATTTATCCATTAATTACGTTTTGAAATTTTTCGAGCTTAAATAAACATGGTCTTCGCACAGCCTGTCAGCTATAATCATAAATCAAAATGGTTTAGTTACGCTTTTTTAAATATGAAAGTGTGAAATGGGGACTACATAATTTAATTTAGAGCAAAAAAAAAATTTTAATGTTTTACCAACAGTTTAACATGTCAGACAATACCAAAACATTTGCAATTGATGGTACTTTTATAATTTTATAACAGTTTCATATATTTCTGTATTATTTTATGATATTTTCAAACAGTTTATAACAGTTTAAAGTCATTAATAACAGTTTAAGATGTTATAAAATCGGGTATAAACGTTTTGGCAACACTTTATTCAAAAATATTAAAATGTGATATTTTTATAACAGTTTATAACAGTTTACATTTATTTATAACAGTTGAAGATGTTATAAAGTGGGGTATACACATTTTGTCAACACTTTATACAAATTTGTGATAATATTATGTTTTTATAGCACTTTATAACAGTTGCGTGATACATTTTATGACACTTTAATTAATTATTAAAAATATTATAACAGTTAACCCTTATTTATAACAGTTAATAATTTTATAAGCTCGCTTATAACTGTTTTCGAAACACTTTTGAACAGTCGATTCCAATAAACGACCATTTTTATATTTGTATAACAGTTTCGTTTACAGTTATTTATTATTATTTACGATAATATTTTGTTTTTAACAACACTTTATTCAAAAATACAAAAATATTACATTTTTATAACAGTTTGCCGTTATGTATAACAGTTTACCATTATTTATAACAGTTGAAGATGTTGGAAAATTGGGTACACAAATTTTGTCAACATTTTATACAAATTTGCGATAATATTATGTTTTTATAACACTTTATTACAGATGTGTGGCAAATTTTATGACACTTAAATTTATTATTTAAAAATATTATAACAGTTAACAGTTTATAACAGTTTAAAATATTATACAATCGCTTATAACTGTTTTGGCAACACTTTTGAACAGTTTTTTATAACAGTTTCGTTAACAGTTTTCTATAACAGATTACTTTTTATATTTTTTATAACAGTTTCATTTACAGTTATTTATAACAGTTGCAGATGTTATAAAGTGGGGTATACACATTTTGGCAACGCCTCATACAAATTTACGATAATATTATGTTTGTATAACAGTTTATAACAGTTATATGATAAATTGTATGGCACTTTAATTAATTATTAAAAATGCTTTAACAGTTAACTGTTATTTATAACAGTTTCACTTTTGAGCGGTTAATTCCAATAAACGACATTTTTATATTTTATAACAGTTCTGCGCTATATATTATAACACTTAGTATCAGTTTCTGACAGTGTATAATACATCATATTAATTTTTGACAGTGTTTTTTATAATTTAAATGTAATCAATAATTGGTTATTATATTGTATAACAGTTTCCAATATTTTTATTTCTGAAAGGCTTCCAAAAGTGAAATGTTTTAAATAAAAAATAAGAAAATTCTTCCTTGTATACCACTTTTTAGTGACAAAATGTTAACTAACAATGAGGATCATACTTTTTAAAATGCCTTAGCTTTTTTAATTAAAAAGTTCAATATAGAGTATAACAGTTTGTTTTATGTCATCTTTTCCACAATTTACCGAATTTTGGTCACTGTGCTTGCAAAAAGTGTTATAAGAAATTAGGATTAGAAGCTTTTATGTATGATTAACCTTCTTTACATTTTCTTATACAGATCCAGATCTTTTCTCTTATTTATAACAGTTAAAAAGTGTATAACAGCTCACATTTTTGTACTACCTAGTTATACCATTTTAGACCAATCAATAAACAAATCAACGTTTGTACTTTCATTGTATCAATTAGTTCTAATTTGGAATTACTTCAGCCCAAAATATTTTATAACAGTTAACATATCTGTGCCTATTCGCAATAATCGCGTAGGTCGTTTCAAAATTTTAGACCGATTGAAATTTCTTGTGCGATTTTTAATATCAAAATCTTGGATTCTCAGAAGACTTTTAAGAACTGTTATAATATTTTGTTTATAAACGAAATGTAACATGTCTGACTAAGTTCTGAAGCAGTTTCGTTTCATTTATAGTCTCCAGAGGAAATTTTGATTAGTCTAAAATGTTAAGTCGACTTAAGCGATTATTACCAAATGGCACTGCTATATTACTCCTACAAAATTGTTTATTTTCTTCTCCTCTTTGCAGGACTGTCTCGTGCCTTGGGCCACTGAGGTTTTGCTCATCCTTTTATGACAACCCATTCGCCCATCAGGGTTTTCCTTTTCATTTTTTATGTCAAAATTTTGTGCTTTTTTTTTTTTTTTTTATAAGTTGTAATTTCTACGCATCCCCTCTCTGCACTACCAACAACATTTTGCTCAACCAATTACACTGAGAAGCACAACTTTTTCCACCAAACGCAATGACAAAAGTTTTTAAACCCTTCGCTTTGCTTAATGTAAAAAATTTGTTGTTGCGTAAACTTTGAATAATTTTTTTTTTCTTTTTTTTTCTTTTTATTTACTTTGCTCACACGCGGTAAAAGCAAATACAGAAACTTTCTATAAAATATAATTTAACTGCTGAAAGTGTCGCATGAATAATAAGACAAAAAAACTTGTAAGTGACATCAAGTGCATCAGTAAATTGTTTTTTTTTTTATGTGTAGCACATGTATGAATAACTAGCTGTTAAAGTTGTTGAAGTACGAGTTCAATTGAAAAAAAAAAAAAAATTATTGGTAAAGTTAGCATATGGCTGTTTGCTCAAACGGCTCTTCTTTATCGGCTGTTATTACACGACTGTTGAGAAAAATGTGTGGATTTGTGAAAAAAGCCATATATGTATTTCTTAAAATAAAATTGTAGACATTTTTTTTGCTTTCAAAGATTTAGACCAGTTTTCATCCTCTTAAAAATTTCACTTTAGACCAGTTTTCGGTTGTTGTTGTTCAACTGAGCAGTTTTCAGCCGCAAAGATAAGCGTTTTTTGTGCTGATTTCCAATAATCGCTTAAGTTGACTTAAAAATTTAGACCAATCGAAATTTCGTATGGTCATTTTTGATAGGAGGGTTGTGGAATTTTTCAAAACTTTTAGGACTGTTATAATATTTTGTTTATAAACAATTCAATATAATATTTCTGGCTAAGCTGTGAAGCGGTTTTTAGTTATTTAAAATTGCCTGAAGATATTTCGATTGGTCTAAATTGCTAAGTCGACTTAAGCGGCTATTGCATATAGACACACATATCAAACTTATTTCTTTAATAATTTGGAAAAGAAAAATGTTTGAAAACTTTGTACAAACTTAGTTTCAAAATTTTGTACAAACTTATGACTTTCGACTAGTTGGTCCAATTTTTAGACCAGTTTCAAAATTGAATTTTTATTATAGGAAATATTGATTTATGGTATAATATTTTCATTATAAATGATGTCCCTAATTAGTTTGAAGAGAAAAATGTTTCAAAATGTTCTGCAAATTTATGGCTTTCGACCAACTTAATATATATGTTATACTACATTTTAGACCAGTTTTTGAATTGAATTTTTAGTATTGGAAATATTGAATTATGTTCAAATATTTTGTTTATAAACGATACCCAATAATATTTCTGTTCAAGCTGTGACGCGGTTTAGTTATTTAAAATCGCAGGAAAGATTTTTCGATTGGTCTAAAATGCTAAGTCGACTTAAGCGATTATAGCACATTAGCCCAGATATCACACTTATAGCTATATTTAATTTGAAAAGGAATATTTTTCAAAATTTTGTACAAACTTATGATTTTCGACCAGTTGAATATATTTTATACTAGATTTTAGACCAGTTTTGAAATTGAATTTTTAGTACCTATATGAAATATTGAGTTTTGTTATGTTATAGTGTTTTGTTTATAAACGATTCGATATAATATTTCTGGCTGAGCTTCACAAGTTTTGGTTATTTAAAACCGCCAGAAGAAATTTCGATTGGTCTAAAATTCTGAGTCGACTAAAGCGATTATTTGAAATCGATACACATATCAGACTGATATTTCTCATCAATTTGACAAGTAAATATTTTGCAATTGTGAATAACCTTGTGATTTTCGACCAATCGAATATGTTTTATACCAGATTTTAGACCAGTTTTAAAATTTTATTTTTAGCATAGGAAATATAAAATTATGTTGTAATATTTTGCTTATAAACGATTCAATATTAGTATTTCTGGCTTAGCTGTGAAGCAGTTTGTTATTTAAAATCGCCAAAGGAAATTTCGATTGGTCTAAAAAGCTAAGTCGACTTAAGCGATTTTGTCAATAGACACACATATCACATTTATGTCCTTAATTAATTTGAGAAGAAAAAGTGTTTACTTTCGACTAATTGAATAAAGGTATTTTATACCAGTTTTAAAATTGTTTTTTTAGTATAGCGAATACGAATTCCAGCCGAGGAGGCAATTATTAATAAAAAAAAAATATTTTAAAATTGTAAATAAACTTCAAACACTTTAATAACAAGACATCCGCTTTGCATCGTGCATGATTTCCTCCCTTCTCACTAATTAGCTTTCACTGTACACATAAAGTACCCTTAACAACTTCATTTCCACAACAATTTCGCAGAATTGCCATAACACCAACACATACATACACACACATATACAGGCATATAACGTTGTCTAGCAGCCTTTTGCAACTTTAATAAGCTGCAGCCTTCAGCTTGGTTTCGCAAGTATTTTTTCTTATGGCATACTTTGAGGCGCATAACAGTAGCGCATTTGTAGCTTACGAAACATTATTTCATTAGACAAGTCAAGTGAAAATAAAAGCAACAACGCATGTAATACCAACAAATAATTTTATAAATGTTAAAAACAAAATATGCTTAAGCTCTTTGATGAAACAATAACGTAAGAGGAGTGAAGTGGGAGAAGATAGCGTTGAAAGTAAAGCACTTGGGGTTGTAACGCTGCATATGCTCCCCTGTGTGAACTCAATTCCTAGAAAAGCTCATTAATGTGTACCCTTTCATTATTTGCAAGGAGTGCGCGACTTTTGTCTTTTGCCGCCAAATTTCCCTTCCCTACACACCTCAAAAAACTTGTAGGGGTAAACTTTGGTTGTATTTTTTATTTTATTTCAATTTGTTTGCCTACTTTCAGGCTGTCTGCTGAGCACATGCCATGGCATACGAGCTTATGCTTGCAGTGTATGTAAAGAAGGAGTTTTGCGAAATTTGTGTAATATTTTTGTGGTAGCAAGCTGAAAATTTCGTTTAAACACCGCAGTTACTGCTTTAGCTCCTACGCCTAAAAGTATGCAAATTTTACGAAAATTGCTTTACTTTACATCATACATTCTTCAGCAACTTGCACTCTCTCTGCATCTGCCTTTAATTTCCAACACTATATTACTCAAGCACGTTAGCCTCCTTTACGCCACCAAATCAACCAACTGCTAATGCACTGTGGCCACTTAAACAGCATGCAACTGCATTTATCAACCTTGCAGCCTGCTCGACGTTCGGTCATTTATTTTGGCACAGCTCACCGCACTTCTTCTACACCTCCGAATTCTGCATTCAAGCGCTTTGTTGATCTACTTAAGACAGCAAACTTCATGCATGTTTAAACAACTGAAAAAGCGCATTTACTCATTCTTCCTTTATACTTTCCATCCATTACTCTTACTCTTTCCTTTCTCTTGTTGTTTTTTTTTTTGTTTTCAACCTCATCTTACCAACCACGTTATTGCGGCTTTCAATATATTCACGCTGTTCTTGATGGCTCATAAATTTTGTTGGCCTCCTTACTCGCCATACAACCCTTACTGGCTTTTTAGCATTTTCAGTGTAACATACTTTCAGGCTTTTTCATTGTCAGCTGCCAGCCATGGAAGCACCATATCTGTCAGTGCTTCTTCTTCTGCCACTAATCAGCCAATTTTCGTGGTCTAACGTTCGGTTTTCTTTATGGTTTATTGGCTTTTGTAGTCACCACATATGTTTGCTTGTTAGCATTTGGTTTGCTCGTTTCAGCGCCTAAAAGTATGCAAAAGGCACTTTTGGAAATAAAGTCTCATTTTGGCTTGATATGCTCAAAATTTTCCAATTTAAGTGTGTAAAGCCATTTAGTCCAGTTTGTAGAAATGAGCAGCAGAGATCATTTTAAGTGGATAGGCAGATTTACTGGCTGCAGCTAAAAGTATGCACAGAAATTTTTGGAAAATAAATTAGAATAATTGTAAGGTCGAAAATATCGTAAAAAGATTAGAAATGCTTTTAAACAAAAAATATCCAAATTTTATTCAGGGTACTTATCAGTTTTATTGAAACTAATTTTTGCTTAAAAAATATCTGTGCCGTTTTGCAATAATCGCTTAAGTCGACTTCAGAAATTAGACCAAAGGAAACTTCCTCAGGAAATTTTTAATAACAATATCGTCATTTAGTCAGGCTATCAGTTTTATTGAAACTAATTTTTGCTTAAAAAATATCTGTGTCTCTTTGTAGCCCATACAATTTCATGCAACGACCAACCTTAAACTTTTTAAAAGAAATAAATCTCATTTTTTGAATTTATACCAGTTTTTGTATAAAACAAAGTTTATCGCAAGCTGTTTAAGCTGCTTTTTCTCAAAACGCGTTCATTAGGTAGTACTCACTATGAATTTTATAGTTTTCGTGTCCACTCTTATCTAAAAAACCTGAAAATATGATGAAAAGAGTTTATACCAGTTTCGACTATTCTAGTTTTTTGAACAACGTGACCCTTCTTTTGTATTGATTGATTTTTTTGTAAAAAAACGAGTTGAGAAATCACGTCAAAGTTCTTTTTATTATTAACTTAAACAAACTGGTCTTCTTCTAAACAGTCAAATCCAGTTTTAAAGAAATAAATCTCATTTTGTGAATTTATACCAGTTTTTATAAAACAAAGTTTATCACGAGCTGTTTAAGCTGTTTTTTCTCAAAACGTGTTCATTAGGTAGTACTCACTATGAACTTTGTAGTTTTCGTGTCCACTCTTATCTAAAAAACCTGAAAATATGATGAAAAGAGTTTATACCAGTTTCGACCATTCCTGTTTTTTTGACAAGTGCCCCTTCTTTTGTATTGATTGCTTTTTTTTGTAAAAAAACGAGTTGAAAAATCACTTCAAAGTAGTTTTATGCCAGCATAGACCATCAAGTTTGAAAAAATATACTTATTTTTATTAATGACGACCCGTTTGCGTCTTCTAAAAATTCAAAGCCAAATTTTACAACCACTTTATACCAGTTTAGACCTTTACACTACAGGCGAAAAGTGTCAAAAATTACAGGAATTTTTGATATCATAAAATCAAAAACCAAATTATTTGAAGCAAGTTTATACCAGTTTGGACCAAGGGGGGTTTTTGCAAAAATTGTGCAATATTTGACTTCTTGACAGTTAATACGAAAATAACAATTTATACCAGTTTTTTATACCAGTTTGGACCAAGGGCGTCATTTTGAAGAAAATATCGCAATCTTTGCGCTCCTGACAGTTAATACCAAAAGTACTATTTATACCAGTTTTTTATACCAGTTTGCACCAAGGGGGTTTTTGAAGAAATATTGCCATATTTGAGTTCTTGACTGTTAATACCAAAAGTACAATGTATACCACTTTTTATACCAGTTTGGACCAAGGGCGTCTTCTTGAAAAAATTATATTTGAAAAAATTATATTTGAAAAAATATTGCAATATTTGAGTTCTTCACAGTTAATACGAAAGGTACAATTTATACCAGTTTTATACCAGTTTGGACCAAGGGGGTATATTGAAAAAATGTTGCAATATTTGACAGTTAATACGAAAACAACAATTTATACCAGATTTTTATACCAGTTTGAACCAAGGAGCTTTTTGAAGAAATATTGCAATACATATTTCAGTTTTTATAACAGTTTGGACCAAGGGCGTCATTTTGAAAAAAAAATATCGCAATACTTGAGTTCTTGACAGTTAATGCGAAAAGTACAATTTCTACCTGTTTTAATACCAGTTGGGACCAAGAAGATTTTTTGAAAAAATATTGCAATATTTGAGTTCTTGACAGTTAATACGAAAAGTGCAATTTATACCAGTTTTTGGTACAAATTTAAACTTTATGTTCAAAGAAAATTTTAAAATACAATAAGTCAACCTCATCGTATGTTATATCTGTGGTCATAAGCAATAACAGCCTGAGTCGACTTAAGAAATTAGACCAGTTGAAATTTTTGCTGGTGATTTTGAATAGCAACATCGAGACATTTTTCAAGACTTTCATTGGTCTTTTTTACTTTCTTTACAAACAATTAAATCCAATACGTTTGCCTTAGTTATAAAACAGTTTTGTTACAAAAATTCGCCAGCAAAATTTTCAACTGGTCTAATTTCTTAAGTCGACTTAGGCTGTTATTGCTTATGACCACAGATATAACATACGATGAGGTTTTTTATTATTTATTTTATACCTTTCAAAACTTAAAACCACATTTTCTTTCTTCAATTTTAGATGAATTTTGCGAAGAATATCCACACAATCTCATGCCAACGCCAGGTTACTGGATTGAATGCTCACGACAGAAAATTTCATTACCCACACAGCATACCATATGGGATGAGAGCGATTCCGATCATGAAGATGTGCGAGCGGGCAGTTCGAGTGATGCCTATCTCGAGCGTGAGTGCAGTGATCTATACGAAGACGATGAAGACTCTGAAGCGACGCCAAGGTGAGCTCGTGAAGAAAAAGAGATTACTAAATATGTAATTTTGTAGTAGTAGCACCCTGTAGTAGTAGTAGCCAAAAACAAACAACAGACTAACTCTTACAACAATAAAATTATACCAATTTTAATTGGCGCTATAAATGTTTGATTTTTGTTGCTAAAAAAGAACAAAAAAAAAAAACAAATAGAATTTTTCAATAATTCCAAACTTTTTGTTTCCCTTTCCTTACCTACGACCACCACCAAACGAATACACACACCACCCTTTCGCTTTCATCTCCCACGCATCAAAACACATCATATACGCTCTCCCACTTGCACACACTCTCACTCGCACACACACCTGCACCGACACACATTCGTTGGACAATTTTATACGAATGTTTAAGTCCTAGGAAAAAGACAACAATCGAAGAACAATGGGATCAACAAGGCGCATTCGAGCTTATCTCCGTCGAACAGGAGACATATGAGAAATATTTTTATGCCACCGAACATTGGAATTATTTTACGAGCGATGAGGATCTCGGACCTGTGATACTCTCTATCAAACAAGAGACCTTAAATGGACGCGATCAATTTCGTATATTAGTGAGAGCTGGCTCGTATACGGTGCATGGACTGATACCGGCGTCCTGTGTTTTTGCGGATAGGTAAGCGTATGGAAGAGAGCGAGAGCGAGCTGAAAATAAAGCAGTTTATCTTTTTAGATATAACCGTGAAGAAGTAGTTAGATCATTAGGTAAGGAAGTAAATTTAAATCCACCTTTAACATTAGGACAATTACCGGACACGCCCGAGGAGCTGCTCAAATTAGATCAGGTATGTTATTGAGAAGTGAGTGGATGGGAGAGAGAAGAGATGATGAGAGGAAGAAGAGAGCTGAGAAAGAACTAAAAAAGAAGAAAATAAAAAAATATAATGCCTATAAGCAAACAAGAGAAAAAGAATAAGAAACAACCTCTGAAAGGGTATTAAAAGAGAAGAAGATGGTTGAAAGAGAAAGGAAAAGAGTGAGGGAAAAAATAAAAGAAGAAGAGTAAAAAAGAGGTAACAAACAAAAAAAAGAGAAGAAGAAGACGACAAGAGACATTCTGAAATAAATATTAATAGAGAAAAGGGATAAGAAACGACCTCTGAAAGGGTATTAAAAGAGAAGAAGATGGTTGGAAGGGAAAAGAAAAGAGTGGGGGGAAGGGAATAAAAGATAAGTGAAAGATTGAAAAAGAGTAGGGGCAAGAAATCTAGTAAGAAATAGAAGATAATTGTGTTTGTGTAGAGTGATATAAACTGGGAAAAATAAAGAGAGGAAAGAAACGGAAAACGGAAGAGAAAATAATGTTGGCAAACAGACAAAGTAAAGTTGGAGAAATGGGGACAAAAGCTAAAACATTAACAAAAAAATGTTGCGGTAACGAAAGGAGAAGAAAATAAAATGTGATATAAGTGTAAGGAAGAAGAGTGAAAGATATAATGATGATGGGAGGAAAAGGAATACGAAAGTGAAAAAATGTGGTACTAAAGAGAAAATAGAAAAAATGGAATAAAGAAAAAATAGATCATGGGGACGCAAAAAAAAGAGAATTAGATAAAAAAAAGAGAAAAAGTGTAGAGAAAATGAGAGAAATATAAAAAAATGAAAAAAAATCACAGAACGGTAAAAGCGCTCAATACGGTCGATCGGATGCCTTTCTTCTACTCATTATTTTCTTTCTCTTCATCTCAACTGCAACTCAAAAATTTCGCTCTTTCACAAATGAACTTCTCTTCAACAGGTTTTCATAAAATCTGAACTAAAAGTTGGTGTCATATTTGTAAAAGAAGATCAATATTCAGAGGAGCAAATTTTAGACAATAATGAAAATTCCATGCTTTTCGATGAATTTCTAACGTTACTCGGCGATCGTGTACGTTTACGTGGTTTCGACAAATACAAAGGTGGCCTTGATACGGTGCATGATTTGACAGGTGAGTTTTGCAAGAGTGATGCTCGCAAAACGTGAGAGAGCAACCACTAAACTACTTATTGAGAGCTTTGAGTACACAGCTTTTTTACTTGTATGTATGTCAATTTCTCTCTCTCTCTCTCTCTGTCACACTACAGGTCTCTATTCAGTTTACACCAATTGGCGTAACATTGAGATTATGTTTCATGTATCGACGCTCTTACCCTATGAAAAGCATGATCCGCAGAAATTACAACGCAAACGTCATATCGGCAATGATATTGTTTGTGTTGTATTTCTAGAAGCGGATAATACGCGTTTTAGTCCTGCCTGCATTAAATCACATTTCCTGCACACGTTTATACTGGTAAGTGGGAGATCTCGAAAAGCTCTTTCATATCAAGCGCTCTCTTATTTCTCTTTGTTTCACCCAAATTTACAACCAGGTGCGTGTCTCTGCACGCATTAAACACAAACCCACACGCTATGAGGTTTCGGTGGTGACACGCGATGAAGTTGGCGCCTACAAACCCTATCTCTGGGAGCAGTCGGTGTTTGAGAAGGGTCCAATGTTTCGGTGAGTAGATGAGAGTTACATTTTCCAACACAATATATACATATAACTATTGCGACAACCAAATGCCATTTTTTCACTCTCTTTCTCTCTCCGTCACTCTCTTCTAATCGCACTTTTTCTCTTTCCAGCGAATGGTTACTCACAAAAATTGTTAACGGTGAGCGCGCTTCATATTCGGCGCCAAAATTTGCACGCATGCAAGAGCGTACACGTTCACAAATGCTAGAGGATTTGGTGATGAACTTATCGAATCATGCTGAGACTGGCCAGATACCGAAACCGTACCGTAGGGGCTCGTGGCGACCCATCGGTGAGGATGAATATAACAAAATGTTGCATGCAAGAGTTTTAGCCCAGGGTGCGGCCACACCGCAATCGTCGTCACTGGACGTTGATGTGTGCTGTGTTAATCTCGGTTCCAAGCATAGTATGTAGGCGTTTAAGTTGAGCGTTAATTTTGCGTGACCCACCTGATATTAATTCAGCAAGGAAAATAACTAAAAAAAAAATAAAATTGCATTTAATTTTTTTTTTCTTTTTTGCCAATGCTTCCAAGTAAAATTTTGTCCAAGACATAACAATTTTTACCAAATAACTTTCAATTCTTATAATTTTTGAAAATTGGCATTTATACCAGTTTTGTCGTAAGAATCAACCCACCGGACTTGCTACAATTTAACCAAGGCAATATGATTTTATACCCAAAATTGTTTAAGTGTGTAGTTTTTTTTAAAAAGTTCCCCACGTTTTCATTGCTAAATATAATTTTAGACCAATTTAAATCCAAACGCTCAAAATGCTTGAAACCAATCAATTTTAATACATACAAATGTGGGAATATTCTATGTGTTTTTATTCGTTTTAAATATAAATTCGATAATAAAAGTTTATACCAATTTATACCAATTGAAATACTTCATTATTTGTCTACCTGTAGCCCAAACTCCTGCAAGCACATACCAAGCGTCAATAAAACTCTCTGTTTTTATTAGTTTCAATATACTTTTTATTATACCAATTTATACCAATTGGAATATATCACTATTTTTATGTGTACCACTTGCCACATTTTATTATTTATTCCCGTAACATGACACCTGCCAGTATGCTACCTTTGAAGTACGATCGCATTTATTCCAGTTTATACCAGTTTATACCAGTTTTCACCGATTTATGCCACTTTTTGCCAATTTTTAGCAAGATATGTATATACATTTATTTTTAAGCCTAAGCAACTTCTTTCCCAAACCGCAGCTCGCATGAAGCTCACTGAAAATTGCAAAGTCGAACTTATTTTTATACCAGTTTTTAAATTTTTGTATTTAAGACCCTCTAGCATTAAATTTCATTTTCTGTGTTTTTTTTGTGTAATTAGCTAAAATACGTTAACTACTTACAACGATTTTTTTCGACCGGTTTATACCATTTGCTCGTATGTACATTTTGGTTTGGAACGGTTTATACCAGTTTTTTTACAAATTCAGATTTTTCTGTGCTTTTTCTGATTATAATTAGCTGCAATACCTTAAGTACTTACACCGACTATTTTTTCGACCAGTTTAGATCAGTTGCTCATACATTTTTGTTTGGAACGGTTTGAACCAGTTTTTTTACAAATGTAAATTTTTAGCAGCTCCCACGAAATACGCTAACGATTGGTTATACCAAATCACGCATTCCAACTTTTGATATGGCTGTGATGAAGAAATATAGAAGTCGCTCATTCGTATTTTTTAACACATGTTTTGTAGATTTTTTGCACGTTTTTGATTTCGACCAGTTCAAAGTAGATTATACCAGTTTACACTAGAGTTACTTTTGCTGTTCCAATACATTTTTTCTGTGGTCATAAGCAATAACAGCCCAAGTCGACTTAAGAAATTAGACCAGTTGAAATTTTTGCAGGTGATTTTGAATAGCAACATCGAGACATTTTTCAAGACTTTCATTGGTCTTTTTTTACTTTCTTTACAAACAATTAAATCCAATACGTTTGCCTTAGTTATAAAACAGTTTTGTTACAAAAATTCGCCAGCAAAAATTTCAACTGGCACACCCTGCTCGGCGAGACCTATCGATACATATCAAATTTTATATACCTTAGAATTGTGCTTATTGCGAAAAAGGGAGAAAACTTTTAAGCATTGCGCATTTATATATAATAGATAGATAAGGTAGAGTGTGTATAACAGTTCAGTAAAGTTGGTAATGAAAAAAAACTGTATTATTTGCAACCCAGTTTAACCTTTTAAAACACAGAACATTTTGTCATCGTGTATAACAGTTTATAACAGTGTATAACAGTTTATAACAGTTTAATGTTTTCAAATTCTGCAGTTAATACAATTTTAACCTCCACTCCGCACACCATTTAAACGCTCTTTCAAACAAATGTCTCCTTGAATTAACCACTAATTAAACGTTTGTAATCTTTTACGTCCTTTTCACAACAAACAAGCCACTAGCTTAAAGATTTGCGTTGAAATGAAATTTGCGCACGCTGGAAAATCAATTCTAATACACTTTTTTTTGCTATGCTTTCTCCCCTATGATCATTTGTGTGTGTCTGACCTTTTATGTACACTAATGGTCAATGCATTCTAATCAGCTTAAGGCTTAGCATATAAGCAAGCTCAGCACAGCAAGTCAAATGTCGATATTTCACAATTAATCCTGGTGGACAATGTAGGCCAATGAATGAGAAATGAAAAAGCGTAGGAGCAATTTGTACCAAGTAAATATATTGCTTATGATGATTAATCGTTTTGCGTGTACAATTTTTGGGGTTTTTTCGTTTTATACGTTTCTGAGGCATACTTTTAGGCATTTTACATATTCAGCTGCATTAAACGGTGTTTGAAGGAAACTTGTTTAATAGCTTGTCACATGATTTTAGGTTAAATGTTAACATTTCCACTCAAGCATGAAGTCAAACAAGAAGTTGAGCGTGGAGCTTTGTATATTTTTATATATCTATATCTACTTTTAGGCGCAATTTGTGTAGAAGCTTGTATTTGCTTATCAGTTACAAATAATCAAAGTGGTTTTGTGTGAAAGCGAACCAAACGCAGCAAAAGACTAATAAATAAGATTGTGAGTTTAGCTAAAGATAGGGATTTTACGAAAGCTAACTAAAGCTTGACGATGTGTGGGTGTGTGTGAAAGGTAAGAGTGGAAGGAGAGCTCGCTAGCATATATGGGCAGATTTATAGGTGTATTTTCTTAACATATAAAAAAATGTATATATGAAGAATATACATACAGATGTTTGTGTATTTAACTATGTTTGTATATATTTTAATCATGTAAAAGGAAGTATACATTTTCCATATGAAGATACTTTTTTATCTAAACTCATCGTAACAATAACAAATTGCATATCATACATCATGCTGTGATTTCTTTGTTCCACATTCGTCCGGCTATATTTCTTGCCATTATAACTAAGTCGCAGGATGTGCACGCACAAACACACAAATACGCATTACTTTTACGTATGCTTCCTTCCTTGTCTGCTATCTCTCAAAAATTTTGCATTGTATTTTATTAGATTATTTTCTCTTTCATGCCAGGTTTTCTTATTAAAAAAAAAATAAGCAAAACGCATAATAAATTAAGTGTAGGCGCCTTTAAATATGCAACAAAATAATGACATAGCATATTTCCATATTAAATGTGGATGCGACCGCATATATAATAATTGTAGATACATACAAACAAATATGGACATTATTTTTTGCTTTACTTATAAAATATGTGTCAGTACTTTTAGGGTGCTCAATTTTTAAAACGATATAAGGGACAATAAAGGATATAAGCACCAAGGTATAAATAAAAACACCTGCTTTACTCGCTTGCATATGATGGATATTCAAGCTTGCGGTTTAAATAGACAAATGGCTTTCATAAATCAACAGTTTAGAAACAATTTAATGTAATGAAAGAGCAAAATCCATTTCCTCGCGCCAACTTACAGCGAATCTCTTTAAATCGTTTCATATAACGCTGATGTAATCTTTAAAATTTGGTATAACAGTTTCATAACAGCGTATAAAAGTTGTATAACAGTTTGATACTCAATTTAACATTTCACATTAGTATAACAGTTTGATAACAGCGTTTAGAAGTTGTATAACAGTTTGATATTCAATTTAATCTCTTTAAATCGTTTCATATAACACTGATTTTGAAAATTACAAATTTAGTATAACAGTTTCATAACAGCGTATAAAAGGTGTATAACAGTTTGATACTCACTTTAACATTTCACATGATGAACGCACAAAACCCCTTTTCCTCGACCCAACTTGACTGTAAATCTCTTTAAATCGTTTCATATAACGCTGATGTAATCTTTAAAATTTGGTATAACAGTTTCATAACAGCGTATAAAAGTTGTATAACAGTATATACTCAATTTACATTTCACATTAGTATAACGGTAATTTGTATAACAGTAAGTTGTATAACAGTAAGTTGTATAACAGTTTAATACTCAATCTAACATTTCATATTAGTATAGCAGTATAATAGTTTCATACTCAATTTAACATTTCGCATTAGTGTATGATGGCTTATAAGATCTTGCAGCAACATTTTATTACACTTTCATGTCCATTGTAACTGTACGTAATCATTTATAACAGTTTTCGAAAACTTGTAACATCTCATACAAGTTTTCTTAGTTTCTCAATCTCGTTTTAAATTATCTCACAAAAATTTTACTAAAGTTAAAATTTTAAAGTGACGTATAACAGTTTATAAAAGTTGTATAACAGTTAAGGCCATAATCTAGCATTTTACAGTGGAGTATAACGTCTAATAAGATTTTACAGCACCATATTATAACAGTTTAGGCCAGCTTATACTATTTTTATCAGCTTATGGCCCATTTATATTTGCATAGCAGCATATAGTATAACAGTTCAGCGCTCTCTTGAAGTATCTGTTCAATAGGTTTTGTGTATTAATCCATTAGCATTACATACATAAAAATGTGTTGAGCTTTGATTTTTATGTATGGGTCATCCCCAGCTCTCTTTAGCGATCGGCTGTTATACTATGTGCTGCTATGTAGGTATAAATGGGCCATTAGTTTATTATATTTCTTGAATATTTGCTGAAATCGTTAAATTAAGTACAGTAGAGCATATTTTAGAAAAAAAATTCTTGTATAACACCTTGCACTCTGTGTATCAGTTAAAAGCAAGGGCTATATAACAGCTTGTAACAATTTATAACAGTTAAGTATAACAGTTTAGTTTCTTTCCTGCCTGTTGAGCGTTTCTAAAAGTGTGACGAATAAAGATTTCTCAAAGTTTTATGCAATCAACTTACTTAAGCTGAACAACTACTTTCCTTCAACCAGTACCTACAACCCTCTCTCTCTTTCGCTTGCACTTCGCCTTCCTCTTTTAGAGTGGGTATATCACACATGTTTGATTAGGACCATTATTTTATGTTAACTATACGCTCTACTTACATACTTTGCGTCTTATTTATATAATCACTACATTTTATCTTCTGCTCACCTCTGAACCCCCCCAAACACACTGTCGGCACTTTTTCGTCAACATAAAATATTTGCGTGTAAAAACTCCATCAATCATGCGAATAATCTGCTAGATGTTGACGGCGTTAAGACCGTTGACGTTTTCTAAGCAAACGAGCAATAAGCAGGCGGATGTGTGTGTCTGTTGGAGTGAGTGTGTGTGTGATTATAAAGGCATGAGATTGTGATAAAAGAAGGATCCACATGTACATGAGTGAATACGTCTGTAAATATTTAAATATGCGCGTTTATGTTATGCATATCAAAAAATTTAATAAAGATTCCAAAACATTAAACAAAATACTCTTGCATGCGCAATGAAATAAAAAGTAATTGAAAAAGCAAATAAAAATAAAAAACCTGATAAGCAAGATTTTTTGAGACTACCTTTATATAAATGCGCCCTTAACCAGATAAAGGTAAATGAAATTTGGCATAGAGATACTATGATTGATTCTAAGACTATCCAAGTAGGATTGCCGCCCATGGTTACCATTTTACCGTATTGAATTTGTATATTTTGGGGTCATCAAATTTGGATTATGTTAGGATCACTTTGGAATAATTTGGGGGCTATTTTGGGATGATTTTTGGTTAAATTTTGGATAATTTTGGATCCTTTTTGGGTCATTTTGGGATCACTTTGGGATAATTTTCGAGTTGATTTCGTATCACTTTGGGATCATTTAAGGGTCTTTTTGGTGTCTTTTTGGGAACCCTTTGCGATAATTTTGGGGTCATTTTGGGATCGAAAATAGAACGCTTAAGCTTAGCTGACCCTCAAGCAAAAACGATCCCAAGAAGGCTGATATTTCATCGGACATGGTCAAACAAAAAATATCACCTCAAACTCGGAGTAGAGTTAACTCAAAATCCCAGCATGCTGTTATTTAGCTTCCACACAGGATTCTAGACCACTGTGTACTGCGTTTGTTGTCGGGCCTCTGAAGCGGCAGACACCAAACTTAGCACATAATAAATTTCGCTAAAATAAGATCATATTCCAATTTTTTCGGAAATACGATAAGTTCACCTCAAATCGTGTTGAGTTGGTGAGTTTGACGATTGGTGGACTGATGGGTGACCCTTTTAATTTAACGCGTAAATCGGGCCATGACAATTAGAGAAGAGTACTTAAAGAAAGGTGGCTTTTTGGTTAGGATTAGAAAAACAATAAAATGCCTAGTTCTTCCTCAAAAAATCGAGTCTGAGCAAGTGCTCACCTTTATGAAGTTCAATTCGAGTTGGCTGGGCACCAAATCTCCCTCTTCTTCAAATCGATTATTGAGGCCATTCGCAAGGTACTTCCATAAAAAGATCGTCAACTTAAACTAAATATCTGTGTCAAATAATTCGTTCACACATATAATCTACATCCGCGTTGACAAAATAAAACATAAACAATAAATTATGTACTTTAAAGATTTTCGTATTAATTCTCAATTGCCAATCGACAATTGAATACTTCAGCTTAAGAGCCAATGTAAGTGCTACTAGTACAATATGGAAGTGCTATGACAATTAACTCAAGCTGAAGCGTATTGGCAGGGAAGTGCAAATGTGCCTTCAAATGTGTGTATATAAAAAAAGAGGATTTACTTCACTTCGCATAAATGGCTAAATGAGCATAGCAGAAAACTTAAGCTTTGTGGCATTTTTTGCACACAATCAACAAGCAACCATATGAGCGATTAAAGGGATAAAAATAGAGCTCGTAGCTAGTAATTAAGAATAGGGCTTTAATTTAGTAACGTGAATGATTAAAAAGGAAAAATTTACGACTTGGGGTATGCAAATTTTAAGGCAAGGATGTTTAGAAATTGTGTTGCATACTTTGAGGCGTCGAAATTATGTTTCCAACTTACGATCTTTAACGTTATATCTACGTACAGAGAGAGAAGCCTAGCCTCTAGCGACATCAAAAATAAGAAAATGTGTTGCATACTTTAAGGAGTCAACTATAATTTTCCCCTAAGGACTTTTAAATTATACATACATACAAAGATCTCGCTAGAGAGCAACCCTACTAAAATTTTCCAGAGAATATTTCTCTAAAATACTTTGAAAACTAGCGAATTCGAAAAATATTACCCAAATGTGAAGGCGAAGAATATTATAACATGTATAACATAGTTTAAGGCGTTGAATTTCCCTATGGTCTTTCACGTTATACGTACAAGGTCTTCACTCGATGGAAGCCTTATTGAAAATTTCTGTAAAATATTTTAACCCTCAGGCGACATCGATGAATACTGTTAAATGTTAAGGCGAGGTTAATTAGAAAATTTGTTGCTTACTTTCTGGCGTCAAATATATTTTTTCTTTCGAAGGTCGTTTTAGTTAAGAGCCACCTTATTGAAATTTTTGGAGAATATTTCTGTATACTATGTTAACCCTCTAGCGACCACGAAAATATTAGGCAAATGTGAATAATTAGAAAATGCGTAATATAGTTTAAGGTGTTGAATTTGTTTTTTCGCTCTGGTTTTGCACGTTTTACGCACACAAATTTCACTCAAGAGAACCCTTAATGAAAATTTCCGTAGAATATTTTACTATAATATTTTAACCCTCTGCCGACATCGTTGAGAACAGTTTAATGTTAAGGCGTGGCTATTAAGAAAATGTGTTGCATACTTTATGGCGTCAAATATATGTTTTCGCCTAAGGACTTTTACTTTATATGTACAAATTTTTCGCTAAAAATTTTTCGAAGAATATTTCTAATTAGAAAATATATAGCACAGTTTATAGCGTTGAATTTATTTCGACATCGATGAGAACCGTTAAATGTTAAGGCGAGCATGATATAAAAATGTGTTGCATACTTTAAGGCGTCAAATATATGAAACATATGGTCGTTTACGTTCTACATACAAATAATGCGCTAGAGAAAAAGTTTACAGAAATTTCTCCGAGAATATCTCCCCGCAACACTTTAACCCTCTAGCAACCTCGATAATATTAGCCAAAGCTTAAGTTGTGGATAATTAGAAAATGTATTGCATAGTTTAAGGCGTTAAATACATTTTTCCCCCCTATTGTCTTCCACGTTGTACATGTAAAGAGTACAACGAACTTTTTTGTTAAAGATGAAGGGTTAAAATGTTCGCCAAAATATTTCACGTGAAATTTCACTTTAATGTCCCACTACATACAAGCTTCAATTTGCTTAAAGCTTTCGCAGCTTAGTGTAGATTTTAAAACTAAATACAATTTTTTTTTTTTTTTTTGCCAAGCGACATCTTGGCGTAGTGCTATTTATTTATAGACATATCTGCACTGTTGTGTATATTTCCATCATTATTCAAAGTATCATATCACAAATAGATTTTTTAAGAAACTTTTGCCCAAATTTCTACGATAATATTTGCTTAGCTTAATACGAATACTTTGGCGACAAGCACGCATGTATACTTTCAGGCGCTTTGCAATTTTGGGGCACTTACTTTTGGTCTAGGATACTTTGTACATAAATACATAGGTATGTGTGTGTGTGGAAGTATGTATGTAAATCCCACGTGCACTTGCTATGCGCATCGCTTACATCACTTTGACATGGTTATTTTTTTTTTTTTTTTTTTTGTTCTCGTTGTTATGCTCAAGCAGTCTGTGAAAGTTACATAAATCGTTCACGTTTATTTTCGTGTATGCATTTATAATGGTTAATAAGTACAGCTTAATGTTGCTGCGCAACAATATTTTGATGTGTGAGTACGCGTTTATGACCGATTTAACGGTTAATGTGGATGATGTGCGTATAACAGTATTTTTAATATATTATACTTTTTTGTTAAAATTTTTTTAATATTTAAATCTAACTTAAAATTTTGTTAAAAATGTCACAATATTTGAAATCTATACATCAGGTTTTGCAAACATTAATATTTTGCGCCTAAAAGTATGCAAAAAAAAAATTTTTAAATACACTTAAGGCGACCTAGTAGAGATTGTTCATCTGGTCGAGTTATACATGAAACACCCTTCAAAAAATTTATAACACCCCCAAAATCTGGTTTTAAGGCCAAAAACCCGTTTTTTCAGAGTTTTCTTTAAAAAAAAAATCATTAAAAATCAAATTTTTTACCGATTTTTAAATTTTCAACGGTTTTGGGCAGAGAATTGTTGCCACTTTCGAAATATATATAGTGTTTTGTTCATTTGAAAAGGGTATGACTTATTTTTCACGCGAGAAAATGATTTTTTTTTTTTTAATTTTTCGGTTTTTTCGGTTTTGAGGTAATTTTTTTGCCACTAATTGACAATGAATGAACCTTTTTGAGCATGTTTCATCGAGGGGCATTCACTACTTAGTTATACCAGTTTTTTTTTTTTTTTTGAAAGGACATCAAGTTTTCAAGATATACAGCATAATCAAAAATCTAATTTTTTGGTGTCAAGAGCCCTACAGGCGTACTATGTGCGAGTAGGCGGGTCGATTTGAAAATCACCCAAATGACAAGGAAAATCGTATTTTAAGGATCAAAATAAGACACTTTGCCCAAGGAAGCATACCTCTAAACAGGGCCCGGCAGAATTGAAAGCGAGGGTTGGGGTATTAGTAAAAGAGCCAATCATCAGTCGTTGCTTGCAAGTGAGTGGCTGAGCATAACCAACGACATCCATTGATTGGTCGGTAGGATTATAGCGCTCTCACAAGCGCAGCAACAATTTCATTTATCGAGAGGCAGAGGAAAGAGAGTAGTAATTTGGCTCTCAAATTTTCGGGCAATTGTCCCACTAGGTGCCTAGGCCTGCTCCAAAACCAATTCTGATGCCCCGACTTTGTACTTTTGACTTTGAGCGCCGAAGTTTGAAAAACCCGGCAGTTCCTTGTACTTTGGAAACTCAGGATTTTCGTGAATCGTAGAGAAACGAGAGATTAGTCACATGAGCCTATTAACTCAAATCTGGAAAATTTGCCACATTCATGCCTCTGGCAAGAGAGTGACGATATCAAAAATACGTGCCAAAAACGAACCGAATCGGAGCATAAATAGGGATTTTGCGAATATAGCGACTCCAGTGCCATCTAGCGAGAAAAATTATAGCCATAAACGAACCGAATCGGAGCATAAATAGGGATTTTGCGAATATAGCGACTCCAGTGCCATCTAACGAAATAAAATAAGATCTATGTTGAAAGGACTTACTCAAAGTATGAACTGTAAAAATTTGCAAAAATCTTTCCGGTAGTTTTTGAGCCAATTCTTCAGACAAAAACCCCCTACAATTTTATATACATACATTTATAATAGCTATCGATTAAGAAAAACACTCCTGTATTATATTTGCATACTTTTAGGCGCATACTTTTTATTTAGCTCCCATTAAAATGAAATAATTCATAGTCGAAATCTTTGGAAGTATTTAGGGTAGACCACTAAAATGTGGCGAGGGGTTATATGTGATCGATCCCTACCATCTCCAAAAAAGAACTGAGGCACAAGGTACTTTTTTCAAATAAAACCCTGCTAGCGTACCTTACAGCACTCATCAGTTTTTTCATATTGCCTTTCAGAGCCTGATGGTAAGAATAAGAATGGGGATAGAGATAGGGATAGGGATTAAGATAGATGTAGGGAACGGGGGATACATTTGTGGCAGGACAACGTCTGCCGAGTCACCTAGTTTATTATAAACCTTAGTAGGCATATTTCAAGTTAAAAAGAAAAATGTTCACTTTAAAAGTATACTACCTTTTGTAACGCCTGCATGCAATGCTTGGAGCATGTCGCATCAACCGATAATTTTAGTGTTGAAATGGAAATAAAAATACATTGACAATTAATTTAAAAAAATGTAATAAATAGATAATTTTAAATCCTTTTAGCCACTTATTTCCTACTTTCCCCCATAATCGCTCTGTGAAACCTAAAACAAAAAAACTTGAAAATTTGGTTTCTTCTTCCACAACATACTTCCTACCCCTATCTTTGCTTTTACCCCACCTCTTCCTATTCTTATTCCCGCTTTTAAGCTATGTTTTTTTATTCCTCTACATCCTGCTACTTTACTCCCTCTCAACTATTATTTACCTACTACTTACAGTTTTTTTGATCGATTTGCTGCTTTTCAACTCTCATCATTTCTTGCCATTTTTCAGGTCACATGCGCCCCTCATCGCCGCTACTCGACTCGGTGCGTGATCAATTTGAGGATTACGATCAGTTGGCGAAAGATTTTACGCGTGTTTTCCTAAACGAAGAACCGTCGTGCCTACACAATGCACATCTCTTCGATGTGGTCTTTCTGGTTGGACAGTCGAAGCAGAAAGCGCGATTCATAGGCGTTCGTGCGATATTGGGTGTGCGTAGTCGTGTCTTTCAGGTAAGTACGAGTTATAGCTGTGCTCTGGCACTCTCGTTAATATATCTTTCTCGCTCAAACACGCTCTCTCCCCTTATCACAGGAAATGCTCTACGGCATCCAAACGGGTTTTGGCTCGCCACAAATTCCTGTCGCCGAAATATTTGCACGTCCTGCCCCATCATTGGTTTCACCACAAAATCAAAAACCCAAAAGTAACAACTATCTCACAGTGCCCGATTCCGATTCGATACGACCGAAAAGTGTACCATCGTCGCCTATGGTTAAACGCGCTTTCAGTCGTTTGGGCACTATCACCGCCGGTTGGGGTCGTTCGATACGTAACAAGAATACGAATCAGTTAAATCCCGAGGACAAAAAGAAATGGATATCTTCAACGGATTGTTCCAGTAAGAGTCTCAATATACATTAAGTCAAATATATCGATGTGTTTTTTTTTTTCTTTTTATATTCCTTTCTCTTTCGCACTGTGCGTGTATTGAAACAAAACCTAATGCATAAATACTCGTATATAAAACGTATCTTCCCTGTCTGCCGTGTGTAAATTATGACATACACCTTGAACGTTCGTTGGTTATTGTGTGATGGTGCCTCCAATACCTTGGATATCGTATTTTGTGAACTTTTATTATATATAAAATAATTATGTGCATATATATACCTTTGTATCTATAATCGAATGCTTGTCACAAAACATATTTTAAAACTCACCACGCATCATTCTTGTGGTGTGATTTGACTTTGTATGATTTTTCATAATTTTTGTTTTTCATTTTTTACCTTCTGTTGCTTGGCTTGCTTTACTCATCAACAATGTAACTCTTTTATTCACCACTACTTGAAAAAATTTGTTACAACTTTTTTATTATTTTGAACAATTTTTTAAACTCACCACATTTAAAAATAATTCACCACTATTGCTTTTTGCACTCACTTTCGAAAAAATATGCCCAACTTACGAATTTATTAAAACATCGGCTCATATTGAAATTCACCGCACCACATTTTTAACTCACCATAACAATTCCTTACACAAAAATTCAAATTATTTGCAATAATTTGCATTTTCTTCTTATTAAATTTTCATTGTCAATTATACCTTATAAATATCTTTTTTTAACTCACCATGTTTTACACAACAAACTTTTGTACCACACTTGTCTATGTAACAAAAATATTTACCAAGTAAATTTCCTTGTTCAAATTCTTTGGATTTAATTTACCAAATAATACTTACTGATAATCTAAACTCACCACCAACATAAAAAATATGTTATGTTTTTTTGGAAACTACTACACTTTCTAAAAAATACTGAATTCACCACACTTTGAAATGCACTTTTATTGATTTTTTGCAATTTGTTTAATTCATTCGTAACATATTCACAAATAACAATCTGCTAACATATTTTCAAAACTCACCACACTTTTAAAAATTTCAAAATGCTTCAAAAAAAAACACCCCTTATCATTTTTTAAAACGCTTTATATGACAAATAAAATAAAAACCATTGAATCAAAACTAACCACGCTTTCAAATTTTTCAAATTTTAAATTTTGTTTGAAAATTTTCACTTCACAAATACTAAATGCACGTATACTTAATTTTTCCGTATTGTAAAAAAAACTATTCACCCAATTTTTTTCTTTTCACCATAAAATTACAAAAACCAAAAATATTTTGCCAATCATACTAACCACTTCGCATCATATTAACCACCGGCACTGTCTCATCTGATCGTATTAAAAAAAAAAATATACACACCTCCTTTTTTATATTCACCACGAAAATTTTTGTGCAAACATTTTCAATTGCATCACTTGCATCAATTTGACTTATTTGCTATCGACTTATTTGCGGCTCTCTGCAACCGCTTTTACATGTTCACCTCACCTTTTACTACATGTTCATGTTCACCTCACCTTTCATGTTGTAATTTGTACGTAAAATTGTCTTGAATTTTTTTTTTAACCAAAAAATCTTGCCAAAACTAACAAAAACTTATCATCACTTCATTTGCTTACTTGTTTTTCTCTTTTTTCCTCATTCTTCATCAATGACATACACGTTACTGCTTTCTCGCTCACTAATGCTCTCTTACATAACTCACGCAATCGCTCTTTTTCTTTTGATTTCTTGTTTATTCCATTTTTTATGCGTTCCTTATTCTCTCGTTCCCTCACTCTCTCTCTCTTTTATGTTCTTATTACGCTTCCTCCTTTATTTTCTTTTTTAATTTCATGCTTCGTTTCAAAAACGTTTTTGTTTTCGTTTGGGCCACGCTTTCCTTCTTTTTCTAACTACAGATCGCGATAGCAAAGACAAGGACAAAGATAAACCGGGCAATAATCAACTGGCTGTACCACGGCTTTCAGTGTGCGCGGACGCTCAAAAGGTTGATCGCGCGAAACTGGCGCAAACGGAGTTCAGCATAATCGAGTTCGATCCGGATACGTTTCGGGTGCTCTTGGATTATCTGCATACCGGCACTTGTCCGCTGACGTGTGTCTCGATACCAGGTGAGCACCGATTGACTGCAGTCTTTTGCTACGTAAACTTCATTTATTTTTCTTTCTTTCCTACCTCGCCTAGGTCTACTATGCGCTGCAGAACATTACGATCTACCTGAGCTATTGCAAGCTTGCTTTCATCATTGCAAACAGTTCCTGCGCATTGAGGTTGTTTGTCCGATGCTGATTTCGCTGGAGAACTACTACTGGCGCTACACGTCCGCCTCCGAGCTGGTCAACATGATACTCTCTTTTGTGGAGAATAAAGCGCATGCGCTCTTTAAATGTCCAGATTTTCTCAATCTATCCGAATCGATGGTACAAATGATAATGAACCGTGAGCTACAAACCCCGGAGATCCGTAAATTTGAGGCGATGCTTATGTGGGCGAAAAATAAGGTGGCGAAAATGAAGAATCATCCGAACAAGGATACACAATTCGAATTTGAATGTATTATGGAGCGTTTGACGCGTGATCTCAATCTGTGTCGCATATCACCTAGTGAGCTGCTGACGGTGGTCTTACCCTCGAAGGCGCTCAAGAATGAACGTATCATGGAAACGTTAATGATGCAAGTAAATTTGGGCACCTATCGCATGCAGGAGTTGGACGAGTACCGACAGCAGTTGCGCAGCCAAGAATCAGCCGAGGCGACGGTACAAGTGCATATGGGTGGATGAGATAGTAAGAATGTTAGTTTCGATTTCGATCACGATGACGGTGGTGGTGGTGGTGGTCGTGCGAAACGTAGCGTTGTACGTACACATGGACGCGGCACAAGCATGGAACAAGATGATGTTGATGGCGATGACGAAGCGGAAGATGAGTTTGGTGCACGTGCTGTTGCGATATCGGTACGCGGTGTTTCTACGGAAACTTATGATGATCTCGACAATGAGGTGGAAATGTACGCCGCCTACGAAATAGCACCCAGCACAAGTCGTGTCTCAGTGCAAATGCAGAAAGTGCGTCACAAACGTTGGGCTGCCGATGGCGCTTCGGGTAGTAGCGAAGGTGGTGGCAGTACTACTGGGCGCAGGCATTAAATGTTTGTGATGACGGTTTTGCAGTTGTGTGGTAATTGGGTTGGAGGGGGTGAATGTTGTTGGTCATCGCATTTGAATTTCATTTATATATCTCGAAGGTAGCAAGATTTTGCAATTTCAACGAAAAATGTACATGTTCCATTATTCAATATGTTCCACAGATCTATCCGTTTTATTTGATTTGTAAGATAATATCTTGTAAAAATCGCAAACCTACAAATCTCTGCTATATGATGATACACAAATCACGCACAATTTTGGAGTTTTGATAAACAAAGGCTTATGATTTCCAAAACGTTCCACTGCCATACACTTTTACTGTAAAATGTTTCGAAATAATTGATTTTTTCACCCCACTAGATTTAACCTTCAAAACGGGTTTCAACATTTTTTTCAAAGTTTTATTGTCTTGTTCCGATTTCATTGCGGTTCAACATTAATAATATCTAAACTTATAACATTTTAATTAAAAAAAAGTAATTTAGTTTTCCCCAAAAAGTATGCAAAAATAACATTCAACACGGTCCAAGTATGAGTGCCTCACAAAAATTCCAAACGTTCCTTATATAATTGTTTCTTGTTTTTTAATATTTTTTAATATTTTATAGTATCCAAATGCATTTCTCAGTGTACTTCTAATATGTCATCGCATCCCGTTCGATTCCACGCGTTCCCTAATGTTTTTATTCTTCCTATATGCATATTTTATTAACCTGGCTTTTCCTCTTTTATATTTTTCTCCACCACCAAATTTTGTTTGCCACTTTTTGAATACATTTCTCTTTTATTTATGGTAATTCCATTTCGTTCCAACTCTTGATCTAATTGCACTTCACTTAGTATATACACTTTTCGGGCCAACTTCCCTCTAAATATTTTTTTTTTTCAATTTTTCAAAAGAACGTTATGTTCCAATTCCATTTCGTTCCATATAAAAATGTTAGCAGCTCATGCATTTAACATTTTAATGTTTGACCGTTTCATTTTTCCACTTAATTTTAAACAAAGCGAAATTTTTAAATTTTGTTTGCCACTCTTTGCATACATTTCTTTTTTGTTTATGGTAATTCCATTTCGTTCCAACTCTTACTTGTTCTAATTGCACTGCACTTAGTATATACACTTCTCGCGCCAACTTCCCTCTAAATTTTTTTCTAGATTCTGTCAAAACAAGGTTATGTTCCAATTCCATTTCGTTCCATATAAAAAAAAATTCTCAACCAAAACATCTTGCCAGCCCAAGCACTGCAATCCCAAACCAAACAGCATGTATGCCATCAATGTATATGCGTGTGACTTATTACCGCGAAGTATTTTTCAACCACCTAAAAGTATGCTTTAATATTTTTAATAAATGTGTATGTGTATCGAAATCGAAACTAACATGCCTTCAACTGTCACATTCACCCTAAGAAAACGAAACAAGAAACTTGAAAATACGACATATTTGAAATGCCAATTTCAAATACTTCTTTTGTATTTATATGGCTTACACTGTGAAAAATTTAGGTAATATATTTGCAGTGAATTGAAACTCTAAGTAAAGAGAACAAAAAACATAACCTAAACTACGCTTACTGAAAAATAAAGACTAATAAATGAAAACAAACTTTTTTATTTCAACGGTTTATTGATATAAAGAAAATAAGTGTGTAAATTGTAATTAAAAAAATGTATGTTTACTTGAAAATTTTTTGTAAAATTTTAAAAAACTAATTGGAGAAAAATTTGCGATACTAAAATGAAAATTAAAGAAATTGAGTTGAGTTAAAAAAAAATATTTGAAAATTAAGCTCCTTAAAATTTCTTAAATTTAACTCGTTTCTTTTACAGAACACCTTAACATCTTAAAATATCTAAATTTCACAATTTTTAAAAAAATATAAAAATTTACAAAATTATTTTAATAAAGAAGAAATTTAAAAATTTTTAGAGTAAAAGTTTCCAAATTTGAAATATTTTAAAAATATGAAAGCTTTCAACTTTCCACCCCAAAATAATACAAGTTCCAAGTGGCTTGTGAAGCTTTTTATTTTAGGGGGTTATATTTTTTTCCGATGACTTTTTTGATTCTCAAAACTCGCCTATTAGGGTTGTTTTTCAAAAAAAATATATACCTACAATTGTTGGTACGGGCAATGTCAAATACAAGGTATCACGTAACTTTTACAAAATTTTTTTTGTAATTTTTACTATATTTATGGGTAATTTTTTACTATATTTTTGTGTATTTTTACCATATTTTTTGTGTATTTTTACCATATTTTTTGTGTATTTTAACCATATTTTTTGTGTATTTTTACCATATTTTTTGTGTATTTTATTACGATATTTTTTGCGTAATTTTTACTATATTTATGGGTAATTTTTTACTATATTTTTTGTGTATTTTTATCATATTTTTTGTGTATACTATATTTTTGGTAGATTTTTTGTATAATTTAATATAGTTTTTGTGTAATTTTTCACCTTATTTTTTGTATACAATTTTTTATCTTTATTGTGTAATTTTTACTACATTTTTTTTGTATTTTTCACAATATTTCCTTTAGTAATTCTTACTATATTTATATCTACATAATTTTTTACTATGTATTTTGTTCAATTTTATTACTATATTTTTTACGTAATTTAACCTTATATTTTGTGTAATTTTTACTATATTTATGGGTAATTTTTTACAATATTTTTTGTGTATTTTTACTATATTTTTTATGTATTTGCACTAATTTTTTGTGTAGTTTTTACTATATTTTTTAGTAATTTTTATTATATTTTTTGTATAATTTAATATATTTTTTGTGTAAATTTTTACCTTATTTTTTGTATAAATTTTACAATTTTTTTTTGGGTAATTTTTACTCCTTTTTTGGGTAATTTTTACAATATTTTTTGAGTAATTCTTACTATATTTATATCTACGTAACTTTTACTATATTTTAACTGTATATTTTGTGTTATTTTATTACTATATTTTTTGCATAATTTAACTTTATATTTTGTGTAATTTTTACTTTATTTATGGTTAATTTTTTAATCTATTTTTTGTGTCGTTTTTTAAATATTTTTTGTGTATTTTTACTGTATTTTTATGTATTTTCACTATATTTTTTGTGTAGTTTTTACTTTATTTTTTGAGTAATTTTTACTATATTTTGATCATATTTTTTCTATAATTTAATATATTTTTTGTATAAATTTTACAATCTTTTTTGTGTAATTTTTACTACATTTTTTGTGTAATTCTTAGTATATTTTTGTGCAATTTCACTATATTTTTATATAACTTTTACTATATTTTTGTGTCACTTTTTTACTTTATTTTTGTCCAATTTTTACTATATTTTTTGCTGTATTACTGTAAAAAGTATGATTTTTTGGATCCCGAAGGAGACATACATACATATATTTGAAATACCAATTCAAAAAAATTTTTAATTGTGAAATATATAAAATCTTACAATTTTGTTTTTATTTTTTAATTCGAACATAAATAAATTTTGAAAAAAAAATTACAACCTAAAACTAATAAATACTTAAAAAACAAAATTGCGCATTTTTGTGTAGCTATGTAATTCTGAAAAAAATAAATAAGCATATTTCTATTATATTTAGGTAAATTAATATGTGAAATGTTTAAAAAAAAAAATATGCAAACTGTGTTGAACTCCAAAAGCATATATGTATATAACTGTACTTATGTACCTATAAATATATATATATGTATATGTATGTATGTATAATAAAACTAAAAATAACTTTCATTACACACATACATACATGCATAAATATAACTGTATATACTATATATTAATATGTACAATCTATTATAAAAATGTAGGTATATAAGCCAAGAAGTTCGTTTTCTAAGTCTAAGTACAAAATATGTATTTAGTGGGTGCAAATCAAAAAAAATATATACATATATATTAAAAAAATATTTCGTAGTTAAAAAGTATGTTTAAATTAAGTTTGTATGTGTCAAGTGCTAAAAATACTACATAAGTACATATATATTTACAAAAAAAAAAAATACTACAAATAAATACATACATATTTAGACAAAAGCGTACCTTTATAGCAGATAATTGAGAAAAGAGGAATAAAATATTTATTATGACCTACAAAAGTACATATGTATTTATATATGTTTAGTAGTAAATTTCAAAAGTGTGGCAACTACAAACAGCTAAATATATTTATACATACTCGTTACAAAAAAATAGAGAATAAAACCTGAAAAGAAAATAAAATACAGACAAGAGCAAATAAATAAAATTAGACAAGAGTTCTAAACAAAACATGTATAAAAAATAATTGGCTTGTAAAAAATTTATAATTTTTCATACTAAATTTTTTGGAGTGTAAAGATTATATGTTCTTTAAATGAAATTAATTTGCAAAAGCAACCTTCGTAAAAATTTCAATTCATTTTTAGTATTATAAAAAATTTCAGCGTAACCAAATATATTTGAATAAAACCAAGCAAAAAAACTAAATAAAAATTTTGATACCATTTAGTATTTAGCTAAAAAATTTAAATGCTCGAAATTTATTACAGCGTTGTAAAACAAAAAATAAAAACAGAAAACAAACAAAAAAAACAACACAAAAAGTTTAAAAATAGGCAATATGTATTTAAATGTAAAAAAAAAAAAAAAACAAACAAAAATGTACATACCATGTACATAAATAACATTCTAATGCCCCCAAAATCCAGTATGTTTAATAGGCCAAAAAATAATATTTAAGATAGCTAGCGGCAGTTTAAAGGCAAATTTAAAAAATAATATATGTTCCAATTCCATTTTGTTCCTAACATTTATTTTCATTTTCAGCATTTTCCCTCTGGTAAGTTTTAATTTTATACGCTTTTTTATTTGTTCCAATGCCATTTTGTTCCCAACTAAATTTAAATATTTTTTTCATGCCTCAACTTCTTGTCACTTCGTATAATAAAATTGCATTATTAAAGCGCATAACATATTCAAGTTCTTAAATTTATTTGTTCCGATTCCATAAAATTCCTTACACTTATTTATTTCAATTTGTTCCTTACATTTATTTTCATTTTCAGTATTTTTCCTCTTATAAGTTTTAAATTTATATACTTACTCATTTTTGTATTTGTTCCAATGCCATTTTATTCCCAATCGAGAACTAAATTGTAATATTTTTTCATACCTCAACTTCTTATCAGTTAGTATTACAAAATTTCATAATCATAACATATTACCTATTCATTTCTTAAATTTATTTGTTCCGATTCCATGAAATTCCCCACACTTATTTATTCCATTTTGTTCCCCACATTAGAATTATTTACGGAGTTTTCCTCTTATTTGTGTTAATATTACATGCGTACGATTTTTTTTTTGTGTTCCAATGCCATTTTCAACTTTTTGATATCGAAATTTAAATTTCTTCCAACGTGGATTCAATTTCATGCCATTGAACTAAGGCCCTAGTTTTGTGTCTTTAGCACAAATATATTTTCGATCTTAAAATTTGTTTTTTTTTTTTTTTAATTTTCACTTCGATTCCATTTTGTTCCAAAACGAACTTACTCCCGAATTCTGTATGTTTGTCTCATCTCATATCGCAAAAATTGAGATTTGTCGTTCGAGGTTTGATATGGACGAAATGGAATTGGAATACAAAATGTCTCTATAAGTGACTATTGTATTTATTAGTGACTAGAGACAGCTTCCAGAATTCGGGGGTTGGATGCAAATTTTGCCGAAATCAGTTCCTACCTTTATGGTAACTGCCTCTAGGAATCTATATTTTCCTTAAATCAATTTCTTTCACTGAGGGAAAAATGTTGTTCCCTTCTCACTTTATTCCAGTTCGATTCCATATCGTTTCCTGAATAACCAATCCTCCAAATATATGGGTTTGAACCCCCAAAACCACCCCCTGCGCACGGGCCTGGTAACACGTGGCACGTTTAGAAATATAAAAAAATCACGTTTTGTGTTCATTATGTTCCTATTTGGTTTTTCTCCTTAAAAAATTTAGCTCCCTACCCTTATTACCACTTCCACTTAGCATCTATTTTTCCCCTTGAAGCATTTTCTTTCATTCTTGCTTTGTTCCACCTTGATTCCATTACGTTTCCTATGTAATTTATCCTCCAAACAAGCCAAAATTTGTAGTAACACATCCCACTTGTGCAATTTTAAATTTCGTTTCGTTTCAAGTATGTCCCAATTTAATTCCTCATCCTTAATGAAGGTAATGCCCTCCCCCGATTGTCAATGCCGTTAAGAATATATTTTTTCCTTAAAGCAATTTCTTTCATTAAGCTAATTGCACAATTTGTTTCATTCTCGCTTTGTTTCACCTAGATGCCATTTCGTTCCCAAGTGATCTAACCTTCAAATATGCCAAAATTTGACACTTGTGTAATTTTAAATTTCGTTTCCAGTATGTTCCAATTTAATTGTTTAACCTTAATGAAGGCACTGTCCCAATATATTTTTTTCTTAAAGTAATTTCTTTCATTAAGCCAATAGCACAATTTTGTTTCATTCTCGCTTTGTTTCACTTTGACTCCATTTCGTTCCAAAGTAATTTAGCTTGAAAATATGCCAAAATTTTTAGTAACCCACACTTATGCAATTTTAAATTTCGTTTCGTTTCCAGTACGTTCCATTTTAGTTCTGCCCCCACTTATTGTCACTGCCGCTACCAATCTAGTTTTTTTTTTTGTACAAATCGATTGATTTTTGTATTTTTATTTTTATAAAATAAACAGTAGCCATAACTCAACTGGAGAATAGCTCATCAAAATGTTTGTGCTGTTAAATGCTAATTAATGAAATAATATGCATACAAATATACATAAAAAGTAAATATACATATATGTATAAAGAAAACTTGTCTATAAAATGTGTAAAAGTAAATAAAAACAAATGCATACATACATACATACAAATACACAACAAATACAAATATAATTGAAACGCTCATACATGTCCACTTTTACTTACATACATAAATACATAGGTTAGAATATGAAACAATGAGAAATATGAAACATATGCATTAATTGTGACCCACCAATATATGAAATACAAAATAGACATACATACATACAAACATAAGTATCTGTTAAATAAAAAAATAGGTATCAAGAGTAAGTACATACTGCTATTATGTTAACTAAATAATGTGCATAAAATTTTTTAAAAATTAAGGCAATAAAATGTGAAAAAGCTACCTATACAGTACCAAAAAAGCGCAAAAAGAAACTATGTATTTTAAAACTACATTTTTTTGTTTTTTTTTTTTTTGTATTTTTATGTACACCGTTTTTAATTGTTCTGTAGAAAATTTAATTCTCTTTCTACTCTCTTAAAAATAGTACCACAGCCTTTTTAATTTTTTTCACAAAAACTTAGAATAAAATAAAACTATCAAGCAGTTGTTTGTATATGTGTTCAAAAATCGAAATAGATATCCTTATACATGTGCTCTCTTAATGCTGTTTTACAAATTCAATGTAATAGTATTTAAATTATGAACTAGCATACAAATACCAAATACATACATACATACACACTAGCCTGTATACACATTTAAAAAATACATGCAAACTAAATTTATATAAAATTTATACATTGTGTACATTTCATCATACATAAATTCATACATATTTGTATAATAAATACTCGTCTGTAAATGTATGTATAAATCAATGCAAATAAAAAAATTGTAATAACGCTGCAATCCAAATTGCATGTAACATTGTGAAATAAAATACGCTGAATATGAAAATATTTAAACAAAAAAAATGTGTTTGAATGTATTTATTTCATTCAAATCAAGCGACCTAAACGCGCAAGGGAGAAGCAGGTAAGTTAGTGGAACTAAAAATATCGACATCACATAGTGACATCACCTGGTGATATCACCTGATGACATCCCCTGGTGACATCACCTGGTGACATCGCTTGGTGAGCAGCATGTTTTTGTAGTGAGCGAGATATTGAAAAAAATTGCAGGTTTCGCATCACCAGGTAATCAGAATGTCAAGTCAACTATTAAGCAGGATGTCACATCACCGATTTGCGCAGGATTTCACATAATTTGATTACAAATCCGGGGTACCAGGTGATACGATATCTGCCATTTTACCGCTGGTTTGAGAATTCAGAATGTCATATTGAAGAGAAGGAGGTGACATCATTTGCGCACAAATCCGGTGCTTCAACTGATGCGTCATTCCCCTAAACTTAATAAAACTTGAAAAAAATTGCGAGAGGGATATCACATAATTTCACTACCATTCAGACTACCCTGATGATAGGAGTCTGGCAATTTTTATGTCATTTCGCTAAACTTAAAAGTTGAAAAAAATTGCAGTTTTCGCATCACCAGGTGATCAGAATGTCAAGTCAACTAGTAAACTGGATGTCGCATCATCGATTTGCGCAAGATTTCACATAATTTGAATTGTCATTTTGTCGCTGGTTTGAGAATTCAGAATGTCACATCACTCGATGAGAAGGAGGTGACATCATTTGCACACAAATCCGGTGCACCACATGATGCGTTATGGTTAATTTTTTCCTGTAACTTGCCTATAAATCAATCCTGAGGCCAAGTCGCCCATAAAAAACGCAGGCTTCGCATATCCCGCTGTCACATCACCAGCTGATAAAGATGTCACATCATTTGCCTTCAAATCCGACGTACTAAATGATACATTATAAGACACTCAGACCTATGACCTTCGACCATAATCACAACTGTAACCATTACCATAACCATAACCATTACCACACCGTAATCATTATTAAAGCCATAACCATAACCATAACTACAACCATAATCATAACCGTTACCATTTTTATTACCATAACTTTTAACGTACCATACGATAACCACGACATAACCATAACCTTACCTTACGATAACCATAACATAACCATACATATTTGCCTGCATATCAGCTATAACAGCTGATGTGATATCTGCCATTTTGCCACTCTGAATTTCACATCACTTGATGAGAAAGATGTGACATCATTTGCTTCAAATCCGGTACATTAGTAGTTGCGTTATCATTCCATCCTTTGACCCAGAAATCGATGCTGAGGACAAGCCGTTCACAAAAAATGGTAGGTGTCGCAGCACTCGGTGTCACATCATCTGGCGATAAGGATGTCACATCAGTTGCCTACAAATCTGCCACACCTGTTGATGCAATGTTTGAAATCAAGAACCGACTTTCATTACGAGTCAATCCTGGCCACCAGGCTCTCTTTCGGTGTCACATCATCTGGTGATACGGATGTCACATCAGTTGCCCACAAATATGCCGCACCTGGTGATGCAATGTTTAAACTCAAGGACCGAATTTCATTACGAATCAATTCTCTTAAAATAAATAGCAGATGTCGCATCACCTGGTGACGAAAATGTCACATCTTGTGCCGAAAAAGGTTTATCATACTAGCAATGTAATTCCTTTCAACATTTTTCAAAACAAACGTCACTTTACAACTTGAATTCAATTTTTACAAATTCATTTGCGAGCAATAAATTTCGAACAATTTAAACACACATCCAGAAATTCAATTCTTCGTCTATTTTCAAACGATTGCCACTTTTTTCTGCAACAAATCGAAGTTTCAAAATTCAAATGTCCAGTTAAAATTCAAATTCAAACACCGCAAAAAAGCTTTCGATTCAACCAACCCCAGCTCGCCTGAAACTTTTAAAATCTTGTAAAATTTATTTGTGCTACCAACATGAGTATGGTGGATCCCACAACCAACGCGACCGCGCCAAGTTCGTATAATGTAGTTTGCAATAAATGTGTTTCGTCGCCGAAATTTGCACGTTTCGAGGATTTTTTGGATCACAATCATACTGAACATGGACCGGCAATGCGACGTGTGAGTATAAAAATGTGAGGTGAATTTATTGTACTTTGACCTCTCTCCTCCTACGCAGAGCGCACTTTCAATCATACCCGCGGATGCGCTGAACGTCGCACGTGACAGCGTAAGTGCTTGCAAGGTCTACTTATTTTTTGCATCAACAACTCATTCGAGTCTCTATCACTCCTTTCTTTAGATCTCTCATCTGAGCGCAAATAGCGGCGCCAGCACGAACTTTAGCGGCTCTTCGGTGTCGAGTAGTTTAAATGAACATGAATTCGATTTGCGTACGTTGACACGTCAAGCTATGCTGGACGTCATTGGGCTGTTGAATAAATGTTTCTGTATTTGGCATCGTCCGACGCGTCAATCAATGCCACGTAGCGAACGTCTTTACGCCTACCAGCTGGTCTTGATGAAGCTTCGCGCGTACATACCATTCGTAACGTTTCGTGATGCGCGCAGTATAGTGCGACAAATAATACGCGGCTATTTGCGTCGACAACGTTTAGCCGAAGGTGATGGCATATCACGCAAGTCGCACGATGATCCACTTGACTGGCGACAGGGCGGTTCACGGCAGCTTGATGTGATCAAATCGAAAGTGGTTTTGGATAGACTTGGCTTTTTGCAGGGCTGCGACGATAAGGACGTGGAAGAGCTAGTCACCGATAAACATTGTGATTTCTGCAATATGGGCTTCCCTAATACCGAAACATTATGGACTCATATGGTAAGCGCTCACATACAAACTGCACGCAAATTACAAAGTAATAGCTCGATTATGGAAGAAACTCAAGCCGCAGATTCTATTGTCGATTCGCTGTCTTTGACACGTAAGCGCGCTCGTAGTCGTCTTTCAGGTTACGCCTTCGAAAATGACACAGATGCCACACAACAATCGGCTGTCAGCTCAGAGCCCACTTGTGTGAGGCGTAGTCGGCGTCGAACGAGTGATGCGTGGAGTAGCAGTCGTCGTGCAAAAAATAAGTTGGTCAGCTTAAAGAAGGTTCGTATAAGAGAGCGCGTAGCGAAATTTTTTTTAAAGTCGGGTTTTTTTTTTTGTTTAGATCCGACGTCGTCGTCGATCGTCAAGCAAGAGTGGTGGAGAAGATGTCAGTGTAACAACTTATGGAAATAAGGTAAGGACGACGTGATTTCGTATTCATTAAAAACTCCATAGAACTGCAACGTCTTGCACATAGAAGCTTTAAGTCTGAGTTGTAGGTCTGAAAATCACCTTGCTTTATCTTGATAAGCGCGCTCCCCAAACGTTATATAAAGACAGACTCATAACCACATCCCAAAACCTTTACCGTGCCATAATCATGACCATAGCCATTACCATAATCATTAGCTTTAAAATTCCTACTATACGACAAGCTTAAGAAAACCATAACCATAACCGTTAAAGTAACAGTAATCATAACCATTACCGTAACCGTTACAGTAAAAATAGCCATAAACATAACCATAACCATAACCGTAACCGTTAAAGTAACAATAATCATAACCATAACCATAACCGTTCCATTAAAAAAAAACCATACGATATGGCACTGTCCTGACATGGCACTGGCCACCTATGACCTCAGTAAGACCTTTTCTCGTCAATGTTATCTTGTCCGTTGTACCAAATACCCCATAGGTCTCTAAAATACTTCTTACTCTCATGCAATTTTGTTTTTTTTTTTCTCTCCTTAGTCATCCAACATCTACCTCGCCGAATACAGTGATAAGTTTCTAGAAGACTTTATCGATTTGTACCGTCAACAAGAGTGTCTTTGGCAACGCAGCTCATCCATGTATCACAATCGCAAAATCAAAGAGTCCGCCTACGACATGCTAGTCAAGAAATACTGTCTATGGCGCAAAGTACCAACGGTCAGCCTGAGCAAGATCAAAGCGCTAATACGACGTATACATAATTACTACAAACGTCTTAAACACCCTAATGCCAATCCATATCGCAGTCACATTTGGCAACGCATAGCCTTTATAGATCAATTCGCTTCCACGCCAAGAAGTGAGCGTAGTCGCAGCCGAGATACCAACGGCACTAACGCCACCGAATACTCTTGCAGTGTATGTCCGCGTATTTTTAAGCGCGCCAAAAATTGCGCCTCGCACATACTCAAAACGCATCCACCTACAACGTGTCCGCGTTGCAATGAAACCTTCAATAATGCCGATGAGCTGGTACGCCATCTACTCTTTATACATCGCAAAGATACGGAATGTCCGTTGTGTCAGGAGCGCGAAGAAGAATGGAAATGTGCGACTCATTTGAATACACACTTCAACTTGCAACGTTGTCCCACCTGTACGGAGACCTTTCATGATCAGACGAACTTTCGTCGTCACCGATCTAGATGCCGCAATATAAACAGATTTTCTTGTAATCATTGTAATTTGAAGTTTACAAGTACTATGGATTTTCGACGTCATGCCAAGGTGACACATAAAGATGAGCGTCCCTTTAAGTGTGAAGACTGTAAGACCACCTTCAAATACTTGGCGCCTTTGGCTAAACATCGAAGATTGCATAGGCGTTTGCAGCGAAACTACTATCAGTCGTAGTTAATAGTTTCGTGGATGTCGCACACCTTGTGAGATGTAGCGTCGGCTTTCACGATTTTGCATGCCAAGTATTTCAGTGTGTAAAATATTTGTTGTTGTGAAATGGAAAATTTTAAGTTGAATTAAAATTAACCATTGACTTAAGAATTATTCTAACGTCTTTTACTTTCTGGAGAATATGATATAAGAGGTCCTTCAAGCTCGGGTAAAAAATTTTACCTCAATACTACGAAAAGTGCACCCATCGTTCTGTGATCCTGGTGAGTAAGACTACAAAATTGAGAACGCCCGTAATAAACTTGCTTATACTCGACTGATGTTACCCATCCTGTGATTCAACTCTGTTCCGAAAGGGGTTTGCGTTTGGTCGTCATGTTAGATGTTAAGAGCCCCACGTTAGGCTATAAGGACTAAGTCCACGTATGTCAGGCAAGAGTACGAGGAATCCTACGTTATGCTAAATAAGCATCTATCAAAGGAAACCCACGTACTCCGCCGCTCTGAGAACCTACCAGATTGATTATCTACTACCAGGAACCAGCATACCCCGCCAAGTCGATTGGTGTCGATTGGAAAACCCCAGCCGAAGAAGTTAATCTGAATTTTGAAGCCTTAGAACTTTAATGTACTTAGACTAACCTTCTTAGGGTTATAAATAAATAGCCTTTCGGGTAAGATTTGAGAAATTTTCTTAGTATGTAAAAAAATGTATTTATTAAGAGACCGTAGGTACACCTTAAAAATATTAACTAGCTTACGTCGAACTTATCAATATTTAGCCTAACAACAACTTAGCTTAAATAACAATAACAAATTCGGAGACTATTTAAGCATCGGGCGATTTCGACTCCATTTCATTTGATATAACTGAGTTTTCCCTCTTTGGAGCGTCTTCTGGCTGTTCACTCTTCACTTCTTTACCCGCTTCATTCATCTGAAGTGGTATATCTTGGCTCTCATTACTCTCATCACTTTCTTCGCTGCTGTCGCCTTCCTCGGATTTGAACTCTTCCGAAAGGGAGTCGTTTTCGTTGAACTTGCGGCTTTTATCAAGCGAGTTTTCCTCATCTAAACTTGCGTCTTCATTACTGGACTCCTTACCTTCATCGTACTCATCGTCTTCACCAAGTGAATCCTCTTTACTGTTCTCAATTGACTGGTCGTCTTTGTTGACGTCATTTTCTTCATTGGATTCTTCATCGGACACGCTGTCTTCATCAAGTGAGTTCTCTTTACTGAAATCATTGTCCTCAATTGACTTGTCATCTTTGTTGAAATCATCGTTTTCTTTTGATTCTTCGGACTCATCGAGGGAGTCGCTCACATCGTTATTTTTATAGCCACCTTCCCTATCTAACTTGTCGTTTTTATATAACGAGTCCTCTTTACTAAACTCGTTCTCATAGGACTCATCTTCTTCACCAAGTGAGTCATCTTTGCTAAACTCTTTCTCATAGGACTCATCTTCTTCACCAAGTGAATCATCTTTGCTAAACTCGTTTTCATAGGACTCATCTTCTTCACCAAGTGCGTCATCTTTGCTAAACTCGTTCTCATAGGACTCATCTTCCTCATCAAGGGGGTCGACTTTTCTGAAGTTTTCGTCAACTTCATTTGATTCGTCATTTTCATTGGACTCGTCATGTTCATTGGACTCGTCATTTTCATTGGACTTGTCAACTTCATTGGACTCGTCGTCCTCATCAATCGAGTTGTTTCCATCAAACTTGTCATCCTCCTCATCAGTCGAATAGTTTCCATCATATCCATCGTCCTCACCTAAATCTTCATCGGCACCTGCACCGAACTGATCGTCCTCCTCTGACTCGTCGTCTTCGGGTTTCCCAGCAACGCGCAACTCTTTGTGTATGGTGATTATTTCTTCTGAAATTGAACTATACGCACCCTCATCGCTTTCGTCTCTTACAGCAATGTTCATGCGCAGCTCATGCATTTTTCCTTTATTTTGGTTGTCCTCCAGACTCTGACTATTGTCACTTTCAGAGTCTTCATCACTTTCGTAGCTTTCATCGTTTTCGTTACTTTTATCGTTCTCGTAGCTTTCGTCACTTTTATCTGCGAAATCATTCTCTAGACTTTCGTTGATGTTCTTATCGCTGCTCTCTGCACTCTCACTGGCATCATCTCTCATGCGTACTATGGATCCTTCCTCGTTTTTACAAGGGCCATTGTGAAGGAAGCGAACTCTTGGAACTTCTGGAAATTTAAGATGAAAAATATTACTATTAAGTATTTAGAGAGGAAGGAAATATAGTTTGGGTTGAATATAAAAAAGACTCTTAAAAATGTTGATGAGTCTATTAAGGCAAAGTCCCAAAACTTTCTTTCTGTAACACACTTTACTCAGTTTCTAACACATACTGATCCAAGTCGTCAGACTCCAAGTCGACGTCAGTCCAAGTCAACTTTTAGAAACCTCGCTAGATCCCATGTCGCAATCGCAAACCCTATGTTCTTGGAAATCAATCCACGCTTTCTTCAAACTCACAGAATCTTTCTGTTATACACTTTTTTCAGTGGGATCTATCAGCGATTCCGACGGAGCTTCCCGTTGGGAATGATTCGGGAGAATCGATAGATAATTCACCGATTTTATCGAAATTTGGTAGAGGACTTCGATTAAGTCGATAAAATATCTATCGACTGTCACGAATTATTCCCAACGGGAAGCTACGTCGGAATTTCTGATAGACCTCAGTATCTAATGTAGACTGATTCCATCTCGTTCCAGATTCCAGATCGTTCCAGAATTGCAAGTCCAGTGTTCTGAGTAATCTAACCTTTTCACGCGACTCTTTTCTCAGTCTCTCTCATTTTACTTCTTCACTTACTCTTTCCCAATGCTCTGCTATACATCTGGGCGCATCGTATCTTATTGTTGAGCACACAACGCGTATTCGCAGTAAATTCCACATCATCCATAGCGCCGCAAACTGGTCGATACATGCGTGGACAGGCGCGATCCTGACAATGTGGCTTCGGTGTTGTATCAACTAATAGATCACTCGAGTTTGCTGAACGGGAGGGAATTCGAGCGGATTGCGCGAGAGCTGCATAGCTCACAACAGCAAGAAATAGTAAACAGCAATGGAAGCTCATATTTAAAGTTTTTTTTTTTTTCGAATATTAGTTTTTTTAAAGTGTATAGCTTTGTAAAAAATCCTTTAAATCCTTGCAAAAAAGTGTTATTATAAAAAAGTTTAAAATGTTTGTAATATGTAGCTTGTAGTTAGCTTAATGCACCGTTAGTAGTCTTTGAAATTCTCAAATGTTATGATACAGTTTGAGCCGAGCTCAGTCGCTTTTAAACTAAAACATTTGAAGGTTAGTTGAAACATTTTTGTGTTGTTTGACATTTCGTAAACTCTAAAGTGTGGCAACAGCTGTGTAAATAACGGTAAATATGCTAGCGCGCGAACTATGTAGTATACCAAGAACACTTGTTTACATGGAAGCTTGCGGAAAGTCAAAATATCGAACTTTTGTTTATTTACTTAGCATAGAATTTAACACAAACTTCTGATGATTCAGGGTTACGAGGCTGTTTGAACTAAGAAAGTAATGAGGTCAATGTGCGTTGAGCTTCATTGGCCTTTTAAAGTTCAAACCTCAAGGAACCGCGCACGGAGGTCTTTTTATAGCGAAAACATGCCGGAATGCGTGTTAGAGAACGTGGCGTCCAATTATACACGAGTGTTACGACTATTCGCGTCGTATCCTCTGGATAGCCACTGATCATCCGTTCGGTGGTGAACTAATATTGAGAAGGCGACAACCTGACCAGCCCACTCCGAGATAATCGGTTTAAGGGCTTTCCAGGGGATTTCAACAGCAGCGTCTGTCATCATGAAGCGCTGCTGCAAACGGGCATCTGTCTTGGATCAAGCGGCTCGCTATATAAATGTGGAACTTAAATCCAACTCCCCGAGACACGGATTGTGCGTAGAATTTGGGACCCACCACATAAAACAAATTCCAATGAGATCCAACAACCGAGCCTCGTTGGACTGCCAAGTCGAATAGGCGGTTAAAGGCTATTTTAAGTTAAGTTTAAGTTGCGACCATTTTCTTAGTAACTATTTCTTCGAGAACCAAGCTAGATCACGGAGACGACGAATTAAGAGACCTCCTAGGATGCACACATCAAGGGCGCCAGGATCTATGTCTTCGTCGTGTTATTGTTGTTGTTGTAACGAGGTGTAGCTCTGTCCAACGTGTACATACTTATCCTTAGCCTAAATTGTCATCAATGTCTTCTAACGGGAGTCCTAGGAAACTAGCAGTTTCTACAGGGCTGGACCAAAGGGAGATGGGTGTTAGAAGAGTGGGCTCCGCAGAGCAAGTGAATAGGTGGTTCGTATAATAGGGGAACGAGCCGCATGCTGTACATTTATTCGGCACGTCGGGGTTCATTCTGGATAAATACGAGTTTAATCTACTACAATATCCATAGCATAATTGAGCTAGAGTGACCCTTGTCTCTCGAGGACTATGACGCTCCTCTACAGCAATGCGAAGTGTTGGGGTATGCAAAACGGCATTTACCGGACAGAGCGCAACCTGGTAGTCAACAGTCGTATCATGGATGTGCTTCAGGGCCCGCTTATGCACCTCTGGATCTCATCAAAATGTTAAAAAAAAAAACAGGTTATCATAGCCTCTAACGAGATTTTTGCCGAGCTTCTCTTTTCAACTTGTAGTGTGTTGCTTTTGAGGTTTTCCTTCAAGCTGACGGGACCTACAGTTTTTTCCGACTTCAAACGGCACTTGCAAAGCAAATGAGTTTTTGCTGAGAAACTGTTCATGGTAGAAGGCCGAACACTTAACCGCTAAACCCGGGCGGCCGAAATGTTTACGTCCTCAAGGTTCTCGCTCCGATGTCGTCCACAGAGGTCCACCTCGCTGCGTGGTCCCTTTTCACCACAATCCCTCAACATAGCCGCACTTATCTGACGTCTGATTCTAGTCACACCTCCTGTTAGACACCCTGCTGACTTCTCAGATAGCCTGCGGGTTAGGGGTTTAGAATATGCCCGAGGTAGGCATACCGGTCGTAAGAGGCGACTAATATGCACATAGGTAATTGACGTGCTAACTCGATGGTTGATCTACGGATATGATGCCTCTCACCTCTCATTACCCATCTTCTCCTTCCTCATGGATGGAGGGATGCCATGACCTAGAAGGTACCACTGGTCATACCAAATCGCTACCACGACAGTCGGGCAGTACCGCAAGGGAGCACCGCAGCGTACCGGGGTCATATCCGGCCAAGGACTGTCAACTTCGGCATCACTCCCCAAAACCTTCGGGGAGTGTTTTGTTGTTAACAACAACAACAACAACATAGCCTCTAGGCGAAATAAGTTGGCTGGAGGTAGTAGGGATGCTCACAGCCCTCCCCCTCGATATATGAAACAGTTTTTCGAAATTATATTTAGTTAATATTATTTATTGTACTCATTTTAAAACATCATGCTAAAGAATAGCGTTTCCATGGTCTACGTTTTCTCACTTTTCACATTCTCCCAATGGTTATGGCAGCGTGAATGGACCTCTTCTTTCTATAGGGCATTTTCGTGTGTACAAAAACTGTATCATAGGACGATCTAAAAATAAAGAAAAAAACTTTTACTAATGGAATGTATGCTTCCTCTCATAAACAAGCTGACTGACTTGGTTTCCCGTCTACCCATCGAGCTCAAAATCCATATAGGCATTTGACAATAATGTCGGACAATAATATCGATCTGTCCGAAGAAAAGTTGTCGCGGGAGAGACAAACCTGCCTTATAATGGTTAGCTGAAGATGCTCTGGTATCGTCATAGAGAGATGTCTTTCCAAGCTTAGTAATGAAAGCAACTTTTAGATGCTTGGAACTTAACGAAGGTTGAATCTAAACTCCGCTGGATTCATCAATCAAAGGTTCGAGAGCCAGAATTTAGATTGTTAAGAGGGATGAGTAAAATAATCCACGTAGCGAAGATTCGAAGTTTCAAAAATTTAGTTCTCGAGCTAGTACCGGAGCATATCGGATCGGATAGTGCAACGAATAATAGCTGAAAGACTTGGATAACTGGGTCACGTTAAGGGAATGAACACGGAATCTCCGGCCCGGAAGGTCTCATTTTAGAGCTAGTCGAGGATAGATTGAAAGCAGGCGGTCAAGATGGAAATTCTTCCGCTCCAAACAACTCCGACGCACAGTTCGAAGTCTATTAGAGGCGAACTTCCCCCTCAGAATTCAGCAAGTACAAAAGTATTAAACCAAAAATCAGATCAACCCTTTCACATATTTTAACTACTTACCTTTGAGAGGCATCCTGGCTGCACAAATCACATCCGCTTGCATCAAACAAAAATTGTTGTACGTACGAAGATTACCGTTATATTTCGCGCATACTGGCCTATAAATGCGTGTACAGTGTATGTTGCAGGGTGGTATTATTGTTGTCAGTGTTGGTGAAAGTTGTGCTGTTGTGACTGATAAGCCGACAAAGATAAAACACGCAAAGAACAAGAGGAAGCGCATTTTTTGATCCGCCTCGATGAGGGTATCCTATTTTACGAAAATATCGGCGCGTTTATGGTGCCAACCAAAAATTAACTAAAAGAGATTTTAAAGATTTTCGCATTTTATATCTGTAATCTTATTTATGGGTCAGCAAATATAGAAAAATCTACAAAAGAAACAACGGATTATTTTACGAAAAGCAAATACTTGTATGAAAAATCGGAAAAAATACTTTTATAAACAAATCTTAATTAATTGCCTAGTATATGGAATATAGCAAATGACAAATGCAGCTGTTTAAATATTTAAAAGTAAAAACAATGATATTCGCAAACTGAAAAATGTTGGGTTTAGGGCCAACGTTCAACAGAGGTCTCTTGAAGGCTTGTCGAGAAGAGTTAGTTTGAAAAGGCCCCTTGAAGATCAAACTTCTGTCGAAAGAAAGTTCACAGATTTTTGCTAGTGCTTCCCTTATATATATTTGGCTTCGAACTTGTATAAAAAGAGCCCAAAATTCGAACGTCTGATACTTTGTTAGTCTGTAGCAAGCGTTGAACTCAGTGATTAAGTCTGGTTTGTAAGTGCAACTTTAGTTTATCCACGTTGATCGCTACTGAATAATTTTTGTTTTTATTAGTAACAGCTGCGTTGACACACATAATTTTTATATTCGTAATCTTATTTAGCAGATCAACTTGGGTACATTTTTCGAAAATCTGAGTAGCGTCTGAAATAGCCGGTATATGTCAACCAGTTGCTTTGTCAGAGTTTTGTTACTTCTGAAGCTCCGATATGTTTTATCATTGGAGAGTTTTGTTGGTAGTTTGATGTTTATGAATACCAGGAGTTCCGTTGCTTAGACACTATTAAAGCGGGTACGTCCCTCTCTCTTACTTCCTACCTCCCTCTCTGGTATCAATCTTTGTCTCTCTATCTTTTTCTCCCTCTCGCTTTCCCTGTATCTCTCTCGCTTTCTCTGTATCTCTCTCTCTGTTGTTGTTGTAGCTTCTTCTGGCTCCCTTTTTCCTCTTCCTTTTTTTAAACCTAACAAGACCTTATTTACTTTTGATTAAAACATAATACTATCACTCTCCAATTGTGTTAAAAACTATCCCTGTATATTAATTTTTTAAAATACTGATCATTAACGATCTACATACATATTTTCTAAATTAACATTATCCTATCTACATGTTTTAATTGCATTTCTCCAATTAGTTGTAACTTTTAACATAGCCTTTTATGCTGCTACTCTGCCATCCTTTTCATGCGCCTCTCCCTCTTTATAGATCATCCATATAACCCATTTTGCAAGCATGTCTCAATATAGCCAATAATTTTGTATTAACCGCATCACCACCAATCTCAATGGAGGCTCTACGAAACTCTTCGCTTTGTACTGCTGTTTCGAAAAGATGTGAAACTTTGGCACATTCTTCTGCAGTCGATAGCATCCAGGGTAGAAAATGGAGGGAAATCATAACGCCATACATGGCATAGCGAGCAAAGTGTGCGTAAAATTTATCAAAACTGTGGGAAAATGAAAGAATTTAGATAATGGCAAAGATATTCATAAGATAATTAAACAAGTAAGGAATTCCAAGTTCGGGTAAACCGAACATTAAATACCCAGCGGTAGTTTATGATATGATTTTCGAAATATTCCATTTCGGAAGTGGGCGTGGTTTGGAAGTGATTTCGTCCAATTACATCAGGTATACTCCCTATTGTGCTAGTATACCTTGTACTAATTTCATCGTTCTGAGTTTAGTTTAAGAGTTACGACCAGTCGAATTTTCAAAAATATCTCCCTTAAAAAGGGCGGCGCCACGCCTACTTTTAAAAATTTATCAAAAAAATCATAATAGAATGACTAGGGGGCTAGTCCTATCAAACTATATCATTCCGTTACCGAATTATTGGAGGGCAATTTTATCCAATTTAGGTATACTTCCAACGATACTAGTAAGCTTTATGCCAAATTTCATCGATCTACCCTAATCAGTTTAAAAGTTACGACCAGTCAAATTTTCAAAAGGGGCGTGGCACAACCCACTTTAAAAAATTTATCAAAAAAATCATTATATATTGACAAGGGGGATTCGCCTATAAAATTATATCATTTTAGCCATTTCCGTTACCGAATTAGGAATTTTCGTTATCGAAAGTGGGCGTTGGAGGGCGATTTTATCCAATTTAGGTATACTTCCAACGATACTAGTAAGCTTTATGCCAAATTTCATCGACCTACCCTAATCAGTTTAAAAGTTACGACCAGTCGAATTTTCAAATGGGCGTGGCACCGCCCACTTTAAAAAATTTATCAAAAAAATCATTATATATTGACCAGGGGATTCGCGGTGCCACGCCCACTATAAAAAATTTGTGAAAAAATCATAGAGAATGACCTATAAAATTATATCATTTTAGCCATTTCAGCTACCAAGATATGTCGATTTTTGTGATTTTCGAAATTTTCGTTATCGTGGTTATCGTCCGATTTCGCCCATTTTCAATAGCAGCCTACCTTGGCCAGAAAGTAACCTGTATACAAAATGTCATACAAATATCTCAATTTTTACTCAAGTTATCGTGTACAGGGACAGATGGACATACAGACGGGCATGCCTTAATGAACTCCTCTTTTCAACCTAAGAACTTTCATATATGGAACTCTATATCTATCTCGATTATTTTGTGCCGTTACATCGTACTAAGTGAACAAAATTATAATACCCTTGTACTAGTACTAGTACGCTGGGTATAATAAAATAAAAATAATAACATATGGCATTTTTCGAACACTTAGCCGAGAAGAGGCTATCTTCGACTCAGCCGTATACAAGATATTACCTGTAAGCCTCCAGCTGTGACGCATCTCCTTTATCACTCCCCTTAACTGCTAACTGCAATGTGTCATACATATTTTTGTGATACGTTTTGAGCATATCCATCCAGTAAACCTCACGAATTTCCTCTGTGGTATTCATATACATAAAAAAGCTTAAGTCCAAGCATGGAGTGGTGAAACGTAATTCCTATAGATACAGAAAAGATAATTGGTCAGCAAATAGAGTTCATATACATAAAATAAAACAACATCCAACCTGAAAGTCAATCATTTTTACATCCAACACCTTACGCTCTGTTTCATCGCCTGCTGCCGTTTCATAACGAAAGAGCACATTATTACGATTGTAATCACCGTGTAATATAGCACCAAAAGGCTTATCGTGCTCACAATCAAACACGCTTCTACGTATTTTCTCCAACAAAAGCGCCGGCTCTTTGCCGTATTTTTCACGCAACACTTTCAAGCGTGCAATTAATTTGACATCATTCGCATTTGTTTTATCAAAAGTATCACCATCAATTTTACGATCATAAAAATCGAAGAAACGATCAAGCGCCGCACGATATACATACAGATAAAAGTTGTCCTTATCATTGGGATATGCATCACTGACAAACGGCAGTTCTATTATAGCACTTTTCAGCTGTTCTAGTTGCTTAGGATCAGTTAGCTTTAAAGCATAACTCATTGCATGGTATTGTCCAATTGTTTTACACATTGGCAACAAGTGTTGTGGCGTTAGAAAGAGACGTGGTCCTAACACATAGCCGTGTGGTTCGAGATGTTCTAGTACTAGAACTGATTCTCTGGCACCAGGCGTAGCGCTCAAGCCTTCGATATAACCAAAATTAGCTACATATGGATGCGGCACCCAATCATCAATTGTAATATTAAGCTCGGCTGCAGCAAGTATTTTAGCAAAAGCGGGTAAAGCGCGTTGATAAACAAATACTTCGTTGGCAAATTGTATGTATGATTTGCTGGTTTCACGAAATGCAATGCTGCCCTTCATAAATTTGGCCACGAGTAGACGGTGCTTTGGTCTGTGAATGAAAAAAGCTTTAAATAAAAATCACCATTTATTGAGATGCTGGCTGATGGAAATAATACCCGAATATTCTACCAAAATGTTTGTTGGGTGACAGAAGGTTTCAAGACTTATTCCTGCAGGGACAATAACATCGAGCTGGTAGCCGGAAGCAATCAGCTCTCAAAAACCGTCTGCCTCTCTGATAATTGCTTAAGATACTGAAATACCTGGGTCACCAGGGACACAGTCAGCTATCGTATCGCTCCTCGGTAGTGGTTTGGAAAAACTCTTCTTATCAAATTTCATCTCCTTTACAGATGCTCTCCAGAGTCGGCAAAAAACTGTAGGTCCCACCAATTTGTAGGAAAAAATTCAAAGCAGCGCACTGCAAATTGGAAGAGAAGCTCGACACAATTTTAGAAGTTGCTGATGATAACCTACCCACAGGTCGAGCCATAGATCTTTCTTTCTTTTATGGATACAGGCTAGTATTAATAGCAGTTGTTTTACCCCTAAAACCTGAGAAGCCAGTGAATGGGGGTATCTATCTGTTTCCAAAACCTAATAGAACACTCTCCGTCCTTACTATATTGCTGTTGTCAGTTATAGCAGTTGTTGTTGTAACGAGGTGTAGCCCTGCCTAAATGTCAGACAGGGTCACCCCGAGTGTATTGCTCTTCGCCGGGCTGATATAAGAAAACGGCCCGGGTCGCTTTCGCACGATGGGTACAGCACAAGTACTAGTACCGTTCTCGTTGAACCGGCAATACGAGAAACTAGCCGTGTAGGCCATGTAGGTCATTTAGCGTTACCCAGAGTGCACCAACGGGGAGGCGACCTACTCTTACACCCCAGTTGTAGCAGTACTTCGCCCTGCCTAGCCGGAAGATCTACTTATAAAAAGTTTCGTGACGGGCCAGACAGGCTTGTACTGATGTTGACAGTCCTTTGTCGGATATGAATTCGGTACACTCCGTTGGATAGCACCTCGTCGAAGTGCATTTTAGTCACCTCTTACGACAGGCATACCTGTAGAGTGGGTCGCCTCCCTGTACCGAAACGACCCGGGCTGTTTTTTATATCGACCCGGCCAAGAGCAATGCAACGCGGGGTGACCATGTCTAACATTTGGGCAGGACTACAACAACAACAACTACTTCGGGCATATTCTAACCTGCTGGGTATCTTTCCAACCATCATCACCATTTTCCTTAACTTCTAACGGAATACAAGGCGACCGTCAACATGACTTCCTTAACCCAGATATACCCATTGTGGGCTGATTCGAAACACCCATATTCACAGCACTCCCCTAGTTGGACATGACCGATCAAGGGCGTTTGATATTAACAAGGTGGTGCTGTTCTATCCCCTTCTCTGTTTAACTTCTACATATCTGCTAGTTTTTTAGGACTTCCGATTGATAAGATTGATGGAGTAGTTAATGCATACTATATACATAGATTTCAACTTTGCTACTTACCCTTCCAGAGTTTCGGTATACAATTGTATATTGTATAACGCCGACATAAAGCCATCTAAACCGCTTGCATGCTCCAATTCATATTTTACTAGCTTCTCACTTCTCAATTGTTGTAGAATTTCCGCAATTAAATGTTCTTTAATATATTTTAAATGCACGCTCGCACCTGAATCCGCCATTGATTGTAACGGCTAAAGGCAAAATCACAGTTTGAAAGGCACTGTTTGCACGATATGGTTTGGTTTTGACAGCTGTGTTTAATAAGCTGTAGAGAAAAATTGGAGAAAAATAAAAATGATAGGAAATTTTAGTGGGTTGTTAAAAAATCGTATTTATTTTAATTAAACACAAACTTATGCTTAATTTTTTTGCAGGTATTCCTTCGATTCTCGTCTATAAATCAATATATTTATATATTTAGCCAACTCGCACCAGAGAAATGTATATAATTTATAATTCAAAGTACTTGGTGCGGCGACGGTTTCTCAAACGTTTTCAAGCACGGTTCTTTTAAGTAATAATAATTCGAATAAATAGTGGAAGTTTAATAACTAGCGCTATCTATAGCATATCCACTCCAATAAAATGCTCTCGTAAGTTTATCAGTAGTCAAGTGCCAGATTCACTTAAGTGCTTTCAATTGTTGATGTGGACGAATCGCTTTGCGTGCAGCTGCCGCTCAGTTTGTAATTTGTTTTAATGCGTATTTGCATAGCGTGATTGTAAGTATGTATGTGGCTATTCCATCTATTTGTTGTCGCTTGTCAATGTTATCTCGAATGCATACTGCAGCTAATCGAGTATATTTATTTAAGAGCCCAGCAAGTAGTGGTGGATATGTATGTATGCAGTGTAGAGAGACGCTTCTGAACAAAACTAGAGCTGCACCTCTTTGTAAAAGTTTCTAAGAGCTTGGAGCTTTGATACATGGTTTGCACCTCTAGCACGCCTGCCTATATTCTCGATAGTAAGAACTAAGTATGGTGATTTGATGCTTGCTGGGTTATAATCGCATATCATCAATCAAAGTGGCTCCTTTTTCCACTAAGATTGTCCACGTCATAAGAAGCCAGACACATAGTACGGGAAAACTTTACAAAGACTCTACGACTAAAAAAATTACCATTTGCAGGGGATTAGAGGGGACCATGGCCATCACAAAACTGTACTCTGTGATTCTAGAAAAAAAATTTTAGATTTATATGCAAAACCCCATAGTAGTACTTTTGCTTCTGGTGGCGCTCCGCTAGATCTATTATGGTTTATCTTTTTGTTTATTTACCTTTTGTTGAACCTTCTCTGGTTGAACAGGCCGACGCACATACATGCACTTTGTTTATGTTTTTCCAATTATTTATCAAACGATCGTGCAATTTTCGGCAACAAAAATGAAACTGTGTTCCCGTGGACGCACGTGATCGCTCAAAATTAAATATCCAGTGAAAGCTGCTTTTATTTAGTAGGCGTTTCTACTACTTTTTTTATGACTTGCATTTATAAAATACCCTGTAGGGTGTTCCATATCTTAGTACTGCAATAATAGTCAAATTTCATACAAAAAAGTTTATCAAATTATCATGGCGGTGTCCTAGCATTGGACCATTAGGAACAAGGCTCACGCCCATAAAGGCCGCTTCCACTTTTATGGGCCAGTTACATAAAACTTTATTTTGGCTTTACCTCAAGCTTTGACTTTGACAGAAAAGTCCAGTATACGTATTTAAACCAAGCATGGCAAATTGGAGACCTCAAAGTTGAAGCGAGGTTGAAATTTGGCAAACTCTCAAATTTTGCTTGCTTTGACAATCAGATGTTGATGACTTTGCTTCAATTAAAGAATAAAATGTTGGAGAAAATAATAATAAATTCATTTTTTCTCTATTAAATTAATAAATTAACTAAAACACTACGAATGCAAAGAAAAAATAACGAAAACAAATGTATAAAAGAGAAGCGTCAAGGCGTTCATTGTAGCATACCTCTGAAGTTGGACGCAAAGTTTTGAGGTATCAAATGTCAGACGAGGTTAACAAAGCTTTATGTATTCGACCCTTTACACTTTCCAAGTCTTGAATTCAATTCTGCAGCGACATAGGCGAAAGGGGTGAGAAGAGAGGGGAAGAGTACACTTGAAGGCGTACCGTCAACTAGTTTCAAGTTTTCTTGCTATCTCTTTCACACCTCCTTGGTCGCCCACATTTTGTTTTAAAATTGCTTTCAAGAAAAATTGACAAGTGTAGAAACGAATAGAAAACACAAAAGAGAACGCCAGCACAGTTGAAAGCAATACTTGATAAATGTAAAACCGGAATAACCATACTTGTCCCCAAATATGACTCCAAGTAATGTAGTCTCGAAAGAAGCTGAGATGGCTCTTTGAGTATTCGAGAGAGAAGCTCTCCGGAATGTTTACGGTCCTCCAGTTCGACATATCTCGATAATTCGAAAAAGACTTGTGTAGTTCATGAACTAATTAGTTCGTTGAACTAGATCATGGAAGTGATCACACGAACTAGTTCCAAATTTCAAATGAACTACTTGAACAATGTAAAATTTTCGTCAAACTTATAGGATTTATTGAGAATGAGAAAAAAACCGAGAAAACAAAATACGTGCTAAAGTAAAGTCCGTAAAGTCGATCATTTTCGACACGAGCTAGCAACTCTAGCCTGGGTAGAAAAAGAACCTCGCCGAACAAAATTACCTACTTTTTTATCGTCTTTTCTGGCGAACAGTACCCAGGAACTCCCGAAGATTTTATCCGCTGCTGGTTAGCAGGGTTTATACTTCGGGATATAAGGTGGTATTTGTTTCCTTTAATAGACAACTGCAAAAACACTGTCTATCGCCTATTTCAGCCGCACTATATAATACGAAAATCTACCTTTTCTTCTACACAGCAACACTAATTTTTTCTAACTAGACTAGCCACATTTTTTTATTCGCGCTCTTTTTCCGTTATTCGCTTGATGCCTGCACTGAACACACCTCATGGACGGACAACAAAAAACAGCTGACAAATTTTTTCGTCATTCACGAAAAAAAAAACTTGCAGACGCGTTGAATTGTGTTTTTTAATAAATTGCATTTTTCGACTTGTTATTGTGAAAAAATATAATATAATTGCATAAATAAGTGCAGTTACATATTCCCAACTAGCGAACGTTGAAGTTTGCTTGAGAAAAGAGTAGAACGCTATGGAACAGGTAGCCCACGTAGAAGCGTGTCGCCTCTGCGCAAATTTCTATGTGACCGGCGCTGAAGTGGAATTTGTGCATCTTTTTGAGCCAATAGCTGGACTTGAGGAGCAATTGCAGTTTTTACATACGCAAGCAAACGCCTGGCTGCTAAATGTAAGTTTGTTCAAATCAATTGAATTTTTTTTTTCTCATTTCGCAATATGGTGCAAAATTTTTTTTCTTGTTGGAACTTTTTCTGCTTAGATTATGCTAAACGATGGTTTGCCACAACGCATTTGTGCTAACTGCTTCAACCAATTCTGCAATATGCAGGCATTCCATCAACAATGCGTTTTAGCACAACAAAAACTTTTGCAACAATTTGTGGGCGTTGGTTTGTCTGGCAGTGCTGCTGCAGGCTCAGTTGACGTCAACGGCAGCAAAACGGTAACGCCGCTGTCGCAACAAGGAAACGCAAGTCATCTAACAAATCCGAATGAATTATTGGATGGTATTAAAATTGATACACCAGTAACAAGCGCAGAGCTAATGGCAACATTAGATTGTTTACAACCACCACCAACAACAACAAGCGCTGACGTCATAGCCAGTTTAGATGGCATGCAATTGCCAGCTAGTGTAGCCGAAACACTATCTTTGCTCACGCAGGATTATACAACAATGCAAAATAATTCATTATTAGATACAAGTGGCGGCAATGCAATTACCACACACGCGAATATGGATACAAAAACAGAAGAGACGAATGTGTTGCAATTTTCAGCAGCATCAACACAAAATATTTACTATGCGCAGCAAGCTCCTATTACGGCAGTAGTGGCAAAAAATAAAAATCCAGTAACATTGATAGGAAACTCAAAGCCTGTAACTTTAGTAACAGACATGACCACTACAAAACCGGATGGTACAGTGAAAGGCCAAGAGAAAACAGATTTTGATTTGGAAGAAATGTTGCAAGGTAGCGTCATACCAACAAAAACGAATTCAACACCTACCCAAGAGGAGGAAGTATTTCAAGATGATTTACAGAAAAGTGTTTCGTCCATGGAAGACTTCGAAGGTGAAGGTGAGTTAACCAGTATATTTAGTAATGTGACTAGCAGGCTTGTTTTTCACTTTCGCTAGTAACTTACTTAAATAGCCCCTGAACGCCTATTTTGGTTCTTAGCTAGTAAGCTTAAGTAAAAAAACACTCCTATAAGGTTAAAGGTGTATTGCGGGCTTGGAGGGTGGTTTGCCTGATATGGATTTTGTCGCAGAGTACCACAGCTTAGTAGGAGAGATTAATGCAAAACTTAGAATAGAAATTCGAAATCATTGGAACCGATACAAACCAAATTTTTGTACAATAACGAACAATGGGGATATCTCTGGAAGTGTTAATGGTTGAGGTATGGTACGTGGTAGAGAACAGGAACTTGGTGTATAAATGGCATCAATTTCATGCCCGTGATAAAATACATTTTTAAACTGCATATTGTTGTTGTTGAGGCAGCAAAAACATTCCACGAAGATTTTGGGGACTGAAGCCGAAATTGACAGTCCTTGGCCGGATACGAACCCGGTACGCTACGGTACTCCCTTGAGGTACTGCCCGACCGTCGTGGTAGCGATGTGGTATGACCGGTGGAAACTTCTAGGTCATGTCATCCCTCCATCCGTAAGGAAAGAGTAGATGGGTAATGAGAGGCATCATATCCGTAGATCAACCATCGAGTTAGCGCGTCATTACCTATTTGCGTATAAGTAACCTTTTACGACCGGTATGCCTACCTCGGGCATATTCTAAACCCCTGACCCGCATGTCTCTGGAAGTTGGGGAGACGGTTTTATTGAGGGATAGGAATGGGAAGGAGGGGAAAAAGTTTTGAAATATAAAGACTATTGAATAGGTAGTTAAGACTTGAAAAAGTAGAGAGATGGGGCTGTTGTTAACAACAACAACAACAACAGAGAGATGGGGCATACAAAAAGGAAGACAATTTTTAGGCAGGAGCAAGCTCTGATTGGCCTGCCTGCATTGCTAGCAGTTCAAAATATTTTATATTTATTTTGATACTTAATATTTTCTTCCCAACAGATGTGGATTACATGTCAGCCTCCGATACAGGCGAACAAAACGGTGACATGGATGACTTAGAAACAGAAGCTGATGAAGGAGTATCGATTCGAATTTCAGGCAATCCATTGGCATGCCAGTATTGTTTTTGTCCAAACTCTGGTTCTATTGATCATCTCTGTTTCGAGAACTCTGATGATCTGTCACAACACTTTTTTGATGTACATGATCCAAATTTGCCCTACACATGTCCATATTGTCCACAAAAATACAACTCGGCTAGGCAACGTGATTACCATGTAACTCTCCAGCATCCCACTGTAGCAAAAACCGATCAATGCGAATACTGTAAAAAGAGTTTGCGCACAACCAAAGAGTTGCATGAGGTCAGCTGTCAGTATGTAAGTGATTGGCATTGTGAAAAGTGCGAACATTGGCTCTATCAAACACCGTTAAGTCGTTTTCGCGCACATCAGCGTAATCATAATAAGCCTAAGAAATTGAAGTGTCGCGATTGCGATCGCGTATTTGTACGTCGTGCAAATTTGCAGGCACACGAGCGTATGCATTTGCCAAATCCAAATTTAAAAATTAAATGTGATCAGTGCCAAGCAGGTATGTAAACGAGAGGATTCTTTAAAACAAACCAATGTTTTTAATACAATATTAAATGTCTTTACAGTATTTTCCAATGACTATCAAATGCGCCGTCACAACTATCAATCTCATTCTGGCGATCTGCCCGTACGTTGTGAGTATTGTATGAAAGGTTTCGTTAGTATGGCCTTCCTAAGTCGTCACACACAACACTTTCATCCGGAAAGACTGCGTGGACATAATTTTAATGCTGCCACTTGTACAAATTGTGGTTGTACATTCAGTTCATTACATAAGTTGCGCATACATATACAACGTCCACGCGATGAGAATGGTCGTTGCATGGAGACTGTGCGTGAACTTGCGCCAATACAAGATCGTTCAAAACAAACGCGTGGTCCACGTTTGTATACCTGTAAACATTGTAATAAACGTTTTTCATCGAAGGTGACACTCGATAAACATTTAAGCACGCATGATACGCCAAGTTTTAGTTGTAATGAGTGTACAACAGATTTTCAAAACTCATCGGAGTTGAAGCGTCACATTGCAGAAGTTCATTCCAGACCACGTTATCTTAAATGTGATCAATGCGACAAACGCTTCTTTTATATGCGTGAATTGCAGGCGCACGTGAAAAAGCATGCTGAGGAGGTACAAAGTGAGTATCTGTCGATAATGTGTTGTTAATGCAATAATTTGTATTGGCATAACATAAACTTGTGTTTGTCATATCACATTCATTTCAAATTCATTTGCATGCCTTTTTATATATCGACCCTTTTTCGCAAAATTATCTACCGTAAGGCACCGAATACAAATTTTACAGTAGAGCAACTGTTTGGAAAAGTAAGAAAAATAAAGCCAATTTTTGGCACAGTAATGCGGATTTCAGCTATAATATTTTACGCGCTGAGCGATGTAAAACAAATTTACAATAAAAAGTAAATTTCGAAAATATTACCGTATCGATAATTCCGCGAAAAGGGTTCGATATATGTATAATTAAACTACCAGCGCTTAGTTTCGTTTTTAATAACAATATTTTATAAGTTCAAGGTCAACAATTTATTTCGAATAATTTCAATTCTTATATCAGAAGCGCTGGAAGCATGTTAACTAAAGTTTTAACTTCATATTTTTGATTTGCTGCATTTACTAATTTAATTGAATACTAATACTCAATATTATTTTTCATTTCGAATATGGATTTAAGTTATTGGTTTAAATGTGAAAGGTGGCTACATGTCTTAGCTTTTGAAATGCATTACTTGACTCTTTCTTATTTAAAATTTAATTTAGGAATAGTCTTTAGCAGTTTAATTTTAGCAACTAAAGCAACTTTTCTAAATTAATTATTTTTTGTTTGTTTTCGAAACTTAATTATTTTTTGCCACTCCGTAACCTATTTATTTTCGAAACTCCGCTCCTTTTAATGTTTGAATTATTTTAATCTATTTACATAGCATTATTTTCGAACTTCTACTCAGAGGTGTAAGATATTTTTAAGATACCCCTTTGATACTTTCTTGGTCCACAAAATTTCTATCCGAAACTGTTTGTGGACTCTGGCTAATTAGAATTGGTTTTAATTTTCAAAATTAATTATTAACTTTTAGATGTTGGCTAAATCTGGCCGAGACGGATTTCAATATTTTATGTAGAGCTAAATTTCGACTTTGGGGTTTTTGTTTTTGGTATAGAAGTTGCTGCGCATTATTGCCGAAACTTTAAAATTTCTGTGAGAAGTTGGTTTTCGAAATTATTCCATACGATGTAAGATTAAGTTGTTAAAGCTATACTTTGCAAAGTTTTATTTCGCTATTAGCAAATGATTTTTAAACTTAATACCAATATACTTTTTGGATTTTTTTTTTATCGTTTAACTCATTGTCTAGAAATTTCTTTCCCTTATTTTTTTTTAACCTTTTAATTATTTGGAGGTATTCGGCTTAACTTTCGAACTTCTGTTCAGAACCTTTTTTTTTTTGTTTTTCTTAAACTGCGAATTTTTCATCCGAAACTATGTTGCGGATTCTAAATATTACTAATTGGTTTTTGCTTTCTAAATTTATTATTTTTAATATATATATCTGCCTGAAGGTGTTTTCAATATTTTTTGTAGAAATTATTTTCGCATCTTCGAAATTTCTTTTTGATATTTCCTAACTGTAGAGCATTTGAGCATTATTTTCGAAATTTATAATTTATTTTCGAAACTTAAGAATTTCTTACGAAATCATAATTTTGACTGTTCCAAAGTTTAATATGTTCAAAAAAGAAAAAATGCAAATAAGCTTACATGCCCCAAATATAAATTGGTTCTTTCTCCCCTATACTTTTAGCATCAGACAGTAGCCTACGCTGCCCCGTTGCTGGTTGTGGCTATGAGGCAAAGAGCAGGCAAAATGCTTACGAGCATACGCTTGTCAAACATAAATATATTGCGTGTGAATATTGTCACTGTTTCTTTGTACGCAATCGCTTGGCCAGTGAGTAATGCAAATTACCTACACACACACATACATACTCATACACATTACGCTCATAAACAAACATACATAAATGCATGTTTATTTTCCTTATATGAGACAAATTTGATTAACTTTAACCTTCATATTCTCTATTCCAGCGCATATCCGTACTATGCATCCTCTTGAAGTTGCAGCCAAAGAAGCAAATAACAATAATATTAGCACAATACAAAACACGCAAGAATCACAGGTAAGAAATTCCTTGCCAACGCCGACCATAATAAATAGCAACGTTCAAATGCATAATAATAACAACAACAATAATAATGTAATGTTATCATTCGAAAATGGCAATGAAAATGACGGCGAGAAAGTACGCGTCGAGTTAGTACAACAACATACACCAAATATTAGTCAGGTGGTTTTGCAAGAGCAAACACCAAACACCTTTAAACCACTACTACATACGCCTGTTGATGATATAGAACAAAATTTTTTAATGAGCTCACTGCTTGACGCTGATCATGAAATTATAGTAACATGATAGACTACTTATTAGCGCAATAGTTCAATATTTTAACTAATGTAATTGCTTAGTATTTTTGACAAATTGTGAATTTTAAAAGAAACATCCAGCATGACCATAAAGTGGATATCTCATAAAAATGTAAACAAAAAAAAAAAAATTATTTGGACTGTTTATTAGATATTATTTTATTATTTATTTTAACTGTGAAAGAATTTATATATATCCTTAGTGCTAAAATAATTTTGTAATTTCACAAAAAATCAAAAAAAAAAAAAAAAAGAAATACATATAAAAATACTGCTTGAATTGTACCGAATTATAAATGTTTTTTATTTTGTTTTTTATACGCTCATACAAAATCGCTTAAATAGATATTGTTTTGTATTTTTAGTAATATTACATTTGTGTATAAGTTTTTGAGTAAAGTTTTAAACCTAAATTAAATGCATAAACATTAAGCAAGTGCAACGGCAAGAGGCAAAATATGAGAAAAATGCTATAAAAAAAAAAATTAGTTCAAATTTATAAAAAAAAGATATATAATAGAAACCTAAAAGTAAAAGCTAACGTAAACATATAACATATTCATACAAGCAAATTCAAACGTTTAGTAATTTTCTAGAGGCGTGCATGAAGAAGGTGCATGAAATCATGCAGCCGTTTAAATTTCAAATCGTACTTGATGAGGGTGTTAATGGCATACTTTTCACTTAATGAGAAATATAGTATATATACAAGCCGTGAGGCATATGTTTACTGACTACTCTCTACAAGCTGCTACACTATTTATTTTTAAATGTGTGCTTGAAAAGTTATAAAATATTTATACAATGAAATGAAAATTAGCAATACAGTGCTCTTCTCATGATCTATCCAAACTTGTCAGGGTTCATGAATCAATGTTAGCAATATTCTACTTACTGTTGGAAAATTTTGAAAGCAAGCAACTTCTAGCTGAAAGAATCAATATAATTTTAGTCATTAGATTTATTCTCGAACATCACGACTATCAATGATTACAAATTATGTGAAAGAAAGCTTCTGACAATATTAAAAAAAAAAAAAATCCAGCTATTTTAACCTAAATCTTTAAAAAGCAGTTGCTAATATATAATATTTTATTATTAGAAAATTTGAAAATCTCACAAAAGACAAAAAGTTTTACTTGAGCGTAGTAATGATGTTTCTAACTAGAAACTACTTTCATCAACCGGTTTCGACAATGCAACAAATAGCCATACAAAATTTAGTTTCACATTGGAATATGTCAGAATTATTATTCGAAATAGAGTTGGAACCACAATTTGAGCTTTTAAGTGCTATATATGCGAATTTCGAATTTTCGAAAACTAATTTCGAATTTTCGAAAACTAATTTCGAATTTTCGAAAACTAATTTCGAATTTTCGAAAACTAATTTCGAATTTTCGAACATCAATTATTTGTAAATATTTGAATTTTTAGAAGTCTGTGGATACTTTTATACTAAGAAAAGGAATTGCGAAAGTTGCTGCTTTTAAAAAATTTAACATTCATCAAACAACTTCAACTTATTTATTTTCATATGTACATATATGTATATGTAAACACACTCGATGCGTGGCATGCATTTCAGCTTTTGAGTGCTAAATAAATGAGCTTCGAATTTTCGAACATCGAATTTTTTGTAAATATAAGAGGTCTTGGAAGTCTGCGGATATTGTTTTACTATAAGAAGTCATTGCTAAGGTTGCTGATTTAAAAATTTGTTAGATTTCATAATTGAAAACAGTCTTGTTAGGAGGAAAAAAAGTAATTATTTAATCTAATTAAAAAATACACATAAAAATACGTGAAAACAATTAATGAACTAATTTATGAACTACACAAATACATAAATACATATACACAAATTTATATGTGTATATTTTTATATTACATTAGTTCTATTATCACTTACATACATATATATTAGTTTTAATATGTTTTGAGCCAAATTATTTATTAGTTTTGAAATATTTAAATATACATGCATTATATACATACTTATAAGTATTCATAGTTTATTTTTTAATATTTCTTTTTATAGTTTTTGCGAATTTTTCTTTAAAGTTACATTGGTTTTAAAGTAGAAGTAGATGTAGTTAAAATTGTAAAAAATAGGACAGTTGTGCAAACCAAAATGAAAACATGTGCTAAAAATGCTATTAATATTTTTTTTAAGTAATAATGATAGTTTTATAATGTAATACAAAGAAATGTATGTAAATCCTTAAAATTTATTTTTTTACCTCAATTAATTTGTTTATAGTAAGTACTATGTATAAGAGCACTTTATTAAATTTATTTAACTTAATGAAATATTATAGCTGCACGTTTTAATTTAATAAATTGTATTTATTTCGAATTTCGAAAAAAATTTCATCAAAAAATAGTTGGTCTTATAATTAGAAAATAAGTCATTTTAAATGGCTGTAATTATTTTATTAATAACGATAATCGCATACGGTTTGACGTTTTGGAAGTCTCAAAACTTCAACTTTAAGAATATGTAATGGTTTTTGGAAAATATATCTAAAATTATGAGAAAAATCCAATTTTCCCCATACAAAATGTACGGATTAAGTTACAGCGTTGATTTTTTGCAAGACTTATTTTCTTCTCAATTACTGACTTTTAAGAGGGCAAGAACGAAAAAAAAAACAAAACTGTTTTTAATAGAATCAGCACATAAACTTTTGGCATCCTGTCATAAGACTTTTGAAAAACTTTTTTTCGATTACTTCAAGTGCCATCTTTTACTGTTATATAACGTATATGGTTCTGAGACAAAAGGGACCTATAGAACAAGATCTTTATTCTGAAACCATTCTGACACGCTAGATACATTTAGTAGCCGGTTTCTGTAAGATAGTCCAGATGAGCGATCGAATAGTCACAGGAATTTCTAATTAAAATTCGTCTTGCGAAGCTATTTCTAATTGTAAGACCATCACTGTATATATTATGGTGGATATAAATAAAAATAACACTGTACAACAAAATGGAAGATTTTGAAAATCCCACCGGATATTTCTCGACGGTTTCTGAAGCTTTTGGGTGTGCTGAATGTGAAGTCAGATTTTTCGGGTAACCCTAGGTTTTCTCCACATAGGGTGGTTTGTAAAGAGATCGGCAGTTTTAAAGAAACATTTTTTTAATAACTTAACAATTTTTCTTTGGGCAAGGAACCGTAAAAGTGGGAACAGTAAATTATTAAGAAAAAAAAAAAAAAAAATTAAAAAAAAAAAAATTTTTTTCCACTACCGAATCGGAACAAAGTACCCTCTGGAGGGAATACCTAGGGTGACCCGAAAATTCTGACTTCAGACTCGGTATTATTCAGCACACCAAAAAGCTTTAGAAGCCGATGAGAAACCCTCTGAAATTTTTTAGCTGTTGTACAGTGTAATTAAAGTCTGTTTTTTACAGGAAATCAGTTCACCCTAATACATACATACGTTTATGTTTTCGAACGTAAATGTTTTCAAGACCTTCATACGCTTAATATTACAACTGTTAACTATTTTGTTTTATTATTAGTTTTTGCATAATTTGTGCTTAAAAGCTTTTATTTTTACTGAATTTTTGTTCAAAAATGTGGAACGAAAATGTTTATTTCAAACTTAAATTTACAAAATAAAATGGTGAAAATTATTTATTATTTTTATTAAATTTGTCTACTTATTTTAACTTATTTTAACTTTTTCTAATTTTTTTTTTGCTTGAGGCAGATTCGTCTCCTACGCAAATTCTTCGAAAGCAGTAGGATGACACTTTCCCACCCCGAATACCGTAATCCAACTCTACTTTCCTAGCGGTAGACGTTTCACTTTGGCTAAGCAAGCGCATTGTGAAGTTGGAATATTTTGATAACAGTTAGAGAGAGGCCGCCGCTGTTTCGATATACTGGCTAAAGTTTTTCATTGCTAAAGTGATCTTATCTGGGAATCGTTTCGAGTAGATTTGATACAGAAAGGCAGCACATTACCCAGTATACTAAGGCAGGCTCAACTGCTAAAGCCTCTACATTTAAAGTTGACGTGGATTTGACACATCTAGAAGTTTATTTTTAATTTTATTAATTTATTTTTATTTTTTAAGCTTTTATTTTGATTCAAAAATATTTATTTATGCACTGCCGATTAAAATACTGTTTTCTTTTATTTTAATAATTTAAAAAGATATTATTTGTAACAAAATTACTTAAAAAAAATTTTATTAAAAATTATTAAAAAACTTATTTTTAGATTTTTTTTTGTTAAAAATTTGTTTATTTTGAATATCAAATTGTTTATTTAATAAAAAAAAGTTTTCCGCCTACTGAATGTTTCCTAGTATTTTAAGTTTTAGGCTTTTCTGAAGTAATTTTTTTTGTTAAAAAATTTTTTTATTAAAAAACTTATTTTTAGATTTTTTTTGTTATAAATTTTTTTATTTTGAATATCAAATTGTTTATTTTATAAAAAAAAGTTTTCCCGCCTACTGAATGTTTCTTAGTATTTTAAGTTTTAGGCTTTTCTGAAGTAATTTTTTTTGTTAAAAAATTAATTTTTCTCAACTTTAAACATTTAACTTTTTCATTTAACTTTTGTTCTATCCCCGTTAACGATATTTTAAAAAATTTTATTTTTGTTAATCTTAAACTATTTTAAATTGAAACATACACACTTGCATATATAATTCCACACATACACACACATTCCGCATTATACTCCCATACCTACATAGTTAATTACACTGTACAACAAAATTGAAGTTTTCGAAATTCCCAGCGAGTTGCTCAACGGTTTCTGAAGCTTTTGCGTGTGCAGAATCCGAATCTGAAGTCAGATTTTTCGGATCACCCTAAGTTTTCTCTCCAGAGGATGGTTTGTAAAGAGATCGGTAGTTGTAAAAAATTTTTTTATTTAACAATTTTTCTGCGGTTAAGAAACCATTATTTAATTTTTCGTCCAAAACATTGGGGTATGTTATTAAAAAAAAAAGAAATTACTACTACCGATCTCTGGTTAAACTACGCTCTGGAGAGAAAATCTTGGGTGACCCGAAAAGTTTGACTTCAGATTCGGATTCTGCACACCCAAAAGCTTTAGAAACCGTTGAGAAACTCGCTGGGATTTTCAAAAACTTCAGTGTTGTTGTACAGTGTTACTTAAAAAAAATTAACAAATCAAACTGTAATACAATAATTTTATAAATAAATACAATTATTTGTTCAAGAATTATTTATAAATATAATTAAATTGATTTAAGTAAAAAATTAATTAATAAATAAATAACAAAACTGAAATTTGAAACTAATTGAAAAATTTATAACTTGAAAAAACTGAATGAGTTCTAACATATTTCTCTAAGAAATTATAAAATTATTCACCCTGTGGCTCAATGCAACAGAAATTTTGGCTGCAACTGTACATCGTCGACCCATACTAATATTAACTATAGACTGACGTTTGTTTATCGCAAAAGCTGTAATCAATAACAACACCGCAAACAACTTACATTTTTTTTATGCTAGCAATCAAAACAGATCTAGTTACATTACAAAAACAAACACGAAATTAATGACACTGTGCAACAAAATTGAACAAATAAAAAGGCAACAATTTATAAAAGTGAGAGAGAGAGAGCTGTAATATGCATAAGCACACCTCAGCTTTTTCTAAGTGTAACATTTTATTTTCAGTGTACTGAAATGTATGTAATTGCTGCCTCAGGTTGATTAAAAACTGAATTCATCAGTGCTTGTTTTGTTTTTAGTCAATCTACACAACTGAGCTACCAAAGTATTACAACGTGAGTACTTTATAAAAAATAACGCGTACCGTATTTTTAAATTTTTTTTTTTTTCAGTGTACTAAAAATTTGTATAGTCTTTTTTCTTAACGTTGAAAATTTTGTGGACTTTTGACCAGTCGAATAATTTTTATCAAAGTTTTGACGAAAACAAGTTGAAAAATGCTACCAAACATTACTAACTACCATGATTGCCATTTCGATCTTGTTGAAGGATCTTGTCAAACCGCTTTGTATTGTTGCTTAGAAATTATTCATCACCTTTACTGGTCATCGAACCAAGGAGAGTCTTTTTCTCAAAAAAAAAATTACGAAGTATTGAAAAACTTCGCCGACGACTTCCTACAGAAAAACGACAAATACACTGTAAAAAATAATGACTTTATACTGATAACGAGCTTTTTCAATTTCGTATTTGTCATTTCTTATACGCATCTCATCTCGACTGTTGTATAGTGTAAAAACAAGTGCATTTGAGCGACACAATTGCAATGACGCCAACAAAGCTCAGTCTATGTAGCGTTTGTCGTGCGGGCTATAATTTAATCTACAAGCATATTGAGCATGGGTCCAAAGGTCATGCGTTCAACAACCGCTTTGCATACGACGTAAACAAATTGTTATAAAAATAAATTAAATTTTGCCGGCAATTAAACAAATATATGTTCAGTTCAATAATAAAAGAAAGTATTAAGTGAATGACAAAAATTGATAGTGGGTACGAACATTAGGGCGGGCCTTATTTTCCAATCTTGGCATGCAAAGATTTTGCTTTTTTTTTATTGAATAAAAACTCGACTCCCAATAAAAAATTTTTTTTTTGGTACAGCCTAATGTTAGTATAGGTATACAAAATATTCAAAAACTAAAATCAGTTATGTAAAATTTAGTTTATCCAATTTTCTTTCAGCTGAGCCAAATTAAGTTAAGTTACATTAAGTTGGGTAAATCTGGAAAAAAAATCTGACTAAAGAGTTATTCAAGTCATGATCTTACATTTATGTAAATTAATTAAGTTTATTTAAGTTATACAGAATTAAGTTAAGTTAATTTAATTAATTCAAAAACATACAGAACCATATGCATACTAATTTGATTTGAAAAAATGGGTTTAGAGTTAAGTTCGAAAGATTGATCTCCAAAATAATATATATAATTTTTTAAGTGTATCACATATATAAAAAAACAATAAAATATACTTGTTAATTAAGCAACTTAAATGTAGACTGGCGACAGCACTAATCCCGTTCAAGCGAGCACTAACTGCAATGTAACCCTGGCAGTCCAAAACTTGCAGTAACTATCCAGGAAAATGTTAAGAAAGACTAATTAAAATATGTATAAAAAATTAGAAAACTTATAAAAAAAAACTTTTAAAGAAGCTAAAAAATTGGTGGCGTAGAGAAAGATCGATAAATAATAAAATAATAACACTGTATAACAAAATTGAAGTTTTTGAAAATCTCAACGGTTTCTAAAGGTTTTGGGTGTGCTGAATCCAAATCTGAAGTCTGCGTTTTCGGGCCACCCTAGGGTTGCTCTCCAGAGGTTGGTTTGTGCAGAGATCGGTAGTTGTAAAAAATACATTTTTTTTTTTAATTTAACAACCTTTCTGGGTTCAAGGAACTATAATTTCATTTTTAGTCCAAAAAATTGGGGTATAGTAAGTTATTGAGAAAAAAAAAATGTTACTACTACCGATCTCTGAACAAACTATCCTCTGGAGAGAAAACCTTGGGTGACCCAAAAAATCTGAACTTCAGATTCGGATTTAACACCTACAGGTTTTCTCTCCAGAGGTTGGTTTGTACAGAGATCGGTAGTTGTAAAAAAAAATTAACCAGTGCAAGTCATTTTTCTGGGGTCAAAGAACGATAACTCAATTTTGGTTTTTATATTTGGCGTCATATAGATGTTCCATAGTACAGGAAGTTGGGGTATAGCAAGCTAGTAAAAAATGTTAAAAAATGTTTTTTTTTGCACCTAACGATCCCCGCACAAAATATAGTCTACAGAGGAAACCTATTTTGACCCGAAAAGTCTAACTTAAGATTCAGATTCAGCATCCTTAAAAGCTTTAGAAACCGATGAGAAACCCTCTGGGATTTTTTTTGCTGTTGTACAGTGTAATTAATTATGTAAAAAAAATAAATTCGTATAAAAACGAAAACTTTCAAGTATAAAGAGGTGTTATAAATGTATGTTAGAATACTGGAATTATTAAAGACTATAAAAATTTGGAACTCAATTTTACCTAGCGTAATGCTTATACATGGGTCATTCCATGCCAAATAAACAAATTTTTTAACTGACCCCCTTCGATTTCGTTAGAAATTTGCTACCTTTTTCTACCCCCCAAAAGACATTTTTCAGAATTTTTGCAATTTTTTTCTCCAAATCAAAAAAAGTTGTGAACTTAAAAAAAACGTTTTTTTTTAATACTGTAACATTTTCCAAAATCGACCGTTTGGGATAACTTTTTTTTTTAATTTTTGTTTTTAAATTTAGTTTTCGAAAAAAAAAATAAAAAAATTTTTAAAAGCCCAGATATATAAATTTTTTTTTTCGAAAAAAAGTTCGACCCTTTTTTATTTTTTTTTTTTTTTTAACTGCAACTAATTCTGCAATAAGCCCCGCAATAACAAGATGTGCCGACAATCTCTTCTTTTTTTTTATTGAAAAAAAAATTTTTTCAACTTTGGCTCATTTTATATAACTTTTTAATGGAATTTCTTTTCAACCAAAAAAAAAAATAGAAGCGATTGTCGGCACATCTTGTTATTAGCGGGGCTTATTGCAGAATAAGTTGGAGTTGAAAAAAAATAAAAAAATGGTCGGACTTTTTTTTCGAAAAAAAAATGTATATATGTATTTTTTTCCGAAAACTACATTTAAAAACAAAAATTTACACAAAATCATCCCAAACGGTCGATTTTTGAAAAAGTTAAAGCATTTAGAAAAAAAAAACCGTTTGTTTTTAAGTTCATAAATTTTTTTGATTTGGGGAAAAAAATTTGAAAAAATTCTGAAAAATGTCTTTCGGTGGTAGAAAAAGATAGCAAATTACTAGCGAAATCGAAGGGGGTCAGGTAAAAAATTTGTCGATTCGGCATGGAATGACGCACATACATACATATATACTTTTGATGCTAAAATCAGGGACCGACACTTATTTTAATGTTTTTTTAAAAAGATCAATGAGAGCTTTATGTCTGAAAAAATTCGACTATGCCGTGCAAGTCCTTTTCTGACATCCTGAAAAGATCGTGCTAATAATTTTCTAAAATTTTTTTTGTGATCTTTTCGTCCAATTTTTTTTTTTTTGTTCAGTGATTTTTAGTTTTATTTTTATTTGAAAATTATAGTAGTAATCTTGTTCATTCATTTGATTTCCTTTTTCAAAAATTTAAAAATAATCATAATAATCTTTATTTTGTGACTTTAACACCCTGAAAAGATGGGACTTTTGATTTTCTGAAATTTAATTTTGTGATCTTTTCGACAAATTTTTTCTTTTTTTTTGTTTAGTGAATTTTATTTTTACTTGAAAGTTATAATAGTTATCTTGTTCATTCATTTGATTTCCTTTTTCAAAAATAAATATAATAATCTTTATGTTGTGATTTTTTTTTCTATCACGTTTTCAAGTTTTATCATTATTTGACAATGTAAGTTATAAGTTTTATGATCATTGATTTGTAAACATTTGGAAATTTTAGTTGACTTTTGACCGTTCGATATTTTTTTTTATTTCCTTGTTGTTTTTTTTTTTTTCTTATTGCCTTTTTCAAAAATAATCATAGCTAATCATCTTTATTTTGTGACTTATTTTTTCTATCAAGTTTTATTATTTATGGCCATTGATTTGTAAACATTTGGAAATTTTTGTTGACTTTTGACCGTTCGAATAATTTTTCTTAAGTTATTTTTTTTTTTTTTTTTTAAAATTTTTTTTTTCTATTTGCGAACAAGTTGGAAAAGCTACAACAACAAATTCTTTGACATTTATTTTATCAACTCTAATCGTTTTGTAATTTTTTTTAATATTGTTTTTTTTTTTTTTTAACTATAATTTTTGTAATCCTATTGAATAAGGGTAATAATCTTTGGAATATGTTTTTTTTCCTAAGCAATTTTAATCGCCATATCTAAGTAAAAAAACTCATTTTTTTGTGATTAATTTTTCTATCGATCGAATCATAACTAATTACACTATACGACAAAGTCAACTTACTTTCTAAATTTTTAAGGCTAACTTCGAATTTTTTTTTTGCTCAGAAAAATTAAAGTCTTCTTTGAATACTAAAAAATAAAAAAAATTGGGTTCACGCCCAAAACAAGTACTAAAAAAAGGCGATTAAACTTGCTGAAGATAATGGAAATCATAAAAAAAAAAACAAATGTAAATCTCAAAATAAATAAATAAAGCTAAATTTTTGTTTCGGTAATTAAAATGGTTATGGTCCCTGAGCAAATTATACGTATGTATTTACAGTCGGTGGTCAATAAAAAAGCTTTAACTACATAGAAAATAATTAGAAAAATAATAGTGTAAAGAAAAATAGTAATTGATGGAAAAAATTATTTACCAGTGTAAAAATGATGATATTTTTATGGCCACAGATGATATTTGTAACGCTCTAGATAATTTAAATTTTGGATTTATAAATATTATCGAAATAATCACTTTTCATAGGACTACTTAGAAATAGTAAAGATATAAGTATTTGAACTAGAGATGTGCGATAAAATGATTTAAATAAAATTTTAATTAATTATACCACTGATTAGTCAAATATTTGGCTAAACAATTAAATTTTCAGATTAATCAGTTGGCCATTAACACTGTACAGCAGCCGATTGGCTATGGGACCATAACAACTTTTTTGAAGATATTAAGGCATAAGGAGAGAAATGGCGTTCCCCGTTTTTCGAAGTTAGCCTCTAAAATTTAGTTACAGGCTTTCGAAGTTCGAAAGTGGATTTTCAATTGTTTTCTTTAAAAAAACGGAAAAAGGCAAAATGTGGGCGTGGCCTGCTTGCCTCGAGAGTGAGATCTTCGAAAAATTAAGAGCCGCATATTTTTAATGATATAATATCTCATCTTTACACTTTCAAATAAAAAAACTACACCAATCAAGTATGAGCAGGAAGAATGTCACGCCCACATTTAACCTTTTTAAAATTTTTAAACGCAACAAGTAGAAAACCAAATCTTCGAAAGGTCTACTTCGAACTTCGAACCCAACTAAATTTTGGAAGCTAACTTCGAAAAACGGGGAAAGTCATCTGTGCCAATTAAGTAAACAAATTAATTGGTATGTTAGAATAATCGGCTAAGCGCACATCTCTAGACCTACTGAAAGATATAAAATAATTAAAAAAAAAAAAAAATCATAAATATATAGATGTTGACAAGGCTTATAAAAATATATTAATAATTATTATCCTATAATTCAAAAAAATTTCAAATAATTACAAATACAAATAAGCCTTGAACTCTAAAAATAAAATAAACCAAAAATTAAATAATTTTTAATTAAACATATTTTTACTATAGTGAATGTCATATATTTATATTTTAAATAATTCCATAAGAGTACATACGTCATTAAATCGGCAAATAAATTTAGACACAAAAAACAAACTAGAAAATTGACTTTAATTTGTTATACCCAGCGATATCGTAAATTTCGAAAACCAGAAATTGACCTAACTTAAGTAAAAGTTGAGATGTTTGCATGAACTTTGGTACACAGGTCTGGCCAAAGTAAGTTGCTAGAGAAAATGGGCGAAATCGGATGATAACCACGCCCTCTTCTTCAATATCGTAAATTTCGAAAACCAGAAATTGACCTAACTTAAGTAAAAATTGAGATACTTGCATGAAATTTGGTGTACAAGTCTGGCCAAAGTAAGTTGCTAGAGAAAATGGGCGAAATCGGATGATAACCACGCCCTCTTATTCAATATCGTAAATTTCGAAAATGACAAATTTACATAACTTAAGTAAAAATTGAGGTATTTGCAAGAAATTTGGTATACGTTCAGGCCAAAGTAGGCTGCTATTGAAAATGGGCGAAATCGGATGATAACCACGCCGCCTTTTTCGATATCGTAAATTTCGAAAATCACAAAAATTTACATAACTTAAGTAAAAATTGAGATATTTGTATGAAATTTGGTATACAAGTCTGGCCAAAGTAAGTAGCTAGAGAAAACGGGCAAAATTGGATTAAAACCACGCCCTCTTTTTCGATATCGTAAATTTCGAAAATCACATAAATTGACATAAGTTGAGTTAAAATTGAGATATTTGCATGAACTTTGGTATACAGATTACTTTCTGGTCAAACTAGGCTGCCATTGAAAATTGGCGAAATCGTATGATAACCACGTCCCCTTTTTCGATATCGAAAATTTCGAAAATCACATAAATAGACATATCTCGGTTTCATGGTGGTATAAGAAATATTGCTAATGAAACTGGTAGAAAACTGGACGAGTACTCGTCTTGACTGGCGCTCACAAGTTTCTCAGGAGTATTTCACCACTCTCCCCCTCTCTCACACAAAGTTAAATATGTTTCATTTTATTTCAAATAAACTCTATTAACCGCACCTGCGAAAAGGTAATCAATATTTTATTGCTTAAAATATATGGTCCTAATTAGGGGCTTAACCCACATGTGTCTCACGGTTCCAATTACACTTTACGACAAAGTTGAAGTTTTTGAAAACCCCACCAAGTTTCTCAACCATTTCTGAAGCTTTTGGGTATGTGCCATAGTCAGTTATTAAGAAAAAAAGTTTTAAAAAATTAAGAAAAAAATGTTTACGACTTCCGATCACTGAACAAACGAGCCTCTGGAGATAAACCTAGGGTGACCCGAAAAATCTGACTTCAGATTCGGGTTCAGCACACCCAAAAGCTTTAAAAACCGATGAGAAACCCTATGTGATCGCTTGTGCTGTTGTACAGTGTTATCAATCATAATTCAAACTGTTAAACACTCTCTAGAGTCTAGCCTAACACAAATCGAGCAATGTACCCAGATAAGGAACCAAATTTATTTTGTAGAGTGGATAAGATTTCAGAAATTGGATTTCCCTCGATTAAGTATGGTTATAGCTATACAATTATAAAAGCGTCAGTCATAAATCTGTGCGAATTGCGTACTGTGGGCTATTTAGAAGGCGTCGTTAGTCGTTAATACGCTATTGTCTTTAGGAAAGATCCCAAACCCAAAGTTCCTCTGGTCCTGTCCCCTGCCCGAGATTCTCAGCATTGGTTACCGCTAGGAGTCGCCATAAAAGCTATAGGTCCCTCTCCATCTGAGTCGAGGCCTCCCCCTTTCTCTGCTGCCCAATTCGGGTGACGATAGGAAACCTTCTGGGCTGCGGCTTCTTTGTCCATTCGCATGACATGACCCAGCCAGTGGAGCCTTTGGGCTTTAATTCGCTGCACTATAGTCATATCGGCGTAAAGCTCGTACAGCTCTTCGTTAAATCTCCTTCGATACTCGCTGTTCGCATCACGGGAAGGATCATAGATCTCCCGGAGAACTTTTCTCTCAAATACTCGATCTTCTCTTGACATTGTCCATGAATCTGAGCCATACATCAGAGGACTTTACCCAATCAGTCCAAAGTAGCACTTGTTGGCAAGAGTGAATCTCCGTTGGATTTCTAAATCAACCTTCAGAGGAAGAAAAGTCTGCCATAAATTAAAGTAGAGAAAAATAGGAAAATGCTACACTGTTCCAATCTACTTACGTCACTAGAAAGCCAATAAATCATATAAACTGCAAAGCAAAATAGTCTACGCTAATCACAAATGGGCAATAAGAACCTAAAAACAATGGATTATTGTTTATAAACAATTGTAAAGGCTACTGTTTAGATTGATAAGAGAGGCGATACAGGTTTCTGCTAGTCCGGTTTAAGGAAGTATTTACACGGTCTGGACCATACCAAGTCAAAAATGACAACAAGTGGTAGATAGGCTCGTACCCGGGAACAATAGTCTTCCGAACAACAAAATTTTCAGCAGAGCTTGGCCCTCGAATCCGCGCAGACCTTTGTGATCTAAACCAGTGGTGCTTGGATTTTGTTCAGACAGGAGCACTTGTCTCTCCTAAGGACTCTTGGAGGCTAGCGATCAACGCGGGTAGTAATGGCACAGCCTGGCTGTTGTTGTTGTTAAGATAAAAATACTCCCCGAAGGTTTTGGGGAGTGATGTCGAAATTGACAGTACTTGGTCGAATATGAACCCGGTACGCTCCGGGTACTGCTCAACTGTCTCGGGAGTGGCAATTTGGTATGACCATTGGAACCTTCTAGGTCACGTCATCCCTCCATCCGTAAGGAAGGAGAGGATGGGTACTGAGAGGTGAGAGGCATCATATCCGTAGATCAACCATTGAGTTAGCACCTATATGCATATTAGTCGCCACTTACGACCGGTATGCCTACCTCAGGCATATTCTAAACCAGGCCTAGGCACTTAGTGGGACAATTGTCCGAAAATCTGAGAACCAAATTCACATAGATTATTACGCTCTTTGCTTGGCCTCTCGAACAATGACATTGTTGCTATGGTCGCATTGACCAATCAATGGATGTCGTTGGTTATGCACGGTTTCTGTACTTGCTAGTGAGCGACGGAGCAAACAGATGCGATGACCGCTCTTTCGCTTACACCCCTTTACTTCCAATTTTGCCTGTTCTAAACCCTTAACCCGCAGGGGTTTGTGATCTAAACAAGTGGTGCTTGGATTTTGTTCAGACAGGGGTACTTGTCTGTCCTAAGGACTCTTGAGGGCTAGTAATCTAAGCGGGAAGTAGTGGGACAGCCTGACTAGTTTAGGTAAGGTTCAAGTGGTTGCCGCAGAGGTACACTTAGCGCACTTTTTAAAGGGCCATTGTGATAGCACCAACCCTAGAACTGTCTGTCTAAAAGAGGAGACTTCCAGCCGCAATATAAAAATCGACTAGTGAAAGTGGACTTCCTGGGGTTGACCGGACCAAATGCTGGTATTGTCGTGTTAGTGTTGCACTACTCCCACAGTAACGGTAACCCAGAGCAAGGTATTTGCGGAAAAATGTGTTATTTCTTTTTTAAGTCCGTACAAACGTCCTCTTCTTCCGTTTTATCGCTTTCTCCACAAAGCTGACTACTGACTTCCCATTACTGGAAGGGCTATACCCAGCGAAGTTCAAAAGCAAGGTAACCCGATCTTTCAAAGGTATAGGGGAGAGGGATAAGGGTAGGGGTAGAGATAGGGATAGGTAAGGGGATAGGGATAGATATAGGAATAGGGATAGGGATAGGGATGGGGAGAGATATAGAGATAGAGATAGGGAAAGGGCTAGGTAAAGCGATAGGGAAAGGAATAGGGATAGGGAGAGGGATAGAGATAGAGATAAGAATATGGAGCTAGATTGGGTAGATTTTCCTTACTATTTTTTAATATACTTTATTTAACAATTTTTTTAATAATAAATAACAGCTGGCACTTAAAATTATTTTAATTAAACCACTAAAAAGTTATATAAATACAAAAATATTTTGAATAATTTTCAGTCCTTTCATACTTTACAAAATTCTAGTTTTTTAAATAAAGCGCTTAGCCAAAGCCAGCGCAGCATCACAATCTTCAAGCTAGGCTCAGCTCTGTACTGTGTAAAGGCGTACTAGCCTTGACTTATGAAAGCCACATTTCAGTCCATAACATTTAATTCGTCCTGGCCTCCAAGGGCTTCCACTCAAAAAATAAACACCTCATTGTCCTCTTCCTCGGCATTGCTCAAACTACGTTCGTAACTCTTCACACGCTTAAACCATTCCGGATCTGACGCGCTCACCGACTCGGGACGTTCACTCTCCTTATTCCTATACAAATACTCTGTAATACCTTGACCGCGTATGCCATTCACCGTGCACGATACAAATTGATTGTAAACCTTCGAAGCCCAATCAGCGCCCACATAACGCACCGTTGATTCTTGCTCTTCCGTCTGCACCAAATACTTCGCTTTGGCAGTTTGCACAGTAAAATTCTTATTACGTGGCGGTGTACCTTTCTCACCATAAGTGTAAAGCTCAAAATTGCAATCGGTAATCGGTTCATAGACACCCTGCGGCGTGCAGACATAACCAACTTTGAGTGATGAGAGAAAGAATGCGGGTTGACTGAGATTGCCGACAATCATGCTCGTACCATCTTCCAAAAAGAGCGCAACATAAACGTAACGGTTAATATTGGAGAGACAGCGTTCGGTGCCGAAACTATGATCGCGAGAACCGCGTAACTCGAGCTGCAAGCTTTGTCCCGCCAACTGCACCTCGCCCACCAAACGACCACTTTGATCGTAGTGCTTGCGTTTCTCCACCATTTCGGGTACATGCTTCAGTAAATTATAGAAGGCATCATTCCAAGCCTCGCGTGCCACCGAATCTGCGATCACGTTTGAACTCAAATCACGATTGTAATAAAAGAATGGCGCCTCAGTTGTAAATTGCAAATTCAGGCGTACCGGTAAAAGTTTGCTTCTATCCGTGGCTAGGCGCAACTCACCTTCGTAGCGTATGCGCCATTGACGCATAGACTGCTCTGGATAAATATGGAAACCGCAGCCTTTGAACTCTTCATTCTCGCGCGTACCATCGGTGGTGAAGTAAAGCATATCAGGCAATTTTGGTGTGCAATACAAACCCAGCTCGGGCAAGTAAAGATAGAGACAAGCCTTCAGCACACCACGTCTCCGGCGTTCTAGTGTGATAATGAGTTTGGTGCCATCAGCATTGGCGCCCATGAAAGAGACCACATCATAACTTTGTGGATTATCGCTAAGCGTTTGGGCACGATCGATTTGCTCATGGAATGCGGGCGAATTGAGTTCGTCCTTTGTGTAATAGACTTTGTTACGCAAACGTTTGACCAACCACAAAGCTATGATATATTTAAGTTGATAGAAGACACCTTTCGAGGGGTATATATCGAAGATGAGTTGAGACTTCAAACGTAATACAACAATGATGAGCGCGGTAAAGAGTAGCAGTGCGGCTAGACTGCCAAAGATCGCGGCGAATAAATACATGGCGTGCGTGCGTATGTGAGCTCGCGTGTTCAACTTGAATTTCAAATAACTTTTTTTTTACAGCTTCAGTTGCTTTCCGTTCTATTCGTAGCGCGTTCGTCTCGATCGACCCAATTCAAGTAACTGGCCTTTGTGGCTGACGTGCACTACTACCTAATGTGCCACACACAAAAGCTGTGCTAAGCTTCTCGTTTTATTATCTTTTCGCATAACGCGCCTCCAAGCTCTAGTCAGCAAGCTCCTATCAACGCCTTCCTCTCGCTGCTCGGCCCACCAGCTGTTATCGCATCGGTTAAACATTGAAGTAGTTCAATGCGAATACGAAAATAGCAACGCTTTTATTTACATTAATGGTATTCATTTAACTTTGGATGTATACAATAATTGCGAAGTTACAAAGTTGCCACTACCGTTCAGGCCCGTGCGCAGGAATTTGCTATAGGGGGGGTTTTGAACTTTTGGATGCTCCGAAGGTTGTGACTTTTGACAGTTTTTATGAAAAAATTCAGTCGTTGAGAGCCAATAGGGGGGGGTTTGAACCCCCAAAACCACCCCCTGCGTACGGGCCTGCTACCGTTAAATGAGTACACAATGGCAAAGCATACCTGGCCAGCTTGTCATTTCTCAAAAACACGGCTCGGAATTTTTCGTTTCATTTATGGACTTTTTGGGCCATTTGGGGATAATTGCTGGACTTTTTTGGGATAATTTTTGGACTTTTTGGGATACTTTTGGACTTTTTCGGAATATGTTTCGAATTTTTTTGGGATCATTTCGGGAGTTTTTGGGATCATTTCGGGACTTTTTTGGGATAATTTCAGTACTGTTTTGGGATATGGGTCAGATTTTTCGGGATAATTTGCTAACCTTTTTAGATCATTTATAGAATTCTTAGAAACCATGTCCGTATTACTGTTTTCGGTGACACTTTCCCAAAACGGTTACGAAAAAGTCCCAAAATGTTTACTAAAGTCATTCGATAATGGTCCCGAAAAAGTCCTGAAATGATTCCAAAAAAAGTCCCGAAATGATCCCAAAAAAGTTCGAAACATATCCCGAGAAAGTACTGAAATTATCACAAAAAAGTCCCGAAATGGTCCCGAAAATCATACCGAAATTATCCCAACTAAATCTAGAAATGATCCCAAAATAGTCCCGAAATGGTCTCAAAATAGTCCCGATCTCGAAATGATCCGAAAAAAGTCCAAAACAAATTCCGAAAAAGTAGGGAAATTATACAAAAAAAGTCCCGAAATCATCCGAACAAAGTCTGGAAATGATTCCGAAAACCATCCCGAAATGATCACAAAAAAATTCAGATCATCTGTTCTTGAAGTGGTTCGATGAGATTAGTTTCGGACTTGGAGGGAGACTACTCCGTTTAAATTCAAATGATTTTAGAGCAAATAAATCTGTTGTGGAATGTACCGTAGCCCGTAGAAAAGCTGACCGCAAGTCGAGTTCGATAGGCGAAAAAATTTTACACTGCACGGATGTCCAGAAGAAAGAAGAGGGCGTGGCACCTCCCATACAAGGTTCGGTTCAAGTGGCTGTCGCAGAGGCACACTTGAGCCAGTTTTGAAAGGCCCGTTGAGATACCACCTACACTGGGAAAGTTAGTCCACAACCTAATCGTCAAACAAATTCACACCAACTCCAAGCTGATTCACAGTCGCAGTCTTATCAAGAGTGTCATAGTTTTTCGACGCGCCCTTGCATTAGCAATAAAATTTATCAACACGACTTGTGTCCTTTCAATATACATATGTACACACACACACACATGCATGTATGTATTTATGTCTACAAATCTGTCCTTTCAATTGACTTCTGCCGTTTGCCTTTTCATCACTTCCAATACTTCCTGCATACATTTCTCAGTCATGACCTTTTTTTTTTGCATCTCGTTGCCCTTTTCAACGCCACAATCTCTCTCTCAGCCGCATTATCCTTTCAATTATTAATTTTTATTTTGTTCTTATCGCCTTACCGCTTATCGTCCGAGACACGTGTTAATTAACTCGCCACTCATTGCTGGTATCTACAATCCCAACAACAAACGCCTCTTGCATCTAAAGATTTTATAACAACCCTTGAAGTGTTAACAGTCAAGCATTGGAAGAGGCGTGACTTAACTCTTGTAGGCAGATTTGTCAAATATCCCTGCGATTGCGATATCCTACTTGGACCTTTTTTCTTGTTATAATGGGTTGAATAGAAGAAATATTAAGGAAGTTTAGTAAATTTTTTCTTGTGCAGAGAAACTTTCCGTCGAACTTTCTAACGTATTTTATGGTGATCAATGGACAATACAGTGAATGAGATATTTCTAGTTTGCCCTTATCTATCATCACGATGAGAGCAATTTTCGACCTAAGGATGTAACCGAGCAATGGAAGCCTATCTCTCACTCATTACGTACTGCCGCTGAGGCCACTATAGGGTTTCAGCGAGCCCGCGAATACAGCACTGCCTCGGACAAAACGGACGCTGCCTACAGGGAGACTTTGCCAACGGCCACAACCGGCAGTGTCTGGCAACGCTATCCTGAGGCAAATAAGGAAGAGAGACGCTATTCAGAAAAAAGAAACGTGAGGCCGAAAGGCGTGAGTGTGAGGAGTTTGAGATGTTGGCTAACAGGAATGATGCCCGAAAATTCTATGAAAATATCTGGCAAATGACGGAAGGTTTTAAGACCGGGGCAAGTTCCTGTAGGGCTAATAATGGCGATCTGGTAACTGACGTACAGAGTGTACTTAAATTATGGAGGAAGCATTTCGCCTCACTGCTAAATTGCAAGGGAGACGTTGTTGTTGTTGTAGCCATAATTTGCCCTGCCTAGTCGGAAGATCCACTTAGAAAAAGTTGCGTGACAGACCAGACAGGGGTTGTACCTACGGGTGTTGACAGTCCTTTGCCGGTACTCCCTTGCGGTAATGCCCGCCTGTCTTGGGAACGATTTCGTGGATTTTAGTCGCCTCTTACGACCGGCATACCTACCTCGGGCATATTCTAAACCCCTAACCTGCAGGGTTGCGAGGGAGACGTCGAACCCGATACCACAATCCAATCAAACCCGATACCCCAATCCCAAGGAGCAATTTGCAACCAAACGAGGCTTCAGAACGCGCGACTCCCTTTCGTACGATTTCTTCAACCTGATGCTGGAGAAGATAATTCGAACAGCAGACCTAACCGCAATGGTACAATCTTTTGCAAGAGCGTGCAATTGCTGGCGTATGCCGATGATATTGATATCATTGGCCTTAACAACCGCACCGTAAGCGCTGTCTTCTCTGGACTCGATAAAGAAGCGAAAGAATTGGTCAGCGAGGACAAGACGAAGTATCTGCTGTCATCAAAGAAAGAAGCGGAGTACCTGCGGCTTGGCAGCCAAGACACCGATGATAGCTACAAATTTGAAACGGTGAGGGACTTTGTCTATTTGGGAACCAGCATTAACAACGAAATCAATATCAGTCTAGAAATCCAACTAAGGAGGCTATTGAAAAGTAAAGTCCGCTCTCGACAAACAAAGATCGGAATCATGGACAGTGTCAAGAGAAGATGATGGCCCTTGCAGTATTTGAGAGAAAAGTTCTCCGGAAGATTTATGGTCCGTCCTTTCCGTGATGCTAACAGCGAGTATCGAAGGTAATTTAACAATAAGCTGTACGAGCTCTACGCTTATCTGACCATAGGCTTTGCTGGCTGGGTCATGTTATGCGAATAGACAAAGAAGCTTCAACACAGAAGGTTTTCCTATCAACACCCGAATTCGGCAGCAGAGGAAGGGGGAGGCCTCGACTGAGATGGAAACAACAAGTGGAGGAAGACTTGAACTCCCTTGTGGTTTCCAATTGGCATCAGTTTTCGCTAAAAACGAATGACTGGCGTGCTTTGATACGAAACGGCCAATATCGCCTAGGCGGTTAAACGTCAATAAATTACGCAAGCCTATATGCGATTAGTATGGGTACTCCAGACATTTTCCAAGGTTTTTGTTTCACAAAGTTCCAGCGGTTTGGAATGAAAGAGAATACAAAAATTACGATTTCGGTCCAAAATATATTTTTTCTGAGAAAACGACCCTTAAAATTGATGGTAATTAATTTTTCCTCTTTTTTTTTAATAAAATTAAAACTTTTCCCCATGTTAAGCGGAAAAAGCTCAGTTTACCTTGTTTTTACCAACACCTCTTTTTAATTTTCAATATTATTAATATATCTTAGGGTGGTCCTTATAATCGAATGTAGTATTTTTTGCCGTCTCAGCCCCTAGATCGGTTTCACCACGGTCAACTATATCGCACAAAAATATGTATCCCGATTGGAGATGGTTTAGGCGTGTTGCAAGTGGGTCAAAGTTCAGATTGCTCTATAGAGACTCTTATCTAATACTCAAAATCGATAGCACTATGGTTGAAGATACACACATACAAAATTTAGTTCCGATGGGAAAGTCCTAAGGCGTATTGCAGGGGGTAGCCTAAATTTTAAACCCCTTGCTATCTGCGACCATAGTCGGGTGAGACTTTTGAAAACCTCATAATAAAATTGTCTCCATACAAATAAGGATCGCCCTAATATCTACATATTTAAGTTTTTTATCCCATTAATATTTAATATGTATCACTGTTTTATAACAATACGGCACATTTTGGCGGTTAGGCTCACGTGTTGCTATAGACAATGTCAACAAACACGTGTCAAAAGGCTCAAAAATCACTTATCTTTTCTCAATATGGTGTTGAGTTAAAATAAATCAATAAAAAAATTCAGCGATGTTAAAATAAATAAAAAATCATAGTAGCAGCACAAACCAAACGTTCGTCCTTCGCTTGCGCGCTCTTTTCCCACCCATCCAAAGACCTAATCACTCACACACACACACACACCCTTATCGCGCCACTCATTTGACCGCTAATTTGATTTTTATTTGTATCCTGTATAAATATAGACATATATATAGTTTTTTTATTAATCCGATTAGTGGCAAAATTATGACAAAAACGGCGCGTCGACAGGCTTTGGAAATCAACCGAGAGTGGCGCTAGAAATGACAATACACTCCCTCAAATGAACTCGTGTGTATGTATGTATGGGTGCACGCACGCGTCACCTCAGCACCCTTCTCCCAGCAGCTTAACTTTCACTGTCTTTTCTGTCTCTTTTCTCCACTTGGTATTGTCAAATTGACTTTTCGCAACTGACTGCTGGCCTGTGATAAGGATTAAAGGCAGATTCCCAGGAGCGCAGCAGGTACTCAGCTAAGCAGTCACGTGTGCGTTAATATGTGTTTATACAGATAGCCACCCTGAAATACACGCGATTAGTCTAGAATGCAGCTCTGATCACTTTGTACGGGCTGAACTGCTCTCATTGCTAACTCGATGGTTGATCTACGGATATGATGTCTCTCACCTCTCATTACCCATATTCTCCTTTCTCACGGATTGGGGGATGACATGACCTTGAAGGTTCTACTGGTCATACCAAATCGCTACCACGACAGTCTGGCAGTACCGCAGCGTGCCGGGTTAATGTCCGGCCAAGGACTGTCAATTTCGGCATAACTCCCCAAAACCTTCGGAGAGTGTTTTTGCTGTTAACAACACCACCAACAACAACAACAACAACAACAACAACAACAACAACAAAGTTAACGTATGTACATCCCTTCATCCCGCTGTAGACGAAAGAGAAAAACTCGCGGGTCACTGCGCTTAGTCCGGGATGAGACCGTGATGAGTCACAAAGGAGGATTTCAATTCTGATCCTTTTTTTGACTTTTTATGTGCATGTCGAAAAATCAGTACCCGAACGGCTGCGAAAGGATTAAACCTCATTTCACCCCAACTGGTACGGTCTTGTGTCCCTTATCCCAACTGCCAACATAAGGTAGTAGTGACTAATCGCGGGCCACTCTATTCAGAGAGTAGCCAGTCTATTTTTTTCAGGGTATTTATATATTTCATGTGTGATCCCATTGAGTGGTAATGAATTTATGATGAGCGAATATGCCATACAGCGATGCACATACGAATTTACAGCAGTGGTGTTGTAGCTTTGAGGACATTGGTAGGGTGGTCTCAGGACATCAAAGCTAGAAGAGCATTCAAAGCATATCAAAGCACGCCAGTCATTCCTTTTTAGCGATAACTGACGCCAATTGGAAATCCCAAAGAAGTTCAAGTCATCCTCCACCCCGTTCTCTGCTGCCGAACTCGGGTGACGATCGGAGCTGGCACTTCTTTGATCATTCGCAAGACATTAGGCTTTTGTTCGCTGGAATATAGTCAGATCTGCGTAAAGCTCGTGCAGCTCATCGCTAAATCTGCTTCGAGACTAGTCGTTGACATCACGTGAAGTATACACTCTAGGGAGAAAATTTGTCTCAAATACTCCAAGAGCGATCTTCTCGTGACACAATCGATGTTTTCGATCCGTACATCAGAACAAATATGATGAGAGACTTATAGTGGGTGATAGTTTTTCTTTGAGAGAGAACTTTACTTCTTGAATGCCTACTTAGTCCGAAATAGCACTCCTTGCCAAGAGTGATTCTCTGTTGAATTTCTAGACTTATAATATTTTCGAGGTTATGCGTCCTACAAAAGAGTGAGCTAAATGGAGTACCGGAATGTGTAAAGACGCCCCTGACTCGCACACATACATTTTAACACTCAAATTTCTTAATTTTTTGTATTAGGGCTGTACGAAAATAGTCCAATGTCAAAATAGTGCAGTTTTTGAGCAAATGGTCGTGGATTGGTCACACTCGCAGAAGACCTTCAGTGCATAGAGTCAGACAAGCATTGCGATGGAATCCACAGGGAAGTCGATGGCTTGGTGCACATAGCTGTGGATGAAGCAGTGGACGACGTGGAATGGTGTCACGAGAACAGGCCCAAACAAAATATGACACAAGTCGGTGGTCGATGCCCTATGATCCTGTATTAAGAAAAATGATGACGATGATGACCAGGGCAATATCATCCCTAGTTCTATTTCGCATTATGTCAAAAGAGGAGACAAATTCGTGTCTTAAGTTATATCCCGGTTCAGAGAGACTGCTCTACTAATTATTATCTACTTTTTAAAAATTGAGTAACTGGCCACCTCCGTTAGGACGACAAAGATTCCTAAAAAAGTTCATCTGCTCACTTCGAGGAGGGAAAAGGTCTATAGGCAGTTGGGGTGGAAGACGATAAGACGAATTAATGTAGGCTGGAAACGGTATGAATGGACGGAGGCAGAGTTGATACGACAGACTATAGACCAAAAAGCGAGTTTCTAGACGTCCATTTCGATATCTATTCAATAGGCCTGCTACTGAATAAAAACATGTCAACTCAAATAATAGCAACCCTAACATGAAAACCTCTCTGCAACAACAACAAACACAAGCAAGCCAAGGGTAGTTTTGTTTGACGCTGCCATATTGTCTGGCTCTTAGCACCGCCCACAAACGGGGTGTGTTTTCAATCGCAAACAATGATAAATATCGATGGAGCTGGATGGATGTTTGGAATGCAGCAGATTTTCCTGCTAAAAATTTGTCCACCAAAAGACAGACGAAAATGTCTACTTCACATTTCGCAATTGGAAACTGACTCGCAAGGACCTCTGTTGCTGAACAAAAGTTTTATTTTCAAAATTTTCCCAAATGGTTTGGATAACTGCGGGCGAGACGGAGGAGCATAACTCCACAACGTCCAAAAAAGGTGAAACCAGTAATTCTTTGACTAGTGCAAGTGGATCAAAAGCTACTAAATTGGAAGATGATTCACCTAAGCCCACGGTTGAATCGAGGTCAAGCACACCACAGGCTGGCGAGATCGTACCACCAACATTACCCGCATGTATGCGTGCTTGTGCCGTAAATGGAAACCCGCCAGCTTTGGTGCGCATACAAATAACACCAGCAGCCTGTTTACATCCCAAGACAGAGTCGATATCCGACGGCGAACTATCGGACTTTTCATTGAACGATACGGAAGAAGAAGAAGAGGAATTTCGCAGTTTTGTGCTCTCTAATGGCAGTCAGGGAGAAGGTGAGTCAAAGTTTTTGGGTCAGCTACTAAACGACTTAAAACCCCGCTTCCTTTTTTTTCCTTAAAGCCTCGCGTTCTCAATCCACCTCGCCACGCAACTTGAACATACTGCAGCCACCGCGCCAAATGAACTCGCCAACAAACAGCAGCAACATCTTGCGAAATGCACAACCCATTAGCGGCGGCCCGGTGCGCAAAGTTTTCACCAACACCCGTGAACGTTGGCGTCAACAAAATGTCTCTGGCGCTTTTGCCGAACTGCGTAAACTGGTGCCCACACATCCACCAGATAAGAAACTTTCGAAGAATGAGATTCTACGCATGGCTATTAAATATATTAAACTACTCACTGGCGTTTTGGATTGGCAAAAGCAGCAGGAGGAGTTGGAGCAGTCTAACGGCGGTGGTGGCGCTACTTACCCTCAGACGCGACGCGCTAGTAATGAGTTCAATAACAATGATAAACCTAGATTGAATGGGCATCTGGATGGTGTCAGCAGCGGCTCGGGTGAAGCGCCTCGCCTAACGCTGCGTCAAGTGCAAATCAAGCGCAGCAGTTGCAACTCTTTGGTGCCAAGCGCTCAACGCAATACAAGTTTGCTCATGATTGCGCCGTCGGCATTGCATACACGCCCCATCAAAATGGAGTACTTGGACACCGGTGACTTGACTGTAAGCAGCACCGGTTTGTCTTCCGCGACACCAGTTGCAATGTCTTCGCAGGCATCTATTTTGGCTGGTCGTATTATTGGTGCATCTTCTGGTGGACGTTCCAATAGAAGAAAGTTGAGTTCGAACAGCAAGCCATCTGGTGACGGTTCCAGTGAGGGTGGTCTTAGTAAGAAGAAAAAGGAAAACTAAGTGGTGCTAATGGTTTTTAGAAGACTAGTTGAGACTGTGTGTTTGTGAAATGTTATAAATATTATAATTACAAGAACCAAATAAGTAACAATAAAAGTGTTTTGAAAAAAAAGATCGCTAACGAAAACATTTTTTCCTAGACTTTCGAGATTTACGGATACCCGCTAAAAACATCAGTGGCAATGGGAAGCCTCCATGGGGTGTTGATAAGTTCCTTCGACCATACAAGTTAGGTTAGGGTGAAATTGGCTGGGCTGAACGCTGGGAAAACGCTTAGATTAGACCGACACTTAGGCCCAGTGTGTTATCATGTATGAGTTGAATTCTAGACGCTTGAAACGCCAAAAATGCTAGTCACGGAGCTCTACCGATTCTAACATCTATTAACCAATACCCGGTGAGAACCCTTATCAGGGATCGCCGATTTATGCACTCCCAAAAACTGTATTTGTACGACTTTTATAAAAAAGGCCAAGTGACCCTGGATGGAAAGACCTGTTGTTGTTGCTGCAACAGCAAAGACAGTCCCCGAAGGTTTTGGGGAGTGATGCCGAAATCGACAGTCCTTGGCCGGATATGAACCCGGTACGCTACGGTACGCCCTTGCGGTACTGCCCGACCGTCGTGGTAGCGATTTGGTATGACCGGTGGAATCTTTTAGGTCATGTCATCCCTCCATCCGTTAGGAAGGAGTAGATGGGTAATGAGAGGTGAGAGGCATCATATCCGTAGATCAATCATCGAGTTAACACGTCATTACCGATGTGCATATCAGTCGCCTCTTACGACCGGTAGCCTACCTCGGGCATATTCTAAACCCCTAACCCGCAGGGGCAAATGGAGGATGGAAAGACCTAACCAGTTCTCATTTACCCATGTTTTTGGTGTTATGGAAGTATCTACCGAACGCTTTCCAGGATGGGTTGGGCGGCAGTACCTCTTCTGGCTAGCTGTTGTTGTTGTTATTGTTGTTGTTGTTGTAACGACTGGTCAATGTCTTCTAACGGGAGTCCTGGGAAAATAGCAGTTTCAGCAGGGCTGGACCAGAGGGAAATGGGTGCTAGAAGAGTGGGAGGTGAACAAACGGTTGGTGTTATAGGCGACGAGCCGCATGCCGGAGATTCATCCGGCACGTCGGGGTTCAGTCTGGTTAAGTAGGAGTTAAACCTGTTACAATATCCAGAACGTAACTGAGCCAGAGTGACCCTTGTGTCTCCAGAAAGATGACGTTCTTTGTCAACAACACAAGGTGTTGGAGTATGCAAAACGGCGTTTACCGGACAGAGCTAAAGATAGGAGCCAAAAGACGTCTCATGGATGTGCTTCGCGGCCTGCACATGAACCTGGGATCTTTTCCGTCTAATGATGTAAATGAGGTATAGGAGACAATTATGTCATGAAAGACTCAAGTTAATGAAAGACTCAAGTTAATTACATGAAGGAAATGTGTTCAGGTGTTTTGATCAGCCAGGGTAGACTTATTCGGCTGCAGGGACTGGGAGCAGGGCTTATCAACTATAGATTTCGTTGTCATTACGGAACAGTCAACCGCTTTGAGATCATGTAAACCTCTTCTCGGGAGGAAGGGAGCTTTGATACGTAACAACTAAAAAATATTACGAATAGGACACTACCCTGAGGGGCATCTTGTTTAGTTTTTCTGAATTGGACTCAAGTTTTCTAAATTGAAAATAAAATTATCTACAAAATTTCATGGCTAACCGAAGGCTCCATGAATTTAAGTGCATCGAGGATTGCTGTTGCTGCCTTTAAAGGCCCAATAACATAAAACTTTGTGAAACTTCAAACGTTTTCTGGCTTCAAAAGGACACCCACCCTTGTCAACTTCGCTGTGAGAGCAGCGACAAAAGCATGGGCGAGACCTTTTATGTACATTCATGTCGGATGCAAATACGACGTAGAAATGAAATCAGCTCCTAGTGTGTAATCTTTATCCCAAGCCTGTGCTTTCTCAAAAAAGCTTGCAGATGTCGCCATACTCAGTTAAAGCTAAAAAACATCATAAAGAAAAACCCATGCTACTTTACCCAAGCTTCATGAAAAGTCGAAAGCTTTTAAATGTATGAAAAACCTTTCACGAGAGTGCGCAATAGCACGACACAGGGAGTCAAAGCTTTGTGCTTGAGGCTTTTCTAACGGTATAACGGGTGTATTGAAATACAAATTTTTAATTGTTCAGCAAGGTAAGCAGTGATGTTCTATGAATGGAGTAATTTCAAAAACAAATACAGTAGGACACTACTTAAAGTTCCTAGAAAATGTTATTTTTGAAATTTGAATTTGGAATCAACGCATCTAGGAATATTGTGAACCGCAAGCTAATTGGCCAAATGTCAGAAAATATATTACGGTATTGTATGAACCTAGCGAGTCGACATAGCGTTATTTTTAAATCTGAGATGAGCTATATCCCCGTGGACTGGTTCTTGATGTTCCAGGAACCAACGTTTTTCCCGTACATCAGGGTCTTATCGAGGATCGTGTACTTCAACACTGGCTTAACGAGATCACAACACAAAGGGACCATGAAAAGTAAAACTAAACATGAATCTGGTTAGAAAGCATGTGAAAATTATCTCAGCCAAAGAAATACAGAGCACCAAAAAAAAAGCGAAAGGAACTGCGTCATAACTCCCATGAAAGAGCGCTCCGAATATGGAACGAAAATGGAGTCGTAAGGAGCACCGCCATGGAGCGTTTACGAATTTCATTGAAAAAGAGGAGTCCTTAGGGATTAAATGAGGGACTGTTTTGGAACTCCGTAACCTTGCCTTAGACGAGTCCCAAGGGAAAACTTTTTCGTTATTATCTTAGGGAGTGTTTTAGGGATTTCGAGGAGTCCCAGAAGAGCGCTTTTCACTAACATTTCAACAGGCACTTTTCTTCACCGGATACGTTATGTTGGGAGCCTCTTTAGGAGGGTGAGTGCTCCCCTTAGGGAATCGTAACTAAGCAACGTGCGGGATCCGTTGGTTGGCTGAGATATAACTACATACACAGTATCTTCATACTTTGAGAATGAGAACGCTTTCGAAAATGAAAATGTTTGATATCGTAAAGCAAAACTTAATTTTTGTAAATAGAAACGATTTCGCAAATGAAAATATAAAATAAAATGTGTTTATATCGTAAAATAATATTTGACAGTTTTTGTTTGTTGGATGGATAAATTTTAAGTTCACTTGAGAAAACGGCTCTCAAATAAAAATGGCTCAACAATAAACTTATAATAAAGAAAGACTTGACAACTTTAACTAATATCGTAAAACGTATATTTCAAGATGCTAGGGTGACTTTCCGTAACTCGATATCGAGCAAAAACAAGTGTAAAATCATCGTTTTCGCGATACGGTATTTATTGTGTGGAATACAATATCGAATTGAAAGATCGAGGAAACGAGTATTGACTGTCGAATTACGAAAATCCACCCCTGGTTATAGTTATCGGCCTTATGAAACTAAGAAAGATGATCCTTTAGTCCAACCCTACCGGTTAGGAGTTTATAATATGCCCGAGGTAGGTATGCCTGCCGTGAGAGGCGACTAAAATCCACTTCGACCCCGGCTACGAGTTCGACGAAATCGTTCCCAAGACAGTCGGGCTAATACCACAAGGTGATATTCACCGGCAAGTACGGAATTCATATCCGAAAAAGGACTGTCAGCATCAGTACAGCCCCATGTGGTCCGCGACGTAACTTTTTATAAGTGGATCTTTCGACTAGGCAAGGCGAAGTACTGTTACAACAACAACATCACGTCGTCCACTTTGCACCTCTGCTCACCTTTTCATTGTACGGATAGGTTGCTATTGAAAATGGGCGAAATCGGGCGATAACCGCGCCCCCTTTTTCGATATCGAAAATTTCGAAAATCACATAAATTGACATAACTTAAGTAAAAAAAGAGATCTTTGCATGAAATTTGGTAAACAGCTTACTTTCTGACCAAAGTGATTGAAAATGGGCGAAATCGGATGATAACCACGCCTCCTTTTCCGGGAGGCATTTTTGCAAATTCGACTGGTCGTATCTTTTAAACTGATTGCGGTAAAACGATCAAAGAAAAAGGTGTTTTTTAAAATGGTTTCAGCTGCAAATTTAATTTTTTTTTTATTTCATCAGATCATAAACATAAATCAAAAATCAATATACATTTTTAACTAGTAAATTCATTGATACAGTTTTTTTGTTTAGGAAAACGTTACACTATGTTACATAATTTTCTTCCATCAATGATCAAGAACTATTTTATTGAGTACCAATGCTTGAAACTATTACAAAAACAACAACGAATTGTATAGCTTTGCTGCAAATAGTTTTTAATGGGCAAACTATTCCTTAATTAAATATTTCTATTTTACACTTTTCACATTCTTGTATAATTTTTTTCAATTTTTCTTTTGCTGGCAAATTAATTACGTTGACTTCATGAATAACACGGGTTTTGTGGACTGATGTTGGCTTTCAGTGAGGATTTTGCGATGACATGAAAAAGCGTTTTTATTGCTTCATTCCTTTCTCCCCACTCGCCTCTCTCACACGCGCTCTTTACTCTTTTGCAGTTTTTTTTTCGGCAACACTTCTCCTCCTCCCGCTTTCTATTCGCAGTATTCATCTTGAAGATTTTCATTGATTGTTCGCGCATTTGTTAGCGTGGCCCATAACGGCGATTGTACGCAGGCGAGCGTATATGCCTCCGCGTCGAGTGAACGTGATTTACGCATAGCGGAACGTTTTTTACTCGCTCCACGTCTAATGGGTGTTGTTGTATCTAAATGTGCTGCTGTTGTTGTTGTTGTTGACTCTTGCACCGATTCGGTTTTACGAAATTTATATTTCATCATTTGTGAATGTGAACGTTTGTGTGTAACTTTACTAGGTGTTTGTAGCGTTGGTGTAGTTGTTGATGAAATTTGTAGTAGGTGAACTTGTTGTTGTTGTTGTTGATGCGCTTGATGTGGCTCTTTTTGTTGCTCCACAAAGTGTTAGCTTGAGAAGGACATTTTATTTGATGACGTCGTCTCCATGGGTGATTCGGCGTTAAATATTTCGGTTTGTGTTTGTTCGATATCGCTACAGCGTTCCTCCACTACAGTATCGAGCTCGAGGGAGGTGAAACCTTGGCTCAGACTTCGTTCAGGACGTAAACTGATAGCTCGCGTCGGTCGGTAATCTGTGTGTGGGAGAGAGTGCGAGAAATAGAAAAATAAGTTATTAAAATTTTACGTGGAGCAAAAACTCTGCATGAAATAAGAAAGCATGTAAAATTGACTTACGATATTTGCATACGATATAAGCATAAGATATTAAAATACGATATTACTAGCGATGTTAAGTTATTCGCAGGTAAAAATATAATTCCTAACTAATTATCGTCTTGGATTTAAATACCGTAGATTAAGATCTACCAAGTTCGCATACAAGGTTGTTCAAAAAAGAGCTTTTCTATTCAGGCCTCATTTCACTCAGTTTTTCTCCAAAGAACACCTTGTGTGGTGAGAAAAAGTTGCCCATATAATATCAAATTGCCCATATATTAAAAATCATAATAAAACAAAAAAAAAAATCAGAAAAAAATGTTTCCCACATATTTATCAACAGCTGCAAAGTTTCAAATATCGTAGCGAAAAATAAAAATCCAAATTCAAAAAATCGAAAATAATAATTATGGTATTATAACGATGTTTGCTGGGTATAAGCCATGAACTGCAATAGTTAAAGTTTCAGTATCGTAAAAGTTTCACAAATTTTTTGTAGAAAATAAATATGTAGCTGAATAGAAACCTAATCTGATATCGTTAAATTTGTATAGGGACATCTTTAGAACATATAAGTCATGAACTGCAACAATTAAATTTTGAATATCGTAAAAATTTCACAACGTTTTTTTCCAAAAAAAACAAAACATTAACTGATAGAAGAATCCGGCAAAAGCTTGGAAACATCACGAATAGTTGACACCATTCCAACCAAGGACAGAAAATCTTTAAATTCCAATATCGTAAAATATCGAAATTTGCTTAAAAACTTATTATTATTAAAAAAAAAAATCAAAATGTTACAGTGAACCAATAGAAGGAAGATATCTTGAAAATATAAACCACTTTTAAAAATGAAATCTTTGATATCGTTCACTTGTTAACAACAACAGCATATATGGTATACTTAATATCAAATATCGTAAAAAATTCGCAAATTATTTTAAAAACCTAGTAATACCTGCTTAAACATTCAAATTATATACTGAATCATTGGAGGGGGTATATCTTGGAAATATGTATTTTTATGTAGAAAACTTAATAAACTTCAAGTCTTATATCGTAAATATTATTCAAAAATGTTTTGTCTTTTCAATGTTCTTTTTGTAATATCTTTTTAAATGTTACAAGGCGGGTGAACAAATGTTATATCGAAACATTATAGCATTGTAAGTTTGATGTGAAAAGTTTTATATATAATATCGTAAGTATGTTGAGAATAAAATTTAACTGAACTCATTGATTTTAATTAGTTTTCATTTAAGTGTAAAATAGGTATATTTACATTAATGTGAGTGAAAGCCCTAATATCGTAAGTTTATTTCGATATTGTAATCCCAAAAAAGGAGTAAATTCAAACTAACATTTCAAGCTACTTTGAATCGGAAAATGAAGCTGCAATGATATTGTAAAAGATCAAATAACGTGACGCAAACATATAAATATTTTTTGTAGAAAACTTTATTAACTTCAAGTCTTATCTCGTAAATATTATTCAAAAATGTTTTGTTTTTTTGAATATTTTTTTTATATTTTTTTGAAATGCTTCAAGGCGGGTGAACAAATGTTATATCGAAACATTATAGCATTGTAAGTTTAACATGACAACTAATATCGTAAAAAAATTATGTATAATATCGTATCTTGAGAACAGAAATTAACTATATTAATTAATTTTAATTGATCTCCATTTAAGCGTAAAAACACGGATATTTACATTAATTTAGAGTGAAAGCCCTAATATCGTAAATTTATGTCAATATTGTTAACTTAAAAAGGAGTCAATTCAATCTAACATTTCAAGCTAATGTGCATCGCAAAATGATCAAGTAACGTGACGCAAACATATAAATATTTTTTGTAGTTTTATATCGTAAATATTATTCAAAAATGTTTTGTCTTTTTGAATATTTTTTTAAATATTTTTTTAAATGCTTCAAGGTAGGTGAACAAATGTTATATCGAAACATTATAGCATTGTAAGTTTGATATGAAAAATAATATCGTGAGAAAATTGTATGCAAAATATCGTAAGTATGTTGAGAATGTAAATATCGTAAGTATGTTGAGAATAGAATTTAACTAAATTCATTGAATTTAATTGATGTTCATTTAAGCGCAAAAGAAGGGATATTTACGTTAATCTAGAGTGAAAGCCCTAATATCGTAAGTTTTTATTCAATATTATAAACTCAAAAAAGGAGTAAATTCAAAATAGGTGGTGAATGTAGTAATAGCAACTGCTTTTTTTCTTTTTTTCAAATGTCGAATGACACCGAAAATTTTGTAATATCGTAAACTCTATATCGACTTCTAAAAAATCTAATTAAATTCGGTAAAAATCATAAAATTTGTGTAACTTAAACTGTGTTATGTTGTGTGTGCAAATTTATTGAAACTTTGAGATCAGTTTCTTTAGCATCCTAAATAAAAATTTGGGTTCTAAAAAATCATTTTCAGCTAATTTTGTTTCAAATTTAATAAATTATTTTTAACCGTCAAATAAGTTAAGCCATAGTTTCAGGCTGCTCACGTCTGCATTTGGTAAAATTAAAGCCGCTTGACATATAGCATGCCAAAACCATAAATCAAATCTAGAAACAATACGTGACAATTTTGTCCCATTGTGGGTGGAAATTACACAAAAAAAATTAAAAAACCCGAAATAGGTACCTTAAAAAGTTTGGTTTAGGAAGTAAAATCGATAAGAACAAAAAAAGTTAAGAAAAAAAGGAATTCAAAGGGTCGACACAATGGAAATTTCACCCAAACTTCCAGTGAATAAAATTTAAATATTTATTTGATAATAAAAAATGTTAAAAGAAAAAAAAAGTAGCAAATAAAAATTTCGCTCTTCATCTAAATGTCGGCAGCTAAAAAAATAAAAACGCAGAGTGCGTGAGCATTTAGTATGAGCGCCTAAAAGTAGATATGACGGCTGCTAGCGCAAGTGCGTTGTCAATGGTGATTGCCATGAATTCTCTCACACATACCGCGACCCATACGTCCGCACTTTGCCGTGGGCAACTATATGCATAAATACAAAATGGAATATTCACTGTCAACGGCACACACAATAAATGAACGACAGCGACTGTCAGTGATGTTAAAAGCTGCGCATAGTTGCCGTTAGCCACCAAGTGACTTTCAACTTGCACTCATGGTAATTGTTCTTGGTCGGTGGTGTTGGTTGTCTGTTGCTGTTGATAGCCAGCTGAGCTGATGAACTTTGACATGTCGGAAGTGCCTGTTGTTTTGGTCATGAATGTTTCATGAGCTGCGCATTCAACGCAATAATAGTACCATAGTAAGCACTGTGTGTGTAGGTAATGCGAGTAAGTAATAGAAAAAATGTAATGCATACTTCTAGGCGCTATACACAAGTTAATGGAAATTGAGAAATTTCGAGCTGATGATGCTTAGCTAGACAAGCGGAAAATTAAGTGAAATGTTTACGGAGTGTAGAATGTGCATGTGTTGAATTTTTTTTTTACTTTTTGTGTGGATGTGTGAACAGAAATTAAAATTAACATTGCAAATGTAAGTACGGATAAAAATATCGCTATATGTAATATCGTATGTTTTTCGGAAATGTTATACTATAATAAAATAAGAAAAAAACCCTTAAGCTAAGGCGACTAGGGTTCTAGTATAAGATATCGTAACTTTTTCAAATGGCCAGCATTATCGTAAACGTCCTTTCTTACATAGCCGCTTGTAGGTACTTCAACTATTATACAATACCGTAAATTTTATTTAGTACATAATAGTTTACCGCAGCTACAAACAAATATTAGTGAATGGGTTAAAACTAAACTCACATTAAGATAAGAAAATTTGAATCTTGTATCATGAGTTTTTTATCGTAAAATTTTTGTCTGTTATTTGCCAGATATAAGAACCTGAGCTAACATTTAGATTAGTATTTGCATGGCTTATTATAACAGCTTCAACAAAAGATAAATTATATCAAGATAAGTACTAACATCGAGATCTAAAGGAAATATCGTAATTCATATAGGTATAATATCGCACTTTTGTATAATTTTTTTATTAGAATACAGAATTAAAAAATTAGGTATTAAGAATGCAAAATCTCGTTACCGTAAATATAACATCTAAAATAAGGAAAAAAGAAATACATAATCTATAATTAATATCGTACAAAAATTTAAAATATTATAATCTTTGTTCTTCTGGTTGAAAACTGCTAAGCCTTCTTATTTATATCAAAGCCTTGAGAAAAATATAGCACTTTTTAAGTTTCGGGCATTAAGAGCTTCCTACTAAATGTGTAATATCGTATCTCAATAACTTATGTAATAAGTTTTTTTTTGTTTCTTGCGTGCTATTAAATCGTTTTCATCGTATTTGTAAGACAAAAAATTACCAAAATTTAATATCGTATTTTTATGCGCAATATCGTAAGGTAATTTTTGTTGTTTTATTTAAATACTTGCATCTTACCAACTTTGCAATCATATTTTTTTCCAATTAAATGTTTAAATCTAAAATCGTATAATTAATGAGCAATATCGTATGCTAAATTTTATGTGATTTGTGACATATTTAAGTCAAACCACACTTTTTATTAATTTTTCTATGGAAATAAGCACGTAAATGTAATATCGTATATATTATGTATGCATCACACGCAATACCTGGCTGCTACTATTTTTGCATACATTTTTTTTAATGCTTAGTATGGCATACATATAAAATAACTAGTTATTGGTGAATTATTTTATTAAAAAAATAGCAAAAATGTTTTACGTGCAATATTTTCTAAAACGTCTATTACAATTTTTTAAATTTAATTTCATTTCACTACTTACAAAATACTAAAATAGTGCAGCAAGCATTAGTAGCTATTTTAAGATAAAACTATAAGAAAAAAAGCACATAGCGCAATTGCAAAGTAGAGTAAGTAAAGTGTAGGACAACATTATGGGTGTACTTATTTGAATGGAATAAAATTGTTCGTTTTCGAATTTTATTTACGACGTGAAACATGAAAAAATTTTAATATCGTAAATCGATGTGTGGTAAATTGTTGTCAATTTGTTTCAGTCATTTCTGAAAATTCGAAAACTCCAAATAAATACACCCTAAACACACAACACCGAACAACTCACTAAGCCTATGTATGGGACTAAATCTGACCAGGCTCACAGCATGGTCCTGCATATCGTAGTTTCGACGACGATCACGTTCACGTGCCAATTTCGCTCGACGACGCAGGCAACAGATGACAAGAAATGCAAATATGGGGAAACCGAATATGCACGAAACTATTGGTATCACAATGGATTCAGGTGAGACTGCAATGAAAGGAAATAAAGAAGAAGAAAATACATTGAGTAAATATTGAATATTTTTCTCTGTCTGCATAAAGGTAAGTAAGAAAGTATAAATAATGTAGACGGGCAATTTCAAAATGCTTGCAGCTATTTATCTTGGAAAGATGCTTACATACTATAAAACACACACACATCCTAATTGAGTATTGTAAAATTTCCCGGCAGTTAAAACAACTAGTTCTAATCTATTTTAGAACTGACATAAATTCCATGAACAATGGTTCTTTCCATATAATAAAAGTCGCCACCGAATACCACAAAAAAAAAAACATCCATGCACTTCCTTCAAAATTTTGATATGACATTTCTATATCAAATATGGTAAGGTTTTAAGAAACAATATATTCCTTTTTTATCAAATTTTTCCCAAAAATAACCCGTAATATGTAATATCGTATTTTTGTCTGCAATATCGTACAACAATTTTAATCAATATCGTATATTTAATGCATAATATCGTATGCTAAATTTCATTATTTACTTGAAATATATGCATTTCGTCATATTTTCAGTCAAGCGTATGGAAATATGTAAGTAGATACACACTTAAACGTAATATCGTATGATGTATGCACCATATGCATTTCCTTCGATATTTTCAATATGGGTTTCCTATATAAAATATGATAAGGTTAAGTTTTTCCATAACGGACTCGTAATATGTAATATCGTATTTTCCTCCGCAATATCGTAAGACTATTTTTATTAAATATTTAAAAAAATTGCATCTACTAACTGACCAGTAAAATTTTCCTTTTCAATAAATGCTCAAGTTCAATATCGTATATCAAATGTGGAATATCGTATGCTAAAATCCATTTTTATTTGAAAGACATATATTCATTTTGATATATTTTTAGTCAAGTGTATAGAAATAAGTAAATGAAGTAATATCGTATGCTGTATGCATCGTATCGTAAGCAAATTTGAATAGAATTTGTAAAATACTTGACCGCTTCTATTTTTGCATGAAATTTGTGTGTATAAATTGAGGGCTAATACAAGTTTGATCACTTTTGAAGTTGTCTGACTACAGTCTACCGACTACAATATTTCACCGTTGGGCTTTTTTATAAATTTTTGCTCTTGGCAGCAATTGAATCGGTGTCTGTAAGTGCGAGACTAAAAGTCAGAGCATGTAAAATGTATGTAGGTATTATTGTTCATTTTATTAATCCACTCAATTAACGTGTTTGACATTTGTTACCGTTGTAGATGAGAGCTAAAATAATTCTCCAACTGCATATTTTACTTTAACAATGTTCTTAAGATGAAATAGAACGTGGGAGGAGAAAATGGAATAAGTGTTTAACATATATATATATATACAAACATTTAATTTGTAAGTGAGACCTTGCCTTTGATGGTCACTTCAGAGTTATGAAATAATTTTCGTCCTTCATGAAAATGTCACAAATATGTAATGAGTATCTACTCACTACAACATAATAAGTATATATGTAAATATATTGTCGAATCTGATAATAGTTTAAAAATTTCATCCAAATCGGTCAATGTACGAGGAAATAAATAAAAGGCAGTAAGGTGGCAACCCTAGGTACCAGCTAATTTTTAAGACATCATGGTTGGAATGCGACTGAAAGTGTCTTTGTATGATAACCACATACCTTGCTCAATATTTAAGAAAAAATTAGATAGGTGGCAACCCTGTAAACCGCCCGAAATGGCAACACCCAAGTGGGCAGTCTTAAAATCAAGCATACTATGTATCTCTATGCCAAATTTCATCGAAATAGGTCTAAAATGACCCCACAAATTATCCTAAAATGAACCCAAAACTATCCCAAATATATACCAAAATAACCCTACATATTTAAAAAAAAAATTGAGATAGGCGGCAAACCTTAAAGTCTTCGAATCAATAGAACTATCTCAATGCCAAATTTCATACCAATCGGTCAAGCGTTTCTCGCGATAGTACCGGGTATCCAAATATACTGCGGTAAGGTGGCAACCCTACTTAAAAATATTTTAGTTAGTATGTTTCTGAAAATACCTTTCATTTGATACCCTTATCGGCATATCTTGCTCCATAATTTAAAATAATTTTAGATAGGTGGCAACCCTGTAAACCGCCCCAGTGACAACCCCCAAGTGGATAGTCTACACATAAAAAATTGTACACCCACTCCTTACACATACAAAAATTTACTACATTTTTATGCCTCTATTTTGGTATTTCTTTCGCGCACTAAAATCTGACCTTCACCTTCTCAAGTTTAACTATTTTCATATACACAAAAAAGGATAGTTTTAGTACACTGAATAAATTATCAATGAATATAAATCTACGTCAACACACAGCAGGCGGCTAGGACATCGCATGCGAGCAAGTGACTTAGAAGCTTTATGCGCTGTTGATGCTATGTTTTTCTCAAGGCATAAATTAGATAAAATGTGGCTAAATATAGAAAGCGATGATGTAAATATAGAGAGTGTTTATTTAGAAAAAATAAATCTAAAAGAGTGATGAGACAAAATATAAAACAGAACTGATTAGCCGTACTGCAAACCCTACGCCAAATGCAATACCCACGGCGCGCTGTTGCTCTACCCACGCATCATTAGACTCAATTAACGCCAGGCTGAGAGGAGATTAGCAGTTAGTGTTTACTTGAGCTTAAAACACAAAAGAGTAGAAATAAATGACAACAATATCAAAACAACGAAAAGATAGAAAAAGAGGAAAACAAGTTCAATGATGTTTACGATAAACAAACTTGTAACCTGTTCGGGTCGGACGAATCGGCATATTTAGGTTAGGTTAAGCTCGAGTGGCTGCGCAGAGGCACACTTAGGCCACTTTTAACAGAGCCCCTTGTGATACCACTAGCACTAGGAAAGTCAGTTCCGGGACCCAGCCATATGTAAAATCCCTGAGTTGTTGTGATTCTCCACCTGGCTGAATCCCGGGACTGACACTCCTAAACCGACACCGTTACTCCTCCTCGAACCATTTAGATGACTTGCTGAAGTCCAACAAGTCCTTTATGTCCAGCTCCGCAATCTGGCATAGGCTAACCAGAAAGGGAGCTACCGGTTTATATTACCAAATTATCAATTCAAACACACAGAGCCAAATTTTGGTAGAGAGCTTAGGTTTCATGTCAGAAACCAAGCCTCAAGAGTCCCCATCAATCCCATCTGGACTAAAAAAAAGTTATTCGAGGTCAACATTTTAGGTTTTTTGGAATTTTCTCGGTACGTTTTTTTCAAAAAATTACCTGAGACCAACTTGTAGACCTGGAAGTTCTCTACAAATATGTTTGAGGAGGTACATGTGATCGATGGCGACTTTTGAAGTTTTCCTTCTGACGGAGAACCTAAGCTCTCTACCAAAATATGGCTCTGTGGGAAGTTTTGATGCTTAACCACTATGTCTATTTTGACGGGACTATTTCTTGAGTTCGACTTTTAAGTAACCGTCCTGGAGTTAGAGACGTAAACCTTAGAACTTAGTTTAACAATCTTGAGATAGATTTTGATATGCCTTTCCGACTGGGGACTTGAAACTTCAGATCAGAACCCATCAGCTCCCCCTCCCCCACAAAACCCCTCTCCCCCACAAAACCCCTCTCCAACAACCCCTCCCCCATCCTCCACTGTATATAAAAAGAATGCAAACAGATTGAAGTCAATAACAGCTAATGGACGAGTCAAAGAAAGATATGCACAAAAAATTCCCATACGAAAATTAATGAAAAAAGCAATGTCAACATTAAGAGAGAGTAAATGACAGATACTTGATGTTGATGACAGCTGAAGCGGCAGCAAAAAGTTTTGCCAGCCAAAAATTCGTATGCCAAATGCGACAAACAGCATGCGGAACGGTATGCGGAAATAAACTTAAATGACAAAGGAAATGGAGTGAAATCGTTAGGCAGTGCGCCCAAAAGCATGCTACACACGAAAGCAATTTTTATAGCGGAAGAGAAAAACGTATGCGCTGCCGCTGCTGCTCCAGCCGTTGGCCTTCATTGTCGCCGTTTTTGGCTGTCGTGTCATGTTTCTTGTCATTAACGTGAAGCTATTTATACGTTGGAATTGTTATTTATACAATTTTTGTTCAACCCATCCCAAAGTATCTCCATACAACATAAAAATGTCTTATTTTAGAATGTGCCCCACCCTTCTCGTACACATGGCGCACCCTGTGTTAAAGAATTTGTTTTTGAAATGAACTTAGTAGACATCGCAGTCAAGAATTCGCTTAATAAACACGCATTTAATTTAACCTGACCATGAGTAGCAAATGTCACAAGTCACATTGAAAAAATAATTTTTCACGCAGTAAAAAAGTTATTTTGACATTCCTCTCAAAAAAGGGAAAGAAGCCTAAAAATATGCCAACATTTAGCTAAAGAAAAATATGTAGATAATACGACAAAACTAAGCGGAATCAAGGGAGAACGGTACTAGACAAATACTTATCAATATTTATCTTAGTTACACAATCACAATCAGCCAGACAACATGTTTTTCCCCAGGCATTGTTTAATATCAGACATTCTATGTTTATGTAGCCTACTTTTAGGATATGTAAATGAAAAACAAATTTGTCTTGGAAAGCGGACGACAAATGTGTAGGGGTCTATTATTTTAATAGCCGCTAAATACTACGAGAAATACTGCTTAGAACGCCTAAAAGTAGGCTACTCAAAAAAGGGAAAGAAGCCTAAAAATATGCCAACATTTAGCTAAAGAAAAATATGTAGATAATGCGACAAAACTAAGCGGAATCAAGGGAGAAAGATACTTATCAATATTTATCTTAGTTACACAATCACAATCAGCCAGACAACATGTTTTTCCCCAGGCATTGTTTGATATCAGACATTCTATGTTTATGTAGCCTACTTTTAGGATATGTAAATGAAAAAAAAAATTGTCTTGGAAGATGGACGACAAATGTGTAGGGGTCTACTATATTAATAGCCGCTAAATACTATGAGAAATACTGCTTAGAACGCCTAAAAGTAGGCTACACTAAGTTAAGTGACTCTCCTGATTTGCAGTGTAATCAGCATTCGATTAATGTTGCATGCTTTTAGGCTCATTAAGTAAAACTCGAGCAATTTTGAAGATACAATTAGAGAAAGCTTGAATTAAGGCACACAAAATTGTGCCCTACCTTTTACATATTTACTAGAGAACCCCAAAGACATATGGGTATAGAATTCTGGCCCAAGCTCTATAGACCATAGACTGTCATTTCATAAACCAAACAACAAAATTTAATTAAAATTGAAGCTTAAAACATAAATCTCAGCAAAAAAAACAAAAAAGCAAATTTATCTTAAGAGTTTGATGATTGAACTTGTATGTGTAAAACATACATCAAGTGGCTCCAAAAACAAAATCTGACTAGTTTTCTAATTTAATTGAAATTTGATTGAATCATTGCGTAATTGAAAGCGAAATGTATATGCAAGAGGCTAAGGAGTGAAAGTGTTAAATGTGTGAGTTTGTGTACTTATGGCATAGATGGGCATCTTAAAGCAGGGCCCGGCAAAAATGAAAGTGAGAGTGTATTAGTGAAAAGAGCGCTCAGCGCTCCAGTGAAATTATGTTATTTTTGTTTTTTTTGCTCCCTCGCTCACTAGCACACCGAGGCAACAGTGTATATGGTTGAGTCGTTGTTTGCAAGTGAGCGACTGAGAATAACAAACGACATCCATTGATTGGTCAGTGCGAACATGGAGCTCTCACAAGCGCACATAGAGCTCTGACATTGTTCGAGAGGCGAAGAAAAGAGCGTAATAACTAATCTTTGTGAATTTGGTTCTCAGATTTTCGGACAATTGTTCCACTAGCTGCTTGGGCCTGCTTTAAAGTTTATACTCTCAGTTTTAAAGCACTAAACATGCATGCATACATTTTCCAAATAACGAATTTGGACATTTACCATTACCAAAAATTTGTAGTGCTAACACAAATATGCCCTCTTATGATTTATACGAACAAATTCAATTAAAAATCATTCACAGTGTGAACGTCCCAAAACCGAAAAGCTTCTTTCGGTGATTAGGCACTTGCAAGGATATAGACGATTGTGCAAAGAGTGTGGGGAGAGGGGTGAACACAATTTGCACACAAAACAATTGGGGAATCAGGAAACTTTACAAAAAAAGAACAAAGAAAAGCTTAACAGAAACCGCAGTAAGCTAAAATTGATTTTTGAGGGAGGTATGAAATGAGATTAAAATGAGAAGGAAATATGAATAAGGCGATAAAAGGTAGTTGATGATTGACGTTGATGAAAATGGATGACAATTTCGGAAGAGAACTACAAACAACGGTGGGGGAAGGCGTGATTTGCAATCAAGAGAAGAAGATTAATTGTGATTAAAAACTTTGTTAAGACGACACGTGCAAATTGTAGCGTGCTGATATTAAGTATTTAGATGCGCGACCCATAAGATTCACAGCGACCATTACCATGCAATTACCATACAATTACCATACCATTACCATACCATTACCATACCATTACCATACCATTACCATACCATTACCATACCATTACCATACCATTACCATACCATTACCATACCATTACCATACCATTACCATACCATTACCATACCATTACCATACCATTACCATACCATTACCATACCATTACCATACCATTACCATACCATTACCATACCATTACCATACCATTACCATACCATTACCATACCATTACCATACCATTACCATACCATTACCATACCATTACCATACCATTACCATACCATTACCATACCATTACCATACCATTACCATACCATTACCATACCATTACCATACCATTACCATACCATTACCATACCATTACCATACCATTACCATACCATTACCATACCATTACCATACCATTACCATACCATTACCATACCATTACCATACCATTACCATACCATTACCATACCATTACCATACCATTACCATACCATTACCATACCATTACCATACCATTACCATACCATTACCATACCATTACCATACCATTACCATACCATTACCATACCATTACCATACCATTACCATACCATTACCATACCATTACCATACCATTACCATACCATTACCATACCATTACCATACCATTACCATACCATTACCATACCATTACCATACCATTACCATACCATTACCATACCATTACCATACCATTACCATACCATTACCATACCATTACCATACCATTACCATACCATTACCATACCATTACCATACCATTACCATACCATTACCATACCATTACCATACCATTACCATACCATTACCATACCATTACCATACCATTACCATACCATTACCATACCATTACCATACCATTACCATACCATTACCATACCATTACCATACCATTACCATACCATTACCATACCATTACCATACCATTACCATACCATTACCATACCATTACCATACCATTACCATACCATTACCATACCATTACCATACCATTACCATACCATTACCATACCATTACCATACCATTACCATACCATTACCATACCATTACCATACCATTACCATACCATTACCATACCATTACCATACCATTACCATACCATTACCATACCATTACCATACCATTACCATACCATTACCATACCATTACCATACCATTACCATACCATTACCATACCATTACCATACCATTACCATACCATTACCATACCATTACCATACCATTACCATACCATTACCATACCATTACCATACCATTACCATACCATTACCATACCATTACCATACCATTACCATACCATTACCATACCATTACCATACCATTACCATACCATTACCATACCATTACCATACCATTACCATACCATTACCATACCATTACCATACCATTACCATACCATTACCATACCATTACCATACCATTACCATACCATTACCATACCATTACCATACCATTACCATACCATTACCATACCATTACCATACCATTACCATACCATTACCATACCATTACCATACCATTACCATACCATTACCATACCATTACCATACCATTACCATACCATTACCATACCATTACCATACCATTACCATACCATTACCATACCATTACCATACCATTACCATACCATTACCATACCATTACCATACCATTACCATACCATTACCATACCATTACCATACCATTACCATACCATTACCATACCATTACCATACCATTACCATACCATTACCATACCATTACCATGGCCACCCGGAGGCAGCACACGGAGAAGCATTAAAGTGTACCCATGGGAAATGGTTACCTAATCACAACCATCCACCTCTCTTGTCCGCAAGTTTCATTCGATAAGAGAGCTTGCTATATTTGGAAGCCACTGTCAAATACAACACCTGTCTGTATGTAGTAATAACTACAATACCATATTTACAGTAATCAATGGTCATGAATTTTCGCGGAGGTATGAGAAAAGTTACAAGTATGACAATTATATTGCGTATCAGCACTTCCAGCAAAATCATAAATTCAATGCACGGGTAGAACAGCTATTTTTCTAAAAGTTTATAAATATATACATACATACTTGTGGGGGGTTGACAAAAGTTCGAAAAAAGGCATGGGGCAGAAAATAAGGACCACCCTAAAATTCAAATCCAACCCGGACAACGGCGGCCACCCTGCTAGTATACAATAATATTCCCCAAAACGACGATCTATATGCTCAATTTGAAACTCTCCTACTAAATTGTTTTTACTGAGGATGCTTTTACAAGGTTGTCACCTATTTTTTATATTAATAGGGATATCAAACGAAAGGTGTTTTACGTCTAATTTCAACAGAAAGATGTCTAAGTAGGGTACCTAGGGTTGCCACTTAGAGCAATTATATTTATGTATATCTTTTCCGATCGAACTCTTGTCGCTCCCCCCTTCCACGTACATCCGATTATGAATTCAATTGTCAACAATGTAAGAGGGATTTCCAAGGAAAATATACAAATATAAATAGTTTTTTTTTTTTAGAACTCGATAGCACCAACAACACAACTCAAAGGACGCTTGATGATGAAGGTTATGGATATACATAAATATTTACATACTTACAATCAAGCGATAAGGAAAGTATTCTATGGTGCTTGAATTGTCATTGAGCTGAATGAGAGTTTTGAACATGAAATGGGACGAGTATGGAGATGGGGTGAACGGAAGAGGCATGAACAGTAACGAATGAATAAGCACTCAAATGGGCAGATAGTGATAGCTGAACGAACACTTGGATGCCCAGTCATCAGCATATAGCGTATGAAGGACGCAAAAGTTGTTCGCGTCACGAGTGGAATGTTTGCATGGCATAAAAACGGATACTCGACAATGAACCGCTTTTGAATTGCTGCTGGTGAGCGAAAAGAGCGAAGGCTGTCGTACGCACACCTCTACCTTCCTGCTGGTACTGCTAGGTTATGACAATATTTGGTCGAATGAGACCGGGTGTGGGCAAGTTTGCTTGTCTGTTGTTGGAATGCTACGTTCGTTTGTTATTTTGCCGCAGCATGCCGTACTGTTTAACGACCAGCTGAGCCTATGAAAATATTTTTACGACTCAAGTAGCCGTTGGCATACAAGACGGATTAAATACTGGCGAACGCCTTGCCAAAGCTTGCGGGCATAGAGGATGGCCAAGTAGAATGTTTAAAGCTTTGGAAGTGCTATAATTTTTGTTGGGTTTGCTAAGTTACCGGCTAACTGGTATCCAAAGACCTCAAGCGAATTTATTTGAAAACTTTGGATACTATAGGGCTAAGTAGGCAATTGTGAAGGAAGTCCTCTCGCGGCGAATGAACATCACACTCTGCACCCTTCCTGACCACAAACAACTTCTGATGAGCCAACTTTGTAATTATTGGAGCGAAAAGTTCTTAGGAAGATAGCGAGCTCCGAAAGTGAGTAGCAAGTGCTCGCAGACCTCGTCATAGTTCAACTGATTGAAATCGAGTGGTACATGAATGATGAAGCTTGGCCGCTTGTAAGAACAAAAGCCACTGAGCTTTGTATGACATTTTTCGCGGTTGCAATATAATTTAAACTATTTTTGATACTTCTCAATAATACATATTAAAATACCCAAAATTTTCATATAGGTGGCAACCTTGTAATAATATTCTCACTTAACACTTGAGGAAGATAGCAGAGGTTGATTGATAGAATGAGTGAGAGATGGAGAGACTGTTATACAAAAAAAAATAATGTATGTGCTGGACTAGGTGGCAGCTCCAGATGGTAACCCCATATAAACATTTTTTTTTTGCTAAAATACGATGCGAAAAATCTTACATTGGATACCTATAGTGGCATTTTACACATGAATTAAAAGTACCTCAGATTGATGGCAACCATGTAAAATAATAATAAGTGGCAACACTAGAGTAAGAGTTGTTGAGATAATAGCGGGTATGCCAAAAAAATAATTTAATAGAATTAGGTGGCAACCTTAGTTTTTAATTCTACCTAGATTTGTTTGTTAGGACGATGTAGAGTACTATTCGTTTGATACCCATATTGACGTTTTCATTTGATACATTTTTTTAAATATCAGTCAGGTGGCAACCACGTAAAAACTTTCTAAGCGCCAAGACTTCAGAGAGCTTTGGTTGCAGAAGACAGCACACAAAATTTTATGGAAAAGTCGTTTTCGAGATACTAACAGATAAGGAAAATTAGATATGTAATAGGATTAAGTGGCAACACTAAAAATATTTTTTGTTGAAAATATCTTTCGTTTCAGAATCATATAAAGAGTACCAAATGATCACAAAATAACACCAAAATGATCCTAAAAGGATCCCAAATTGACCCCGAAATTAGCCCAAAATAATCCTTAAGTTACACCAAAAATTATGCTCCTAAAACGATCCAATTTGACCTCAAAATGGCTCAAATGATCCCAATATGATCCAAAAATGGCCCAAAAATTATGACCCCATATTGACCCTGAAATGATCGCAAAAATGATCCCAAAATGATCCCAAAATAATCCGAAAAATTACCCGAAAATAATTCCCAAATTATCCTAAAAGGATCCCAATTTGACCCCAAAATGGCCACAAAATGATCTTAAAATGATCCCAAAATAATGCAAAAAATTACCGAAATATTATTCCAAAATGACCCCAAATTGATCCCAAAATGATCTCAAAAATGACTCCAAAATAATCCAAAACTGACCCAAAGCTGATTTAAAAATATTTTCAAATTGACTCTAAAATGATCTAAAATTCACCTCAAAATGACCCAAAAATATACATATAACTACAATTCGGTAAAATGGCAACCCTGGCCAGTAACCCTACTTGACAATATTTCAGTTGGTATATCACCGAAAACACCTTTCATTTGATACCCATATTGGCATATCTTGCTCAATATTTAAAAAAAAAAAAATTGAGATAGGTGGCAACTCAGTAAACCACCCCAAGCGACAAGACCCAAGTGAATAGTCTCAGAATCAAGCAAACTATATCTATGCTTAAACTCAGAATCAAGCAAACTATATCTATGCTTAAATGTATCCAAATCGGTCAAGCGGTTACCGAGATAAAAGAAATCAGCTAGGTGGCAACCCCGTTAAGATATTGACGGTGGCAACACTGAAGTTAGAGAGCAGCTAATCTTTATACAAAATTTTATAGAAACTTTTAAAAACTTTTTCGAGACTTTAATGGATATAAAAATTAAAATATGGAAATATAAGAGAAATAGGTGGCAACCTTAGGTGTTAACCCTAACTAGAAATAGTTTTTGTTAGAGATACGACGTAATATACATATCATTCGTTTGATACCCATATCTTGCACAGTCAATTTGTAGTATACATATTTTTCTCTTTGTCCGCATCTTCGAACTCGTATTTCTTGCGAGCTTTGCTCCCACTTCTTTTGAAAAATTCACCCTTACACCGAACTGCAATTCTATTTGTAACAAATTATTTGATTAAAATATGAACTAAATAATATCATTCATAACCTTTCATTTCTAATCTTACAAACTACTCTTTGCTAAACATATAAAAGATGAGCTTCAAAAAGTCAGAATGGTGAATACAGTAAATAAAAAAAAAAAAATATTTTACTTTCTGATTTTGATAATACTCTTACATAGAAAGATTCAAAGAGAAACGTCCGCAGCATCAACCGCACCTTCAGCAAGACACCCTCACCTACTAGATACCGAACCCTTACTTTTGAAAGTTGCCTACCTCAAATTGACTTTATTTATATTTGGCTTACAATGGCACGTGCAAAACAAAAAAAAAATCGAGAACAACAATAACAACGTATAAAAAAGAGAATCCGATTGAGCCGAAATATGTACAAGAAGTATTAGGCAAACTATGGCTTTTATAAATCGTGATGCGGGTATGAAAACTTATAAATTTTGCCTGCGCCTTTGTCGGCATAGTCTGTGCTGATGCTGAGCCAGCAAACCTAAAAGGTTGCCAACAACAGTTGCCAAGAATGATGCCAGCGTTAACTGACAGTCGCAATGCCGAGTGCCAGCTGAGTTGGAAAAAAAATACACATACCTACATAGCAATCAGGGGCGGATTCACGAGTTACGTTTTCAGGTCCAAACACCCTCCCCCCTCCCCTTCAGGATCATCCACGGTGAGGATTTTTCAGTTTCAAGCCCCCCTTCGGGATCCAAAAAGTCACATGTTTTACAGTAACTTTTCCATACTCATTTATCCTTGGAACTTGACAAGTACAATTCGGTTCAAGAATTAAAAAAAAAAATACAGTAAAAATATAGTAAAAAAACACAAAAACCATGGCAAAAAAGAAATGAAAAATTACTCAAAAAATAGTTATAGTATAAATTGCAAAAAAACCAAGGTAAAAGTAACGCAAAAAATAAAATAAAAATTACGCAAAAACAGTAAAAATTACACAAAAAATCAGTAAAAATTACGCAAATAACGCAGTAAGAATAAAATTATAGTAAAAATTACACAAAACATAAAGTAAAAATTAAATAAAAAATACAGTAAAATTTACACAAAAAATACAGAAAAAAATACGTAAAAAATATAAAAAATTACACTAAAAACACAGTAAGGTTACGCAAGAAAAAAGTAAAAACCACACAAAAAATTTAGGAGTTGCGAAAAAAAAATATAACAAAAAATTACCCCAAATAATAGTTAAAACTATGCAAAAAATATAGAAAAAATTACACAAAAAACACAGTTAAAGTTACGCAAAAAGTAAAGTAAAAATTACACAAAAATATAGTAAAAATTACAAAAAAAAAAATATAGTAAAAGCTACGCAAAAAATGAAGTAAAAATTGCCCAAAAAATATAGGAAAAATTACACAAAAAAGACAGTAAAAACTACGCAAAAAAATCTAGAAACAATTACACAAAAAACACAGTTATTTACGCAAAAAAAAGTAAGAATTACAAAAAAATATAATAAAAACTACGCAAAAAATATAGTAAAAAAATGCACACAAAATATAGTAAAAATTACCCAAAAAACAGTAAAAATTACACAAAAATATAGTAGAAATTACGCAAAAAATAGTATAAAATTACCAAAAAAAAACTGTAAAAACTACACAAAAATACAGTAAAAATTACGCAAAAAAATAAAAAGTTACACAAAAAAACACAGTAAGAGCTACGCAAAAAATACAATAAAAATACAGTAAAAATTACGCAAAAATATAGAAAAAATACACAAAAAATACAGTAATAGTTGCAAAAAAAAAAAAAACAAAGTAAAAATTACGCAAAAATGTAGAAAAAATACACAAAAAATACAGTAATAGTTACGCAAAATAACAAAGTAAAAATTACAAAAAAAATATAGTAGAAATTATGCAAAAAAATACAGAAAAATTACCTTGAATCTGGCATTGCCCATACTAACAAATGTAGATATATATTTTTTTGAAAAACAAGCATAAAAGGCCAGCTTTGATGAAAATGTGAATGAAAAATGTCCACGAAATTAAAAGAAAAAATTTGAACTCCTCCCCCCCTCCTCCACCCTTCCCGAAATCCCAGATCCGCCACTGATACCAATACATTTACACTGAAAGAAACTGTGAGGTAGTCATATAAAGTAAAAAAAAAAGAATCACTGAATCGAATATAATTCAGGCAGTCAAATAAACTGTACATTGTGCAAACGTATGTATATGTGTGAATGCACATTAGACTGTGCCAAAAATGTATGGAGAAAAATTAAAATTCGAAATTTGATATACCCACTATATCGGTGAGTTATAGCCTAAATAAGAAGTGTGCGAAGTTTTATTGTTCTAGCACAATGGCAACCCGTGCCGATTTTTAGTTAAAGTGTTTGCTAGCAGCTTATACTAAGTTCGCAAAAAAGTCCATTAAAGCTTTGAAAACTACATAATTTTAATATTTGGTTCATATTTAAAAGACTATGCAACAAATCTCGAACTTTGAATTTTTAAAAGGATAACAGGATTCTTTGCAAGTGTATTGAAAAAAACATGTTCACATGAAAAGGACATTGGAATTTCAAAAGTGTTTTAGTAGATTGCGCAACAATACGTTTTCTAGCAAAAATAATTGAGTAGATTTTGAAACTTGGCAATTATAGTGCAATTTTTAGAGGTACTACACTGCGTATGAGTAACATTTACCTGTTTCACAGAATAAAACAACTTTGAAATTTTGAGACAGTCTACTATACAACCTAAAATTTTGCTTACTTTTAAAGGAAACCTGGTATGCGTGTTTACCGCCAGGGTAGTAGACAGTACTCGATCAAGAAGGGGCTAAAATTTATGTGGACAAACATTTGTTTGATAATTTTTGTATTTCAAGTGTGCATGCTAAGCAAGTAACCGAAGGCGTCATTCGAAATCGTCAAGTGAAATCGGAATCGAAACTGAAAGTCGATCAGAAAGCGAAGCCTAAAACGGAATTGAAACCGAAACAGAGGTGGAACCGAAACTGAAGGTAGAATAGAAATTGGATCTAAAATCGGAATCCGGGAATCATAACCGAAACCAAAACAGAAAGTGTATCCGAAACCGAAGCTGGTAATGTAATGGAAACAGGTATTGAAGTGAAATCTGGTGCTAGAACGGACGCCGGCGTAGGAACAAAATTGGTAATGTAACGGAAAAAGGGTATTGGAACGAAAACTGGTATTAAAACGGACGCTGATATAGGAACGAAACTGGTAACGTAACGGGAACAGGTATTGGAATGAAAACTGGTATTAGAATGAAAACTGGTATTGGAATGAAAACTGGTATTGGAACGGACTCTGATATTGGAACGAAACTGGTAATGTAACGGAAATAGGTATTAGAATCAAAACTGGTATTGGAACGAACTCTGGTTTTGGAACGAAACTGGTAATGTAACAGGAAATAGGTATTGGAACGAAAATTGGTATTAGAACGGACGCTGGAATAGGAACGAAACTGGTATTATAACGTAAACAGGAACTGAAAGTATAACGGAAATCGTAACGGTAACCCAATGCAGAAACATAAGCCAAAACCGAAAAGTAACAAGACGTAATCGAAAACGAAAAATGAGGCAACAAAGAAAGCGGAATCTGAACCAAAATTGGAATAAAACATAAAATCGAAGGCATCGCGGCCTAGAAGTATACCGAAACCGAAAGTGAAACCAAAGGGATTGCCGGAAGCGGAATCTGAACTAAAGCGGAACCAGAGAACGACATTGGAAACGAAATTAAAACCTTAGCGAAATATAAACTTATAACGCAGACCAATAGCTAGGTTAGGTTAGGTAGAAGTGGCTGCCGCAAAGGCACACCTAGGCCAGTATTAAAAGGCCCGTTGTGATACCATCAACACTAGGAAAGTCAGTCCCGGGACCCGGCCATATGGAATAGTTAGTAGAGGCTGAAACTGAAGCATCGCAACAGAGTTCAACAGTGTGAAGAAACAGCCTTTCCGTATAAAATTATATTACTGGAACACCTTGCTTCGAAATCCTTAGGATTATGTTGTACTTAGGTCTTACAACACCATGATCGAATGTAATGGTAAGCCCTTGATGTGCTTTATATCTACACCAAACCTTAGGATAGCACTTAGCCAAGCAAGTCATAATTGTAAGGTTCGAATGATAAATTTGTTTAGGGGTTTTTGACTGAGAGTCTTGGCGACAGTTTACGGTTACCCCAGGAAGAACTTTAGTGAATACACCAACCACAATTTCCTTGCACTTGGGCGATTTCTTAATGAGAATGAAGCAGATATACACCTCATAAAAATTATAACATTTTGGGGTCATGGGCCCCACTGCTCTACCACTGTAAATATTGAAGTATCTCATACCGTTCTGTATACTCGGACTTAAGTACATTTGTAGCTAACCAAAGGGTGCTGAAGCGCATAAAGTGAATAAACGTACAATATGTACCATACAAAAGCCAACAAACCAAACAACAGCAACAACAACAACAGCAACTACACAAAGCTTAAAAATCATTTTCTAACCACTCACAAAAGATAAAGATACTCAGGTGTAGGTATACGAGTATGTAAATATATGGCTTTAGGCGGGCTTATAAAGCAGCAATTGCGTGTGCCCTACAAAAGGTGCACCTACATATGTAAGTAGTGTGGTGTATTGAGCTGTCCAAAATAACTTTTTAATTCCACAAATAAACCCACCGCAATTTCGTTGCAGGTAATTTTGAGTGCAAAATTTTATTGCTCATAAAAAATCAAATATTTTATAATTAGCTTTTATTATATAAAGCATAACAAATCTCATTTTTTATGGTTGCTTGTGGGGCATTAGAGACAGGTTGGATTAAATTGAAATTAATTTGATGGTAGTAGTAATGGTAATGTGGGTAGTCAAATTTTTTACTCTACTCAGTGTATTTGCAACAAGAGCGCAATGAGTCATAATTAAGTACTTGAAAGTCATATAAAATTGATTTAAACCCATATTGACATATATTGCTCAAGACTAAAAAAAAAACGAGATAGGTGGCAACCCTGTGAATAAGGATGAAGTGGCAACACCCAAGTAAAATATCTCAAAATTAGGCATACTAGCCATATACCAAATTCCATACAAATCGGTCAGTAGGTTTGCTGAGATAGTGGTGGTTATACCACTGAGTAAATAAAATACTGTTAGGTGGCAACGCTAGATAGTAACTGCACTTGAAAATATGGTTGGTATGCTGTCATTTGATACCCATAGTGACATTTCTCATTCAATATTAAAAAAAGAGATAGATGACAACCCTGTAAATCGGACGTAGTGGCAACACCCAAGTAAACTATCTCAGAATGAAACATTCTATCTCTATGCCAAATTTCATCCAAATCGATCAAAAGGCTCCCGAGATAGTGGTGGATATATGTACGACTGAATAAATAAATTACAGTTAGGTGGCAACGCTAGGTAGAAACTCTACTTGAAAATAAGGTAGGTGGATGTCGCCAAAATTATCCTTTATTTGATTATCATATTGGCGTATCTCGCTCAATATTAGCAAAAGTTTAGATAGATGGCAACCCTGTAAATCGTACGTAGTGGCAACACCCAAGTAAAATATCTCAGAATGAAGCATACTATCCATATACCAAATCGGTCAATAGGTTCCCCAGATAGTGGTCTATATATGAAGGAATAAATAAAATTGAGTTAGGTGGCAACGCTAGATAGCAACTCTACTTGAAAATATCACAAAAAATAACCGTCATTTATACCCATATTGGGATATCTTGCTTAAAATAAAAAATAAAAAATTACGATAGTTGGCAACGGTGTAAATCGGCCGAAGTGTCAACTCCGAAGTAAATTTTTTTATTTTTTTCTTTTCTTTTTATTTTTTTTTTCAATTTTTTTTAAAATTTTTTTTTTAATTTTTTTTTTTTAATTTTTTTTTTTTTTTTTATTTTTATTTTTTTTTTTTTGTACATCAGAATGAGCATAAATAAACTGTTTGCTTTAATTATTAATTAATAATCTTTAAAAATTATTAACTAAGTCGTTATTGAAGATTTCTCTTTCAAACTATCCACAAAAATGTCAAAAGGTAAAATTAAATACGAAAAAAAATTAATTTCATATTTAAAATGTATTATTTACCAAAAAGTTATCAACTTTTTAGATGGTTTATTTAAAATTTTAGATGATTTTATAAAACCTTAATAAATTGACTCATCAAATATTTATGCAACAAACTGTGGCTAACGAAAATTTAAAGCGAAATACATACACACACACACATACTTACATAGTAAACCTACATACATACATTCATACAACAAGCACTAAGTATAAGCTTTAACATTATTTATTTATATGAATCAAAAACCTCTAGGGTAACTTTTATATTTAAACTTTGTATTAATAAACTAAACAGCATACAAATTGAGATTACGTATACGCCATGGCCGCCGGGGGCTAAACACATAGCATGAGATGGGACAAAAACACAAAGGCATTGCTGATATGACATTTAAAATGCACAAACTGTTGCAGTGTAACATATGTTAAGTGTATATAAAGGTTGGTTGGTAAAAGCAGCAGTTACGCTAAAATATTATAAATGGCATAAACCCTATTGTATGCATTAGACTGTTGCAAGAAAAGAAACTAATTTTATATGTAATAAAAATAAATTTTTTGTATAGGTGTAAAAAATATGAAAAGGAGCGCTTAATGAGCTCTGTACATTAAATTCAGTGCTCCCAGTGCTTGTAATTTCCACCCAACAATGAATATCAAAAAATACCTAAAAACGAACTATTTTTTTTTTTTCTTCGACTATAAAATTCAGAATAATTTCATACACCTGTCAAGGAATTACTGAATCACAATGAGATTTACGTGAGCTGATGCCATTCATTCAAAATTTATGCAATTTCTATATGCAGGAGGGTATCAGTCGGGCTTCAATCATATCAATCACGTCAATCATTTTTCATAGAATGTAGTTGTCGACCTTAAAGGTTCAAAAAAATTACTTATTTTCTTTTTCCTCTTTAGAAAACAACTTTTTTTATTTTTTGACGCACAAACTTTTTTTAATACTATTAAATTCAGTATAGTTTCAACACCTGTCAAAGAATTACTGAATCACAATGAGATTTACTTGAGCTGATGTCATTTATTCAAAAGTTATGCAATTTCTATATGCAGGAGGGTATCAGCCCGGCTTCAATCATTTCAATCACGTCAATCGTTTTTCATAGAAACTTTTTATCGACCTGAACAGTTGAAAAAATTACTTATTTATCTTTTTTTCTCTTTAGAAGACAACATTTTTTCCTTTTTTACACAGTTCAATGTACATATATATCGCACCTTCTATTGTAAAGGGATGTAAGTCAAAATTTTTATTTTTTGGACTTAATGATAAAAGTAAATAACGGACTGATAAGAATGTGCTCTAAATTGCCATTTATTCAAAATGTATGCAATTTCCATACGCAGGAGGGTGTCAGTTGGGCTTCAATCATATCAATCACGTCAATCATTTTTCAGAGAAACTTTTTATCGACCTTAATGGTTCAAAAAATTGCTTTTTTATCTTTTTTCTCTTTGGAAAACAACTTTTTTCTTTTAGTGCGTCAAACTTTTTTTTAATATATTTTCGACTATAAAATTCAGTATAATTTCATACACATGTCAAAGAACTACTGATCACAATGAGATTTACGTGAGCTGATGCCATTTATTCAAAATGTATGCAATTTCCACACGCCGGAGAGTGTCAGTTGGGCTTCAATCATATCAATCACGTCAATCATTTTTCATAGAAACTTTTTATCGACCTGAACAGTTGAAAAAAATTACTTATTTATCTTTTACCTCTTTGGAAGACAACATGTTTTCCTTTTTTACACATTCCAATGTATAAATCGCACCTTCTATTGTAAAGAGATATAAGTCAAAATTTTTTTTTTTTTTAGATTTTTATGATAAAAGTAAATAACGAACTGATGAGAATGTGCTCTAAATCGCCAAATGATTAAAAGTACGAAAATGCAATTGCTATGAAAATATAAAATTTTGAAAGCGTTTTCCCAAAAAATTTATATATTTGTTTTACATCAGTTTACAATAGATCGTGTGATATGCTACAAAAATAGCAAAATGAAAATGAGTATATTTGCTGACGTGAGTTGATAGATTACGTGAATTTTTTATTGGGGAATTTAATAAGCGCACAAATGCATAGAAGAAAAAAATGCTCAAAGCAATATCCAGACGTACTCTCAAACATGCACACACACATTATACACACATAAAAAGCTGCAAGTAATTATTTTGAATTATTAAAAAATGAATTATTTCTTGAATTCAATTTAAAAAAGTTTAAATGACAAATAATTGAAACAAATGAGTGCTGACATTTAAAATTATTACACTGGGAATAGTGTCAGGGAATAAAACTACAAAAAGCTCTTAAGTCATACTGTTCACTATTGAAAGTTACACAAAAAAAAAACGAAAAACTTGTACCTACAACACAGAAGAATGGCATGCAGCAGCTGGCATGTTTGATAAGCAGCATAACTTTGCTTCCTTGCCCTAAATTCAATGCATACCTACCTTTAAAATCATGCACACAAAGAAACATATGCACAATGCGCTCATGCACATGTACTCTTATGCATGTATGTGTGTGCATTGCACTTGAAGTTAGGCAAGTGCAAATTTATGGCAGCGTGCCAACTAGGAATTATGTTTGTTGCGACAATGCGCACGCCAAGATGTGCAGCAGTAAGTATATTAAAGTCAACATTTAAATTTTTAAAGGAAAATGTGAAAATATTTGCGTCAATCACGTCAAGCATGTTTATTTTGAGCGATATCAAACTCGGGTGTTTAAATTACATCTAGCTGGTGGTAGAAAAGAGACAATTATTTACATAACAAGACACCAATCACATTTCAATCATGTCAATCACTTTTAATATAATATATTTTCCATCAACTTCATATTTATTGTCTATCAAAAATATGTTGAATCACTTGATTGTCGCTTCAGTGGCTGTTACTTGCTTAACTTATTTGTTCTAGGTATTGCTCTTTCCAAAACATTTCAGTTCTCTCAGTTTTAAAGCTCATAAAGAGTATTGCCATTAAGGCTTAAGTAAAAGATATTTTGGTGGATACACCTTTAAAAGCCATATAATTATCATCAATCGTGTAAAGTACGCCTATTTATATATATAATAAATAAATAAATAAAATGTTATTCAAATATCTCGTCAATCATCAACTAAGAGTTTAAATGTTTAAAATGAAAAAATATTCGTGCATTAAGCATAGAAAATTCTTTCATAGGTTTCACACCAAGTCCTAAAAATTCGCAAATCTTTCATATAAGTTAGCATTGAAATTAAAGAAATGTTCTATATGGAAGTATAAATATATGCATAAATGGACACTGAGAAGGGTTTACCTTCAAGCTGGGTAGTGGCCTAAGGTGTTAGACCTTCTAGCATACAAGTCACTACAGTGTTGTGAGTTCGACTCTCACAATGCCGGGAAGAAAAGTCCATGAAGAGATGTAATTCCAGTATCATCGAAACATATGTCGGCTTGTCTGGTTCCTGCAGCGCGTGGGTAAATTTTTCTCAAAAAACACATTTTCATACAATCCCGAAAATTGCTTCACAATACCGTCGGTATTTACAGCAATAGACTACAAGTCAAAAGCAACAAAGAGATCAAACTATATATTGAAAACAGTATACCAATGCTGGGATTATATCATATCAGTCGTAGGCTTGATACCGAAACACTAATCCATACATTCGTAAAATCAATTAGTTTTCTAACAACCAAAACAGGCCTAATTTCTATTTATAGACTCAGGATGGCTTCATCAATCATATCAAGCATATCTCTACATCTCTACATATAACAAAACTGGTAACAGTTCGATGTCTTTGCATTGTAGATACTCTGAAAAAATTTGATAGGGTCAATGATTATGAAGCCAGTGGAATCCAAATCGAATCCAAATCAACCGTTTTTAGAATGTTTGTCCGTCTGCCTGGATGTTTGTGCTTGTATCACTCGAGAACTGCTGTATGGAATTAAATAAAACTTTCATCATTGTATTAGTAGACGTTCAACAAAAAATTTAAGATAAAACTAAATTCCATAACTCAACCGGTTTTAGAGTTATCGACCAATATGTGGACCAGGCTTGACCAAAAATGTTTTAGTACAGTATGGGTGTCAAACTATAGGTGCTAACGATTGCTGCTATAAGGGATGTGATTCATTTAAATATCTCAGCTGGTTTCGGAGATATCTAAACAAATTTCAGACAGAAAAGCAGTAGGGTGAGAGGTTGTCGCAGATGGGCGGGGTAACGTCTGCCATGTGTTTTCTTTAAGGAGTTTTATTATGAGAAATAGTTTTATGAGCCAACTAAGGCATTCAATTTGTGTTCAATCATATCAATCATACTTTCTAAAATAAATTTTTTAAGAGCTAACCCTAAAAACGATTTTCCGCGATATTCGTGTGATTAATTTGAATATCTCAGCTGGTTTCCGAGATATCTTCTGTAATTTCAGACAGAAAAGCAGTAGGGTGGGAGGTTGGCGCAGATCTACCTTTGGGCCAAGTGTTTTCTTTGAGGAGCGTTATTATGAGAAGTACTGTTTTGAGCCAACTAAGGCTTTCAATTTGCATTCAATCATATCAAGCATACTTTTTAAAAGGTATTTTCTAAGAGCTAACCCGAAAAACGATTTTCTGCGATATTCCTAGCCAGTTCAGCAGGCCTATCAGACTTTTCCTGTCCAAGGCTTGGAAATAAAATAACTTTTTCTCTAAAACATTCTCAACTTGATTGTCTGCGTCTTCTTTTCCACATTATCTCTTGTCTATTTCACCTGCGATCTCCGATCCGTTTCGAAGTAGTTTGTATACATATAGAGATGATATTTAAATTTTTTTTGAAATGTAAAACCTCAATCACTACCGTCAATCATTTCAAAAGTACAAAAAACATATTTATGGGAAGGCCTATTCATATTTAAATCTTTGGATTTCTTTCTTTTATCTTAGAACACAATTTTCCCATTTTTTCTCGTCAATTGCCTATTCTATCCACTCATCAATCATGGATAGTAAATCTCAGTATGCCAATAAAAAATCATCTTACTTTAAATCAAACTGAATAAAATGTATGGCATCGATCAATCACACTTAGTCGAGACATTCATTTAAATCATAAAAATTACTTGCACCTTTCCATTACAGCAAGCAGAATAACAAAGATTTATTTACTCTTTCCACACCTTTCAGATGTCATGTCAATCAAAGTAAAGCCTTTTGCGCTCAAATGCCATTATTTTCCAATTGGGAGCAGAAATACATGCATATGATGGATGTTTGTATACAACGATGGCAGATGTGCTAGAAAAATCAATTCACTATATACCCCCTCATGCCACTCATGCTTGCTGCATGTAGGAAATTTAAGGAATTTCATCTTGAATTTTTGGATTTTGATTTTATTTGTTTTTCTTCCAAAATCTTAAATGAGCAAAGTTGGCTGTCTTTGATATTTTAGAAAACAAAAATTGCATGTCATCTGCTTAAATAAATCTTCCACTAACAAGCTAAAGAGTTTAAGCCAATCCCTTGACAGGCCATATAAGTAGTTAGGCGCGCTCAAGCAGACAACTGCGAGTAATAGCCTTCAAGCACCGATTGCAGGAAGCCAACCCCTGCGGCTTAGTTTGATATGCTTAACACGCACATTGTTCTAACTTTATAACAAACATATTGAGGCTAAATACATAGATATGTATATAGGTATGTGAACATGGGAAGCCTGTCGAGTTAAAACTTTTCGTGAACAAGCAGCACGAACAAAAAAGACAACAATGAAAACTTTGTCTAACTCTTTGCGTTGTCTTTGTACTAAATCTTAAGCCATATTTTCGTCTTTCAACATGGCGAATAAGACAATATGGTATTTTTTATTTGAGTGAAAAGCAAGTGATGAAATACAAAGTTTGGTGCTACTTAAGAGTTCATTAACTTTTGACTTGATTGCTTACAGAAAACCTAATAACAACAAAGTTATTCGCTCACTGAGCTGATACGAGTATAAATTGCCTAAGTAAGTGCGAAGTTGCTCAATGCGTTCGATAGTTTTATTTTTGAGCTATGGATAGATATTATCACAATCATTACTTGGCACTCAGCCACCGAGCAAAGCATGTCAGTATTGCTTTATTTTATTTAATTTAGTAAAATTAAATTTTTTGTCATTATTTTTATTTTTTTTTCTATTTTTTAATTTTTTTTTTTAATTATTTTTTTTTTTTTTTTTTTAATTTTTTTTTATTTGATTTTTTTATTTATTTTTTTTTAATTTTTTATTTTTTTTGCATTTCGTTTTATTTTCTTAATTTTGAATCATTAAATTTTTTATTTTATTTTATTTTTTATTTTATTTTATTTTATTTTCTTTCCTTTTTGTTTTGTTTTATTTTATTTACTTTTTTCATTTTATTTTTTTAATTTTATTTTAGTTTTTCATTTGATTTAATTTTATATTGTTTTTTTATTTTTTTATTTTTTTATTTATTTTATTTTATTTTATTTTTTATTTTTTTATTTTATTTAATTTTATTAATTTTTATTTTCATTTTTATTTTTTTTCTCTTTAAATTTTTTTTATTGCATTTTTTTAAATTTTTTTATTTGATTTTTTGTTATTATTTTTTATTACTTTCGACTTTCTTTTTTATTTTTTTTTTTATAGTTGTTTTTTTTTTTAATTCTATAATTTTTATTTTATTTTATTATTATTTTTTGATTTGAAACCGAGGCTGCTTGGGCATAACATTTTTATTTTATTTTTTTTTATTAAATTTTTTTTTTATTTTTTGTTATTATTTCTTATTTCTTTTTATTTTGTTTTTTTTTTTTTTCATTTTATATTTTATTTTATTTTTATTTGATTTAATTTTTTGTTATTATTTTTTATTTCTTTTTTTTTCATTTTATAATTTTGTTTTTTATATTTTTAATTCTTTAATTTTTATTTTTTTATTTTAATATTTTTTTTTTCAATTTGAAACAGGCTGCTTGGGCTTAACATTATCTCAAAGTAAATTTTTTTAAATTTACGTTCGAGCTAAAAACACGAATGTGTAGCAAAATTGTTACGTATACGCATTGGTGTATGTGGTTTAGTGCAATACATTCTTCTTTCTGGCTCAGCGAAAATTTTTAGAAATTTAGAAATTAAATTTTTAAACATTTTCGTTCCACCAGAAACAAGAATGTGTAGCACATTGGTTTTTCTGACGCAATTTTCAGAGATTGAACTACACATCGTCATAAACCTAAATAATTTTCAACCACATTTTTATCGAACAGGTGGCAACCACTTCATATTCAAATATTCTCTATCCCACTACTGCGGATTATAAAACTTCTGATTCCTCAAGCTTATTCGTAATCTATCCACCTTTTCACTTTATAACATTACAAACAAACATACCTACGTACACATAACGTTACTCAAAAACTTTTCATTTTTCACTCCTCACAAAAAAAGAACTTGGATTTTTTCAGCTTAAAAGTTTTCCAAAATTTTTAGGAAACCATGATATCCAAGTACAATTATCTGCTCCATGACACCACAAAAAAAAACTCTTAACAACTTTCAATTAAAAGTTGAATGCCATACAAAAGTCTTCCAGATGATTTGGCTATCAATTTCATTCATTTGACAACCATCAAAGTAGAGGCTACAGATGAATGGATTTGATTTCGAAAAAGTAATCGTTGCACGCTTGCCAGACATGAATGTGAAAATTTTCCATGTTTTGAGTTAATAGGCTCATGTGACTAAACTCTCGTTTCTCTACGGTTCCTGTGTTTCCAAAGTACAAGGAACCTCCCGGGAAATTTGCAATGCCATTTTCTTGAATGTGTAGTACAATCTCTGAAAATTGTGGCAGAAATACCAATGTGCTATACATTCATGTTTCTGGCGGAACGAAAATGTTTAAAAATTTAATTTCTAAATTTTTAAAAAATTTCGTTGAGCCAGAAACAAGAATGTATTGCACTGAACCACAGACACCAGGGCGTATACGTAACAATTTTGCTACACATTCGTGTTTCTGGCTCAACGAAAATTTTAAAAAATATAGAAATTCAAATCTTAAACATAAAAATATGAATGTGCTACATGTTCATGGTTCTAGCACAACGAAAATTTTGAAAAATATGGGCTGCTAAACCAGATGTCTAAGTTTTCATTATTGTATTTGCCTGCATGCTCTCGCAATTCGCAGTCACCTTATGAAATAGTCTAAAGACATGTGTGGTTTATGTTTGGAATTCCAAATCTGGGTTCTTGGCAGCAAAGGGGGGATGGCTGCAAGGAAGCCAATACCTCAGAGCCACAAGCTTCCTAATTGATACATATATGTTCCAAAAGCCCCCATTCTAGTCCTCCGGTTTTGCCTCAGTGATCTGCTCTCCGATTTTTTACTTCCTTCTATGGCTCATTCCCAATGGACTGGGATCCAATCGTCAAAAAGGTACTACAACACCTAATTTTTGGTCGAAAGATCCGATCTCAGCAGATGATATAATGATCCTCTGACTTAAAAGATCGTTAAAAATTCCAACCTACATACAACGTCGGTCTGGACGAATTCGGTTACATCCGCAGTTGGGACCTTTCACGATAGCCGTTCGTATGTTTTAGAGGCTTTAAGCGACCAAGGGCTACTATTTCGGTATAACAGTGTTTACTTCGCACTTATGAATGGACTTTCGCCTAAAAATGATCGGAAACTGGCTTAGCTGCATGGAATCGTTGGCTTGGTCGGCCATATTTTCGTACTTCAATGATGAGTGAGCCTCGCCAAGCCAATGTCTCCCTTACGTGAGCCTTGAAGAGCCCACAGAAGGGTTCCGTACCATAAAAAATGCCGTTAGAGCACCTTGTTTTGCAGGGTGATATGCTTTTACGCTGCCGTCATGCTCTTCATGGCCTGGGACCCAACCTCATCAAACTTGGTTTTTGGCTCCCAGATCATTAAGGACAAGCTTCGAAGTTGTTGTGTAAGACTGCAACTCAACCCTGCCTCTAACTCGGTTTAGGATATGCGCGAGGTAGGCATACCGGTCGTAAGAGGCGACAAATATGCACCTAGGCAATGACGTGGCAACTGCTTACGGATGGAGGGTTGACATGACCTAGAAGGTTCTACCGGTCATACCAAATCGCTACCACGACGTTCGGGCGATACCGCAGGGAGGAAAGGCAGCGTACCGGGGTCGTATCCGGCCGAGGACTGCCAACTTCGGCATCACTCCCCCAAAACCTTCGGTGAGTGTTTTTGCTGTTACATCAACAAAAACAACTGCAAATCACAACCAGGGCGGCCTGACTGTCCGACATAATGTAGATTCGCCCAGAGGATAGTCCTTTTCGGAGGCATTCTATAATGGGGTGGTAACCCATTAAGGACACCCAGTATACTTTTACACAGATGCACCAATCATTCACCCTTAACCTAATTTTGCACTTCAACTCTTACATTTTCTTCCGTACGCTGTCTTTTTCTTCTTCGCGCGCTCTCTCTCTCTCTCTTTCGCTCTTTCTTTGTCACAGCACTTATTATAATTGCCAAGTGTCGTGCACATAATTCAATTAAAAATTCTATTAGTACAATCTCACTAGCACACACACACACACACACACACACACACACACATCCACATCCGAACCACACAAATCTACTCACCTGTGGGATAAACAATTATTGTAGCGCGATTCTTATTACCCGCCGCCATGAATGTGGCCACAGTTTGCGCAGGAAATGACGTCGTCGTCTCCATGGCATAACGCGTCGCAGGTAATGTTGATGACAAAGCTGACATTACCGTTGTTGTGGTTGGCGCTGCATTAGCTGTCATATCGCCGCCAACACTACCATTCGCGGCTTCACTAACATTCACAATGGGCGGCATTAATGTATTCGTCGTATAGGGTGTGTCGTTATTAGTTAAATTAGCTTGAACCACATTTTCGAACGTTTTATTGAAGAGTGTTTTTAAAGTTGAATTAAAAATTTCAAGCGTTGGATACGTAGCAGCAGGACGTTCGGGTAACATAACGGTGGTTGGTTGTTTTTGCGGTGTAAAGGGTGTTGCGTTGTGGATATTCGTAGATATTATGGAGGCGTTTGTGGTAATATTGAAATTTGTTGTTGTTGTTATACTACTTGTTGCTGTTGTTGTTGGTGTTATTAGTGCAGTTGTTGTTGTTGTACCAAGTATAATTGTTGTCATATTGTGCTTCAGCAGTCTTGTGGCATATTTGAGAAACTCAAAGAGCATCGCCGGCTAACACGGCTCGCACGTTGGTTACGGGATGGAGTTGTGAGTATTTTGATTGATGTGCTTTTTATTCGTGCACTAGGGTGTGTGGTTTCGTTTGATTTTCTTTGGTTATATTTTCACAGGCATTTTGTTTTTTTTCGGGTGCTGCATAAACAATTTTAATTATTTTCAACTTTTGAATGCTCACACAATTTTTCTGTGGGGTGCTCTTAGTCATCAAAGAAATATTGTGAGGTGGAAATATAGTCAAATCTCAGTACGTGACGGCTCGAAGTTAGACAGCAGAGTTGGAGGAGTGGTTTATTCAAGGGATCTGGAACTTGAGCTCTCCTTCAGACTACCTGATCATCGCAGCATCTTCCAGGCTTAAGTGTCAGCAATCTTGGATGCCGCGGACTGGATAAGTAAACACGTTATCGCCGAGGATATCGTTATTTTCAGCGACAGCTAAGCGGCCATCAGAGCTCTTGGCTCTTATACGTTCAACTCTGAACTGGCGCTCAGCAGTCGTCGATCACTTCAAGAGATGGCGCAACAGAACCGCGTGAACCTCACATAGGTCCCGGTATGCAGGGACAATGAGGGAAACTGTAAGGCAGACGAACTTGCCAGGCAGGGTACGACCAAGCAGGTTCTTCGGGATAAAGAGCGCTTACGTATGCCGTTTGCAACATGCAAGCTAATGCTGAAGGAGTACACACTCCGTCAAGCCAACGAAAGATGACGACCCTAACAGAGGAGAGAAATCTTCATATTAATAGGTACCTTATTGGTAGACACGCAGAAAGGCTAGGTGTATCCTACTGACGATGTTGTAGCAGTTGCAAAGATGACGAGGAGGAAGAAACGGTGAAGCACCTCATCTGCAACTGCTCGGCTTTAAGCGGTGCGAGAATGCGCTTTTTGAGAGTTCCCTTCTTGGATAGCCTACGCTAGAGCCCAGAGCTGGACATAAAGGACATGATGGCCTTCATCAAGTCATCGAAAAGGTTCGAGGATGAGTAACGGGTAGGGGATTTTCCATATGGCCGAAACCCGGGGCTGACTTTACTAGTGTTGGTGGTATCACAAAGGACCTTTCAAAACTGGTCTAAATGTGCCTCTGCGACAGCCACTTGAACCTAACTTAACAGAAAGGCCTTGAGTCAGCAAGCACTATGCATTTTTCTTCCCAGGTGTCGAGGTTATTCTGGGCAGCTTTAGACCCCAGGCTGTAGTTGGAACTGCTAGGGTTCGCCTATGGTGATAAGAGCGTTGACACTGCCAACGGAAGTCCATGCAGTGCGTCTAAAAATATAGGAAAACCGCAGCTGTGTTCGCTGAATGTAGGATGAAATGGTGGAATCATCAACTGCCCAGCCTCTTGGAGGGCAGGGTGGAAATATCTCCGCCTAGATTAATGCGATCATTCGGAGGAAATAAACGGGCTTGAGGTCTGCTCTAACTACTCTATATGTTTGCTTTAGGCACAACGATGTGGCTCTTTCGCTTTTTTTTTCGGGGACGTGGCACCGCCCACTTCTTAGAAATGATACATATAGGCTGTTTTTTACAGGTCATGGAAGCCTGCGTAAGAAAATCTGTTAAGTAGTTTTTGACTTATTATGTAACATATGCAGATTTTTCCATTATATTTTTTTTTTTTTTTTGAAAGAAACATTTTTGCTTTAAAATATTTTTTTTTACACCTTTTTAATTTGTTTCAATAATGTATGTTTTTTTTTGATATTTTTATTTCATTCAACAGTCATAAGTATATGTAACAGAAAATTAATATTTTTTTTTTTTTTTTTGAAAGAAAAATATTTTTTTACACCTTTTTTTTAATTATGTTTTTTTTGATAACGTGCACGTTTTCCGCTTTTTTAAGAACAAATTGTTTCATTCAACAGTCATATGTATATGTAACAGAAAAAATTTTTTTTTTTTTTTTTTTGAAAAAAATATTTTTGTTTTCACATATTTGTTACACCTTTTTTTTTTTTTTTAATTATGTTTTTTTTATAAAGTGCATGTTTTCCGCTTTTTTAAGCACAAAATGTTTCATTCAACAGTCATAAGAATATGAAACGAAAAAATATTATAATTTTTTTTCTTTTTTTTTCTTCAAAAAACACAGTCTATCACTTCCATATGCTTGGGACGCACTGGTGCCATCATTACTGTGAGTGAAAACATACTCACTAACACACTCGAATGGATATTTAGACATGTCAGCGCACAGTAAGTGTAATAAATATATTTTATAATTTCAGCCTCCCCCCGCTGGCCAACGTTTTGTTCATTTTAGCTATTGACGACACAACAATTCGTATAACACTTTATGACCAGTCCAGTTTGTAGGCAAATCGAAAGCAAATTCATTCATGCGTTTAACCGCAATTTATTTTTATGACTTAAATACAATAAATAAATTTTTATTTTCATTTTTATTATTTGCATTATTTGTTAATTTTTCGCTGCTGATTGTTGTTTGTGTTATTAATATTTATTGCAATTTTTCAATTTTGCTATTTTACATCAAGCGAAATAATGGCAAAGCAACTTTTCACTTAAATATTTTTTTATTTATTTTTTACACATTTTTTTCTATTTTTTATCATTTTTTGGCAAAATTGTTTCAAAAAAGTATATTTTTAAGTTTAAATAACTTTGCGGTGTCAATTTATTTTTTAATAAAAATAACCTCGAAAAAATACCGAAAAAGTTTCAGAATGATCCCGAAAACAATATCGAAATGTTTCCAAAAAAGTAAAACAAAATCCCTGAAATAATCTCGGAAAGGGAATAAAATTATCCAGAAAACATTCCTCAAAATGTTTCCGAAAAAGTCCAAAAAATATCCCTGAAACAATCTCGGAAAAGTCTCGAAATTATCTAGAAAACAATACTGAAGGTTATAGGACAACCCTCGAAACAATCCTAAAATGATCTGGAAAACAACACTGAAAAATTCTAGGAAAAGTCCCGAATTATCCTCGAAACAATCCCAAAATGATCCAGAAAAAAGCTTCAAAAGGGTCCTAAAAAGTTCCGAAAATATCTCGAAAAGGTCCCAAACTAATTCAGCAAAGAATCTCGAAATGTTTCCGAAACAGCCCAAAAAAATATCCCTGAGCCAATCCTGAAAAAGTCTCGAAATGGTATTTGCAGTTTTTAATAAAGCATACTGAAAAATTCTAGCAATAGTCCCAAAATTATCTCGCAAACAATCCCGAAACAATATCGTAATGACCTTCTAGGAAAAGTCCCAAATTATCCTAGAAACAATTCTAAAATGATCCAGAAAACAGCTTCAAAAGGGTCCTAAAAAGTTCCGAAAAATTTCCCGAAAAGGTTCCAAAATGATCCAGAAAAGTATCTCGAAATGTTTCCGAGACAGTCCAAAAAATATCCCTGAACCAATTCCGAAAAAGTATCGAAATGATATTTCTAGTTTTTAACAATACTGAAAAATTCTCGCAACAGTTCCAAAATTATCTCGCAAACAATCCCGAAACAGTGTCGTAATGACCTTCTAGATTTAATTGGGGCCTAAAAATTTCCAAAAATATGTCGCAAACTTGACAGAAAACAGAAAATAATCTCGAAAACATTCCAAAAAATATCCCTGTACTAAACCTAAAAAAGTCTCGAAGTGACCTTCTAGGAAAGATCCCGAATTATCCTCGAAACAATTCGAAAATAATCCAGAAAACAGCTTCAAAGGGGTCCTAAAAAGTTCCAAAAATATGCCGGAAAAGTCCCAAAACGATCCAGTAAAGAGTCTCGAAAAGTCTCCAAAACATTCCAAAAATATCCCTGCACCAAACCCAAAAAAGTCTCGAAGTGATCTTTCTAGTTTTTAACAATACTGAAAAATTCTAGCAATACATAGTTCCAAAATTATCTCCGAAAAAATCCCGAAACAGTGTCGTAATGACCACCTAGGAAAAGTTCCGAATTATTCTCGAAACAATCCTAAAATTATCCAGAAGTGGTCTTAAAAAAGTTCCGCAAAAATCCCGAAAATTTTCAGTAATGATCCCGAAAACAATCACGAAATGTTCCCGAAAAAGTACTAAAATTATTCCCGAGCGAAAACCACGCTGAAAAACGATGAATGCAGTACCAAAACTATCACGCAACTATTTGCAAAACAACTCAAAAACAGTCCTGAAATTACCAATAAAATAGTCGCGAAATACCGAAAACAGTTTCGAAGTGCTTTCAAGAAATTTTCAGCATTATCCCGAAAATATTCGCAAAATTATTCCGAAAACAATCCTGAAAAAGGCCTGGAAAAGTCCAAAAACGACCCCAAAATTATCGCGTAATGATTTTCAAATCAATCCTGAAAAACACCGACAAAATCCTCAAATAAAAAAAAAAGCAAAAAAAAAAATTCCAAAATACTTTTGTTAAATTTGTTTTTTTTTTTTTTTTTTGTAAGCACTTTTTTTAATCTTATTATTTACATATTTTAAAACTTTTGTTTTCATATAATTTATTTTAAAATTTCATTTTATTGTAAAAACTTTAATTTTTAATTATTATGATTATTTTGCACAATTTGATTAAATTATTCAATATTTTTCTTCAGCTTGAAAATTTTAAATTTTTCGCAGAGAAATATTTTTTCATTCCACATTATTTGTAATCATTACCCTAAGAAGACAACGTAATCTCCTTAAATTATTTACTTTCGAAATCGGCACGCGTGTTCTTACATTCGCACAGCGGCTTTAAATTCGCAAAAACTCAGATATGTACGTACATTTTAGTTTATTTTTCTAATCTTCATAAAATACGACGAATTATTTCGAAACGATTTTCCGTCTATTCACAGCGTAATCCAGCGAGTTGTTCGAGGTGTTACCACCGCTACGGCCGCCGTTCAACTGCTGATGGTAGACACAATTGTTTTGGTTTTTATAACCATTGAAATGTGCTCATCCATTCCAGGCAATGCCACTCTCGCTGTGAGTACTTAAATAACGGCAATTTTCTCTTAACTTGGATGAAAGTGAATGTTGAGTAAATCATTTGAAAATTTGTGTTAAGGTGCTCTTATTCCATCAGGCAAGTTTGTAAGGTACACAAATAGGAGTACGCTGCGTATACGTAACTTTTATTTAAGGGAGAATTTGTATCAATGAAATTTAATTAAATTAAACTAAATAAATTAAGCAAAGGAAGCTTAAGTAGGGCAACTCTGACTTTAAGACCGCTGACGATCCGATGAGCTGCCACCTGAAAACAAGTGTTGGACAGACAACAGGGGGTAGAACAAAATGGTCATCATATTTGTACTAGCACTATGAAAAAACTGATGCACCCATCAACACTGTATTGTAGGGTAAAGCTCACAGCGTCAGCCCACGACTGCTATTTATAACTTTCAACACAAGAAAACAACTCGAGCATTTGCTCAGTTAAGTAAAAGCGGCTTCTCTGTTTTTATTACAAGAACAAAATATTTAGCTTTTACTCGAAAAATCGAGTCTGAGCAAGTGCTCGACTTTAATGCATAAGGCTCAGCGTGACCTTCTATCGGGAAATTAAGCCTCCTCTTAGCGGGAAGTGCCCGATTGACTTCCAAGTCCTGAAACGTGGTCGTCTTTGATATTAGGTTCGACCACAAACGAATTCCTCGGGCTACTAGGTTTGCCCTCACCTTTTTCAAATTAACCACGTCGTTGATAGACGGCAAAAAAAGATCTACCTTTTAGAATGCGCGCAGTTTCGAAGTTCCCATAGCGACTAGGACTAAAGGATGTAGGTACAGGATCACAAGGAAAGAAAGCTGTTCACTTTACAGACAGCTGATGGATTTTACACTCCCATATGCTCGGTGAGAGCTATTTTTGTACTGAAACGATGAAACGAGCAGTGAGAGCACATTTCTTAATGGCTTTGTACCGCCGAATAGAAAAAAAACTGGTACGACGACGAATGTCACACTACCTCGGAAATGGAAAATGAAGACCGAAAGAGGAAAGGGCTGGGAAGGACTTGTTTGCCTAACAATTGTGTATATTAAAGAGCTTCGGCCTCTCGCCAACAATCGTATACTCAATCGTAATTCTCATTGCGTCTTTTGATGCTTAGCTGTCCAGCGCCTCCTAAAAATAGGCGGAGGTAAAATTCGGAGTTGGATTACCCGGTTCTCTGGATGTATGTTCTGCTGTGAATTTTCTCTGGCACTAGCAATTTTCTTTGATAGTGTTGAAAAAATTATACCAATTCATAACAGGAAATTGCGACATCTGTGAATTGAGCAGTGTGTTGGATGTTTTTAATATCGCTATAAATGCCTTTATGGCTTTGAAAATTATAGCTGTTGCTATAATTTCATATTTTTCACCATTGATGGTACTTCAAACTGTGAATTTCTATGTTGCTCTAGTGTCTTTCAAACTGCTTCGGTAGCAATTAAACTGTAGTGTAAAACAAAAAAGCATTAGACTGAGTCAAATAATTTTTTTTTTACAATTTTCTAAATTTTATAAAAAATACGATTTATATACACGATGTTATTATATATCTGTCATATTATCTTCCATAAAAATTGTTGCTTTACGATCCGTAGATTTGAAAAAATTATATAAAAAATGTGTGCTTAAATTTTGATACCTAATAGAAAAAATTAAAAGTGTTTATAAAAAAAACGTTAAATAAAAATGTTAAGTATGCGAGTAACCAGCCAACCAAATGCGGAGAGCTCTAAAGTAGCAGTAAACAAGTAAGGAAGTCTAAGTTCGGTTAAACCGAACATTAAATACCCAACGATTTCTACCAGTTTCATTGGGAATATTTCTTATGTCACCATGAAACCGAGATACTCAATTTATGTGATTTTCGAAATTTTCGATATCGAAAAAGGAAGCGTGGTTATCATACCAAATTTCATGGAAATATCTCAATTTTCACTTAAGTTATGTCAATTTATGTGATTTTCGAAATTTTCGATATCGAAAAAGGGGACGTGGTATCATCCGATTTCTCCCATTTTCTCTAGCAACGTACTTCGGCCAGAAAGTAACCTGTATACAAAAATTTCAAGCAAATGATCTCAATTTTTACTCAAGTTATTGTGTACACGGACAGACGGACGGGGGTCCTAGGTGAACCCTGTTTTATGCACACCCTCGGTGGATATGATTCTTCGGATCACCTCTAGATACCACCTTCGGTTAGGGGTTTAGAATATGCCCGAGGTAGGCATACCGGTCGTAAGAGGCGACTAATATGCACATAGGTAATTGACGTGCAACTCGATGGTTGATCTACGGATATGATGCCTCTCACCTCTCATTACCCATCTTCTCCTTTCTCACGGATGGAGGGATGACATGACCTAGAAGGTTCCACTGGTCATACCAAATCGCTACCACGACAGTCGGGCAGTACCGCAAGGGAGTACCGCAGCGTACCGGGGTCATATCCGGCCAAGGACTGTCAACTTCGGCATCACTCCCCAAAACCTTCGGGGAGTGTTTTGCTGTTAACAACAACAACAAACACCAACACACAGGTATGTAGTCCCAACTGCCCGCTTTGCATACTCCGATGGTTGCCTGGCTCTCTTCATACAAATGTGAGTCCCATTATGGAAGTAGAGTAACATATTCGAAATTCGTTACCCTAAAATTTTCTTCGCAAATTCTGTAATATGCAAAACACCAAAACGATCTGAGGCCACATGCAAATTTTCACCATTTACCAGCTTCTCGTTTATATGCGGATTATGAAGCTCCGAGATAAGAGTACTGCAGGCGGCAGCAGGATCACCTGAGCCCGCCAGAGAGCCCTGGAAAGAAAAAGAGAAACATTTTACAAAATCTCTCTATTAAAGTATGATCACTTACTAGCCAAAACTCATTGCCGGGCAAAGCATTGCCATCCCACGCGTATGATTCCACTACTAGCATATTTTCATACTCCGGTGGCTAAACAAAGATTTCACATAAAGAGTTAGTATGTAATAGAAAACGGACACGAATATGGTTGAGTAGATGGGCGAGGAATGTGAGAGGCACAACAGAGCTATTTAGAGTGTAAAAGAAGTGCTTCAAGGGTTCATCTATTGATGAGCTCTGTACAAACGATATCTCCTATGAGTTAGGGCTTGAGAATATTCTAGAGGTAGCTATATCTGTCGTAATGAAGTCTTTCTCACGACTTTTCGGCTAGTACACGAAGAGGAACAGATACGTTGCTGGTCAAATAAAAGGCCCCTGAGACGCTAAAATGCTCTCAATGTAGCCTGTGAGTACTGTTATTACCATCCAACCAACTTATATAGCTAATGAAGAGAACTTCCTTCCAAGAGGGACACGAATCAAGTTAAGCCATGGCCTATCCGTACGCCATCTCACCATACCAAATGCAGGGGGGCTACTCCGAAATAACAGCCCTTCACCGTTTACAAAAAACTCATCACATTCTGGTACGGTAGAAGCTGTTGTTGTTGATAGAGGACCTCAGTTGCCTTTTACGACAGTGATGCCTATCTGCTGAGATCTAAGGAACCTTGATTCGTGGAAGTTACTTAGGTAGTTCAACTCGAAAGGGATCGATCAATAAAAACTTACCAACTTCGCGGACGGATCGCGATTGCTCAACAACGTCTTAATGCCACCATTCGGATGTGCCTCCGCCCCAATCACACCACCATCCTTTAGCAGACCGCAAGAACTCTCTCTGAAATGCGAGAAATGCACGACCGCTATATGCGCCAAGCACGGCATTAGTTCGTACAAACGTTCGCCAAATGTCTCCAAAAATATTTTATACTGATGCTGTACCGCACGCCATACGCCCAAACCAATACCAACCACATGTAAATAGACTTGCTTCTCGGACATTGCCCCACGTGCATTCGCTTCCAGCAAGAGTGTATCAAAAGAGATGGCATAACGTTTCTTCATCATTAAATTGTCGAATATGAAATCTGTGTTGGGCACTTTGAAGTAACGTGGCGTCGCATCCAACATGCTTACTTTCTCATAGAGCTTGTCTTGCTCTTCGTAAAAACGTGACCACAATTGACGATAGCCAACTATACGATTTTGTGCTAGCTCCGCGTCATTTACTGTATAGCCATAACCATGTTCTGGGGTGTTCTGCATCGGTGTGATCATAATATCTTGCCACTCCATAACATCCGTGGTCTCGAAACGTCCGCCAATTAGGCCAATAACAACTCCAGTTGGCTCAATTTTTGTTTTATCCTTTTCGACAATGCCCGCATTGAATCGATTGCCATCATTTAAAAATTCAGTATGTGATGAGACGGAGAGAAATGCGGAGAGCTGTGGAGAGAGAGTAAAAAGTTGAGGTTAGAAATGAGCTCTCGGAAATTTAGCATCCAACTAGCCTTTATTTCATCATAGCTCAACACATTATTCAGTTTCAATTCTGACCGTTCGGCGGCTGTACCGACGTCATGAAATCCACCAGTGCCTTTGTGCCCCGTTATCAGCAGATAGTCGTCGTTAGGTCCCAGAAAAGCGACGCAACGTTTTGTTAGCAAACGTTGTACCAAAGCAGTTATTGTCATACCTTTGTAGATGGCGCGTTCGATATCGTTGCCTAAGAGGATAAGGCAGAGGTTAAAAAGTGAGGTTATATTGAGAAAATCAAAGGAAGGTTCGTGTGACTTTTGTGTCCGTGGGCGAAATTTCTAAACTGTTAAGTTTAATTCTAACAGAAGTTACATTTTTCCAACAGGTTAAAAAATCCTTGATCATTTCTGAAAAATCCCAAAAAGTCCAAAAATTATCTAGTGCCCAATTTTCCCGAAAAATCACAAAATGATATCTGAAACATTCTCAAATATTCCGAAAGGTCCAGAAATAATGCCGAAAAGAATCCACTTAAAGTCGCAAAAAAAATTCAAAACGTTTCCGAAAAAGTCCAAAAACTATCTTTGAAACAATCCCAAAAAAGTTTTAAAATAATGACGAAAACGAATCTAAAAAATTCCGGAAAGTCCAATAATGACACAGAAAATAATTTCGAAATGTTTCCGAAAAAGTCCAAAAAATATCCCTGAAACAATTCCAAAAAAGTCCAGAAAACTATACTGAACAGATCCCAAAAAAAAGTGAGAGCAATCATATTATCCCTGAAGCAATCCTTAAATGATCCCAAAAACAGTTCCGAAAAGTCCCAAAATTGTTTCTAAAAGAATCGGGAAAACAACGCAAACAGATGCTAATTGAAAAGCCACGAGCACCAGGCCCGTGCGTAGGAATTTGCTATAGGGGGGGTTTTGAACTTTTGGATGCTTTGAAGGTTTTGACTTTTGACAGTTTGTATGAAAAAATTCTGTCGTTGAGAGCCAATAGGGGGGTTTGAACCCCCAAAACCACCCCATGCGCACGGGCCTGACGAGCACAAAACCAAAACTATCCCGCAACAATCTCCAAAACTCAAAACAAAAAATCCTTAAACTACCACTGAAATAATTCCGACAAAGTCCCGAAGTTATCCCGTAAAGAATCCTACGTAATGATCAAAAAAGCCTATCCACTTGGGAGTTGCCACTTGGGGCGATTTACAGGGTTGCCATCTATCTCAATTTTTTTTAAAATTTTGTAGCAAGATATGCCAATATGCCACTTGGGGAGTTTACAGGGTTGCCATCTATCTAAAAAAAATTTTAATTATGGAGCAAGATATGCCAATATGGGTATCAAATGAAAGGTATTTTCGGCGAAATATCAACGAAAATACTTTCAAGTAGGGTTGCCACCTTACCGCAGTATATTTGAATATCCGGTACTATCTCGAGAACCGCTTAACCTATTTGGATGGAATTTGGCATGGGGAGAGTATGTTTGATTCTAAGACTATCCACTTGGGTGTTGCCATTTACGGGGTGTACAGGGTTGCCACCTATCTAAATTTTTTTTAATTATGGAACGAGATTTGCCAATATGGGTATCAAATGAAAGGTATTTTCGCCGACATACCAACTAAAGTATTTTCAAGTGGGTTTGCCGCCCAGGGTTACCATTTAACCGTATTGTATTTGTATTCTTTAGAGTCATTTTGAGATCATATATTGATTATTTTATGATCATTTAGGGGTCACTTTGAGATAATTTTGGGGCTATTTTGAGATCATTTTGGTTTCAATTTTGGATTAATTTGGGACAATTTTGGTGTTATTTTCGAATTATTTTGTAGTCTTTTTTGGGATCCTTTTTGGGTCTTACTTACTTAAAATAGCCTTTAACCGCCTAGGCGATTTTGGATAATTTTGGGTTCAATTTTGGATCATTCTGGGAACATTTGAGGGTATTTTTGGGGTCGTTCTAGGATTATTTTAGGATTATTTTGGGGTTATTTAAGGGTCATTTTGGGATAATTTTGGGGTCATTTACTTTTTAGGGTCAAGGATCTTTTTAGGGTTATTTTGTTAACATTTTGGGGCCATTTTGGAATCATTTTTGGATCATTTTAGGAACATTTAAGGGTATTTTTGGGGTCGTTTTCAGATTTCAAATAAATCTACAATTGGAACTGATCGTAACCTGGCATATAAGAAGCTAATCCCAGTCACAGAAATCCAACCCATAAAAAAAACATAACCTAAAAAACTGAACAAAATCGAAAACGGATTTTTAAATGTTAATTCTTTATTTAATATAGCAATTAATTAATATGATTAAATACATTATATATTACATTATACAATTTAAAAACAATAGTGTACAATAGTTTTAAGTGTGGTAGTTAAAGGCACAAAAATTATTTCTAAAAAATTGTCCAGTATGCATACATATGTAGCTTCTTTTCTCCCTTATTATGCCTACCTATTCCAGCAACTTTTTAACATAATCAGTGACATGCAAAACGCCATGCTGCTCTGAAGCAATGCGCAAATTTGAACTATTCACCAGTTCCGTATTGATGTGAGGATTATGCAATTCCGTGATGAGAGTGCTGCAGGCGGTTGAAGAGTCGCCAGTTGATTTTAGCATTTTCTATAAAATAAGCAAAGAGTATAAACAAAAATTGTTGCTGTAAAAGAATATGAAATAGCATACCATCCAAAACTCATTACCCGGCAAAGCATTGCCATCCCAGGCATATGAGACAATCAATAGCATATTCTCAAATTCGGGCGTAATCTGTGTGAAGATAATTGGAAAATGTGAGATCAAAAGTCTAAATTTCCCACACAAAGAGGACATGACAAAGACATGTATTATTCTACACACGCTCACCAGTTTATCGGCTGGATTACGCTTGGACAGCAATATTCTTATACCACCAGCTGGATGTGTTTTCGATTTTAAAATAGCACCATTCTTCAATACACCCCATTCGCTTAGTTTGAACCATGAAAAATGCACCACTCCTATATGCTTTAACTTTGTCATTAAAACGTTAAGCCGTTGCGCAAATGTTTCCAAAAACACTTTCTCTTGCTGCTCAGCAGCGCGCCATACCCCCAAACCAATGCCGACTACATGTAAATAAGCTTGCTTGTCCGCTGCAGCAGCACGCACTTCACTCTCCAATAGGAACGTATCAAATGATATGGTATAACGTTTCTTCAACACCACATTATCGAATATATCCTTTTGTGAGCGCGCATCACCAAAACGTTTGCCATCCTTTACAACTTCTTTGTATAGATAGTCTGACTCTTCATAGAATTCACGCCACAAACGTCTGTAGTCGGTTTGGCGTGTGTTGGTCTCAGCGTTTGTTGGCAAACCATAACCATTTTCTTTGGTATTCTGTTTTTGTGCAATTATTATATCTTGGAATTCCATAACATCACGTCGTACAAGGCGTGCGCCAATCAAACCAATTATAATGCCATCCGTTTCGATGCGTGCCTTATTGCGTTCAAGTACGCCACAATTTTGTCGATTTCCATCGTTGAGAAATTCGGTATGCGACGATACGGAGAGGAATGCAGAAAGCTGTGAAAAAGTTGTGAGTAAGGTGTGAGTTCCACAAAGGAGTGGATAAGTAGATATGTGGCTTGCACTAACCTTGATCTCATCATAGCTGAGCACATCTTGCAGTAGCAGTGGTGGCTTTTCGTCATCAGTGCCAATGTCCAAGAATCCACTGCAGCCACGTTCACCCGATAATAAAAGGAATTTATCGTTTTTAGCGAAGAAGCTAACACAACGTTTTGTTAGCAAACGCTGTATAAAATCGCTGAGCGTCAGATTTTGGTAGAGCTCAAGTTCGCGTTTAGTGCCTGAAAGATTATGTTTCGAGCAGTTTTTTTTTTTTAGAAAAAAAGGATAAACAGTTAGTCAACGTCCGCTTTTCTGTTTTCGCACAATCTTAAGAGAGAAGAGACCTATCCTTCTCAATCTTGGCTTTGCCCCTCCTATCCAAGGTAAGGTAGTAAAAGCTCCACCATAAAAAACTCCAGAGCAACTTTCAAAACTTTCAATAATCGTTTCAATTGTGGTCCCAAAAGTTTTATCAATATCTTCTAACGGATATCCTTTTAAAAGTTGTCCCATTCTCCGTACTTCAGCCTTTAACCGCCTAGGCGATTTTGGCCGTCCAACATGTTGCGACAGTCAGTTCTTTGTTGAGCCAACTGACACCAATTGGAGACACCGCGTGTTCTCAGATCTGCCAACACTTGATCCTGCCATCGGAGTGGTGTTGTTGTTGTTGTAACGAGGTGTAGCCCTGCCTAAATGTCAGACACGGTCACCCCGAGTGTATTGCTCTTGGCCGGCTCGATATTAGAAAACGGCCCGGGTCGTTTCGGCACGATGGGTACAGCACAAGTACTGATACCGTTCTCGTAGAACCGATAATACAAGAAATTAGCCATGTAGGCCATGTAGGTCATTTAGCATTACCCAGGGTGCACCAACGTGGAGGCGACCTACTCTTAGGTCCCTCTCTCTTCCTCTACCTCAACCAGCGCGTACCGATAAGAATACATTCTGGGCCGAAACGTCTTCGTTCATTCGCACCACGTGCCCTAGCCAGCGAAGCCGCTGGATTTTAATTCGGCCGCCGTTGTGTAGCGGTTAAGTGTTCGGCCTTCTACACCAAGTCGTGGCGGATCAATGCCCGGCAAAAGTAACATCAAAAATTATTTAGAAAAAAAAAAATCTGAACGGGGTCGCCCCTCAGCAGGGTTTTTGGCAAACTCTCCGGGTGTATTTCTGCCATGAGAAGCTTCTCAACAAAAACACATTTGCTTTGCAAGTGCCGTTCGGAGTCGGCAAACAACTGTAGGTCCCGCCAACTTGTAGGAAAAACTCAAAAAGCAACACACCACAAGTTGGAAAGAGAAGCTCGGCTAAAAATCTCGTTAGGGGTTATGATAACCTGTTGGTATATTATTTTTTTTTTATGTCGACGTCTGTGTAAAGCTTATAGAGCCCATCATTATATCTTCTTCGGTACTCACCGTAGCATTAAGTGCTAACCCTAAATTCCATGTGAGTCTTTTGCCGGATGAATCCTTGTCATATTCCTATTCTCTATTCCTATATTTTTCCTATCCATTTGAATATCCCTTTCACTAGCCCTATCCTATGCATTTTTAACCATATGCCTATCCATTTCCAGATCCCTATTCCATATCCCTACACATTCACCTGTCCTAACCCTAATCCTAATTCCTCTCGGTATCCTGTCCATATAAATCAAGCCCCCCTGTGTGGTTAGGGGTTCAAAATATGCCCGGGGTAGGCATACCGATGGTAAGAGGCGACTAATATGCACATAGGTAATGACGTGCTGAATAGACGGTTGATCTACGGATATGATGCCTCTCACCCCTCATTATACATCCCCTCCTTCCTTACGGATGACATGACCTAGAGGTTTCACTGGTCATACCAAATCGCTCCCGAGACAGTTGGACAGTACCAGAAGGGAGTGCCCTAGCGTACCGGGTTCGTATCCGGCCAAGGACTGTCAATTTCGCCAACACTCCCCGAAACTGTTACAACAACAACAAAAACAACAACAACAACAACAACAGCAGCATCCTTATCTCCAGCTCTATACTATCTATTTTCAACCCTATCCATATCCCCAGCTCTAAAGGTGATGGCCCAATGCACGCTTGCTTTGCTGGCTTTGCCTCGAGAAATGTCAATATTCTTTTGAACTCTACTGAAATGTATGAAAGTTGGCCCAGTGTCAGCCTTACTTTGTTTGCTTGAAACGCTTCAAACCGTCGAATAGCCCAAATCTCTATTTGACAGCGCTTTACACGCTTCGCTGTTTGCCTTGTTGTTGTCTGGTTTGTCTCATCCTGTATTTTTGACAACTTTTGTAGCTTCTATTGGGCCATAGAAGCTTTCAAAGAAAAGCAAGGCAAGCCTAGGTAAGCAAGGCAAGCAAATCAAGCGTACATTGGGTCATCACCTTAACTCTTTCCATAGCATTAATGATTCATGCAGTAGTAAAAATAACTTTGGTTTGGGAGGAGCAACCCTTCCCCCCATTTTGTCTTGAGGTATAAAATATTAATCTTTTAACTCTTTACCAATTGTGACTAGTCTACCAAGAATATTTCTAGAGATATGCTATTCGAAAAAAAAAAACAACTCTAAAAGCCACACCCTTTTCTTTCTCATGGCACATCATCCACACGTTGAACCCGTCGTTGCGTTCCCTGGTGAAATCCCTTTCTAAAGATAAAAAATGGAGGTGGGTGTGTACATACGAATATATATCGCAGCTTTTACCAACAATATGTATGTATAGCTAAGCATCATTTACCCACCATATTTGCATTTGTGTTCCAAGAATGCCAAATACAAGCCCAAAACACGTTCATGTATGATGGGATAAGCCGAAGCGATTTGTTTTTCAATTTCCGGATAACGTTCTTTGGGTTGACTCATTACACGACAGGTATTGGTGCCAAACTAGCGTATGCGAGGGTGACAAAAGCAATATTAAAATGTGTTATTACCCAAACCAAGGATGAAAGTACTCACCTCTAGGGGAAATTCTGATGATTTTTTCATAAAATTTTGTATATCAACATGTCCCACATTTGGCTTCTCCACTTTGAGGCATTTGTGTAGTAGTTTCTTGCCGAATTCGGTTAGCTTTATAGCCGCACCGGCTTTTGGCCAAACTTGCTCAAACTCTGCGCCGAAAATTGACATTTTTTTTTTTTGTTTTGGTTGTTTAACTTTTGTGAAGTGAAAAAATGCTAAATTTTGATTGATTTTATTTGACGTTGCTTATCGAACAAATTCGATTTTTTTTTTTAATCTATGCGTCCTTCAAGATGAATGCTCGTACTTTGATTGAGCGTTTGCTACGCATGCTAGGCAATTTATTGGCCACTGATATTGATTCAATAATATGCTACTCCCGGCTATTTGTAATTTCACAATTGTTGCCAATCAATTTCTGCTTTTCGGCATTTTCTTCTTTGTTTTGGTCATATTTTTCTAAACATTCAACAGCTGATCAGCAAAACGCGTTTCCAACCGACGGAAACTTTGCTTGATTGTGATTGAGTAAAAACATCGATAGTCGAGATTTGATTACATAGCTGCGTTCGCTGAACACAAAGGCAGTAAAAACGTTCGTCGAGCTGGTTAAGTAAGACATAAAACTCAACAGGGAAAGGATAGGTAACTGAAAGATAATCAAAACAAACAATTGTAAAGATGCTTGAAAATTAAAAAAAAATTTTTTTTTTTAAATTAAAAAAAAAATTAAATAATAAAAATATTTTTGTTAAAACGAAAAATATATAAAATCTAAAATTAAAAAAAAAATTAGAAAAATATAAAAGAGATGAAGAAAAACAATGTATACGAAATTTAAAAAAAATAAAAAAGCAGCCATAGTATCATAATTTTCTATTTAGCAAGGACTGAAACCGTAACCGTAACCGATTAAAACCGATTCATTTTTCGAAACCGAAACCGTTATTTTCATCTGAAAAAGAACGAAACCGAACCTTTTCAAAAGCCGGAACAGGTTCCCAACGGTTTTCATTTTTTCAAGTCTCTTCTTTTTGTGGGAACATTTTTTCTTTTACCAAAGGGTACCCAGAATAGCTTCGTTTAGACCTCAGTATGTAGCGTTAATAATATTTATTACAAAATGGCGTTCTCCTTTTTTCGAAGTTAGCCTCCAAAACTTAGTTACGGAGTTTAGAATTTCAAAGTTGGACACTTCAAAAATTTGGCTTGCTTAAAAAATTTTAAAAATACACTTTCAAATAAAAAGAAAGTACACCAATCAAGTAGGAGGAGCAAGAAGGCCACTCCCACATTTACCCTTTTTTAATTAAAAAAAAAAAAATAATAATTAGAAAAAGAAATATTCGAAAGGAACAACTTCGATCTTCGAAAGACCTTAACTAAGTTTTGGAGGCTAACTTCGAAAACAGCGAATGCCATTTTTTTTACTTATATCTCAATCTCTTCAAAAAAGTTGAATTAGTCCAATACCCAGAAAAAAGTGGATTTTGTCTTATAGTGTTATTATATTTTTCAGAAGCCGAAAACGTAACCGAAAGCGAAATAAATTTTAAGGAACGAAACCGGAACCGAATCGTATTACAAAGCTGAAACCGGAAGGTTATTTGTATCGGGTTTTACCTTGCTATTTACATATACATGCATACTTTTTGTTTTGTAAATTTGTAAACAATTTATTCTTTCTTTTCATATATACAAATATAGTAAAATATTATAGGAATTAAATATTTACAAAAAAGTACAGTATATTCTTAGCTTACGACCCTAATCCCGCTAATTTTCTTGCGAAATACTATAATTATCAATTAGCATTTTCTACATTATTACAGTTTTGTATTTCTTGTATAAGAGAATCCAATTCATTTAAACTATATTTGTGCACTTTTTGCTTGACAACAGCATTGTCTCGTTCCTGCTTAACTTTTAACTGCTCGTTAGTGTGAATAGCACCTTTATCCGAATTGTTCGTGGTATTGTTAGCATCTAGCATAAAATGTGAATATTCGGGTGATAACGATTCCAAGCGCAACAGACGATCTTCAATTGCTTTAAGACGCATATGTACTGGTAAATGGTCATTGGATGAATGAAACAAATGTTGTTCAACACTCGCAATACGTTGCTTGGCGATGTTATCTACAAGGCTGTTTTTTTGTGCTTTTATATCGGTCTTGGTGGTCGCTTCTTCGTCATCATTTTCCATTAGTTTGTCTAATGCGCTTAGATAATTTGGACCTGTTAGATTTTTAACGCGCTTAACTTTCAAATGACATTTAGAACTTTCTTGTTTTACCAGCATGCTTTTAACTCTAGCGCAAGTGTCCGTGGCAGGCGTGTCATTATCATTGGGAATGCAGTTGTAGTCCAAAATATTATTCTGATCGATTTCTTCACGTTTCTTAGTAAGGAAGCAAGCTATGCGATTTTTTACTTCATTTTTACCGGCGCCTATTTGTACCAACTCTTTTGGTACTTGTTCTGCAGTGTTTATTTTAGTTTTTGCAAAACAAAATGCTTCTTTATTTTGTTTCCATTCCGCAGCACCGTCATCATATAATTCTTTTTTCCAAATTGGTACATTCGTTTTTAGCTGTTCGATTGCGTATGTAACTGCTTCTAGTGAGGCTTGACGATGTGGTGTTGCTATAGCTATGACAACACTTGCTTCCTTCGGCGCAACTAGGCCCAAACGATGGTAAATGGCTACATTTACAATATCAGGCCACAGCCTACGCAAATCTGTACATAATTTTGTTAGTTCTTTGTAGGCCATTGATTCATATGCTTCATATTCTAGTGAACGTACGTGCTTGCCATCAAAGGTGTCTCTGGTTGTACCAACAAATAATGCTACAGCGCCGCATGTCTCATGATACACCATGTTGCTAATCGTGCCAACATTTAGCGCATCATGTGTGATGGCCAAAAAGTTTGCCATCTTACTTTAATGTTTATCCGCCGCTAACTGGTGGTATAATTGCAATTTCGTCGTTTGCGCGTAACTCTAGCCGCTCTGCTAAATCTTCACAATAAACTTCATTTAACGCTAATACAAAGCTGAAATTGTTTATTTCTTCTAATTTGAAATGTTTGCTGATTTCATGTATTAGCTCAGACACAACTATTTGGCGTTTGCAAACAAATTCTGCCGCATCCACGCCTGCAATTTCGCGTGCCTTGGCAAAAAACAACAGCTTTATATGTATACAATCTTCACTATTATTATTTGAAGACATTAGAGCTTGAGCTTAACTTTTCAGGTACACGTCATATATTAACGCTTTAACAATGGCAATTATATAATAAACAATTAATTGATAAGCTCAATATTTTATCAATTAAAAAATCACAGAATCATGATGGGTAAACAAGATGCAACCTGGCACAGCTGATTTGTCGCGTTGCCAACCATTGAAAGGTTAACTGAACTAGTGATGTGAACCAAGTCGATCAGTTTCGGAGTTCAATATGGGCACTGTGTACAAAAAAATAAGAACAGCTGATCGAATTTACTGAATGTACACAATTATTTTAATTTTATTGCATTAAAGAAAATGCATTTTTTTGCATAGAAAATAAGAAATTCGTAAACGTATGTAAGTAACCAAAGATGGATACAACAAATGCGGAATATTTCGATTGCCTCTGTCGCACTTGCCTGCAAGAAGTAGCTACCAATCAGTCAGAACAAAAGTGGCGTTCTATCTTTGATAAAATTAATTTTTGTGAAGATTTATGTATCGCTGAGCTGCTGAACAGTACAATACAGCAAATGGAAGTACAGCAAAATGACGAGCTGCCAAACAAGATTTGTGTTGAGTGCCTACAGCAATTGCAGACCAGCTATCAGTTTCAGCAAATGGTCATGCGTTCCGAACAGCGCATGCGTGAATTGATTGAACAACGTAATAAATCGCCAATAACATATGCTGTGACCTTCCTAAATGACGACGAAATCATAGCAAACAAAGTTTTAAAACAGCCAGAATGTAAGACAGCAGACCAACAAGCATTAGACTTTGCACCTGCTACTGACCCGCCACAAGACAACACAACAGTTATGGAGCAGTGTACAGTGAAAAATGAACCATGCCATGATGACACCAACATTGAAGACAACGATGATGAAACGCCGCTTTCGAAATACGCGCTAGAAAACGAAGTGGTGAAAGAAGAAAATTTACTGCTACAAGCAACCCCAGCGTATGCTAAAATTGCATAGAAAACTGATTTATATTATTGCTTATACAGGTAACTCTCTTTACAGCACATCTCATTTAAAGCAGCATGAGGAAAGTAGTAAGCAATGCGATGAGCCTGCGCAAGCCAAGACAAAGCGTTTTCAATGTGATATTTGTAATCGGTATTTTCATAAACTGGAGTATCTACATGAGCATCGTTTGGTACACGATAGGAACGCGGATGAACAACAATCTAACAATGTTTGTGATATTTGTGCAAAGAAATGTAATTCAAAGCGCGCATTGACGTACCACAAAAATAAGGATCACTCTGCAACAAGCGCAAACAAACCAAAGAAACTATGGCGTTGCGACTTCTGCACGAAGAGTAAGTATTATCGTGATAGTAGTAGCACTCGTAAACTATTTAAAATGTGCAAACTTCCAATTGCAGGTTATAATAGAGCTGATTTTTTGAAAGTGCATTTGCGTACACATACAGGCGAACGGCCATTCCAGTGTCCCGATTGTGACAAAGCCTTCATTCAGGCAGGGTAATCATAAAAAGATCAACAAAAGTTCGTTAAACATTCACTTAAATGGTTGTTGTTGTTGGCACTTAATCTAAGCAACAAGGCCTCTCATAAAACAACTACATACATGTATTCATTTTATGGTCAACTCAACAAACTTTTGTTAGCCCCCTGTACCTATACAATTTGTTAATAGTCTTTATTTTTATAAACAGCGCTCTGAAACAGCACCGGCTACGTCATGGTGGCGACAAGCCTTACGAGTGTCCCCACTGCCCAGCAAAGTTTGCCTGTCCGAATGCTGTCAGTAAACATAAAGCAATACACGATCCTACAAGGATAAAGAAATATGTTTGTGATGATTGTGGTGCTAGCTTTTATAGATCGGATGACTTAAGGCATCATAAAAAGCAACATAGTGGTGAAAAGCCTTATAAATGTGACTACTGTGAAATGCGGTAAGTTGTCAAAAATTGCACATGTATTTAATCATTATTTATTAATAATTAAATTAATAAATATTCGCAGATTTTCTCGGATTTTATATCAACGCACTCATATGCGCACTCATACCGGTGAAAAGCCCTTCAAATGCAAATACTGCGACCGTGCCTTTAGTCAAAATAACGAACACATGAGACATTTACGCAAGCACCTAGGTGAGAACGTTTATAGATGCGAGCTATGCCCTTTGGCGTTCCGCTCAAATGCGGAGATGCGTTCACACTTTGCTGCACATAAAAACGAGGATTCAGAAACGCGTGAACGAAATATGAAAGCCTTGCAGGAAGAAGAGGCTAAATTGCTTATAAAATGTGCTGAGGCGAAAAGCAAAGACTAGAATATAACAAGAAACATTATAAATACGGAATTCCATAGATATGTATGTTCTTACTAGATACAACTTACATTTCATAAATGCATTTAATAATTTTTAAAATAATATATCGCACACCTAGATCTAAGTCAAAAATCCTAAATTTTGAGCTATGTAGTATCATATTTAAAACCCACCGATCAGCATACTCGATTAACTAATAGCTACATTACTCACCGAGAAAAGGGCTGTTGAAAAATTTAAAATGCCATTGCGATATATGGAAGAAGCATCCAGTTTTTCGAGTTTTTTGAACATTTTGATTTTTTGAGTTTATTGCTGTTTAGATCTAGGTGTGCGATATTTATATAGTTAAAAAAAAAAAAAGTTGCTTCGGGCTGAGAAAACGTTAAAAAAATTTGTCGTATGAAATTGTTGTAAACATAGTATACCTTATATAGTAGCGCAACTCACAAAAAACACACTAATACACACGCACAGAATATACCCCATAAGCACAGAAAAATATATTCTCAAACGTTTGGCAAATAATGAGGGTCGTATTTTAGAATAATGTACCACGATTTGGACAAAATTTATTTTAGGGAATGGTAGAGGGGTGTCGTATGTATAAAAACTGTGGAGGCAGAAACTATCGGACATTTATATTATAATTTTTATATTTAATTATACCTCAAGTTAATACTCATTTGACAAAAAAGTTGATCTGCTACTGGTAGTTTATCTTTAAATCCAAAAATTATTGATTGATTAATTGTTATTAAGTTTTCAAAAAGTGAGAATTGACGTTAAAGGTTTCATCTCAAATGCGTCTTATGTTGATATCAAACAAAATGGCTTATTGGGCTTCACACTTTTCCTTCATTCCATTTCATTTGGAGTCACTCAGCCAGTGCCTTCTACTCAAATTCGTAAGAAGAAGAAAATAAGTTGCCAAACTATAGTAATACTATGTACACACTAGCGTGTTTTCGAGCTCATTCTGGTTTTCGAGGCAAAACATGCTGAAAACCGATGTTTTCGCCATACAAAATGTTCAACCGAAAACCTGCGAAAACATCATGTTTTATCCCAAAACATCAACGAAAACCTTTCACAATCAGTGTCGGTTCTAAATTTTATCGGTAATAATCGAAAAACATACTGTCACATATCTGATATGTCAAATGTTTTCATTTTGAATTTCGTCGCCCGAATTTATAAAAAATCAAAATGAAAATGTTTGTGCTATAAAGTAAATTTGAAATAAGTACGCTGACAGTAAAACTTAAAATAAGTACATAAAATATAATATGTACGTTCACAAAATTTTAATTATTTTTTCTCACAAATCACAATTTCTAGAACAGCTGATTACTGTCAAATGAAAACAAGAATAGCAGGTATGAACGCACCTGTTTTATGTGAGATGTTTAACACTAAAACAAGGTGTTTTCGCTTCAGTGTGAACATGATCTAAGGATAAACAATGGTTGTAAACAAGTTTCATCCGATTTCAACCAAACATGACATTTCAATCCGGCACATGTTTGCAGATGTGTGTTTGCTGTCGGACGGCAGAAGTCGGTTGCAGTGCGAGCCTAGTTCGAATTAGCTTGTGTTATCGATTGTTGTCCAACCCTATTTCGGAGTTCAATATGTAAAATGTAGGCGATTTAAAAACAAAGTAATAAAAACAGCTGATCAAATTTAGTGAATGTACACAATTGTTTTATTGCATCAATGAAATTCCATTTTTTTTGGATAAAAAATAAGAAATTCGTAAACATGATATAATAAATTATTGAACCATGTTCGTAAACGAATGTACATAAGTAACCAAAGATGGATACAACAAATGCGGAATATTTCGATTGCCTCTGTCGCACTTGCCTGCAAGAAGTAGCTACCAATCAGTCAGAACAAAAGTGGCGTTCTATCTTTGATAAAATTAATTTTTGTGAAGATTTATGTATCGCTGAGCTGCTGAACAGTACAATACAGCAAATGGAAGTACAGCAAAATGACGAGCTGCCAAACAAGATTTGTGTTGAGTGCCTACAGCAATTGCAGACCAGCTATCAGTTTCAGCAAATGGTCATGCGTTCCGAAGAGCGAATGCGTGTATTGATTGAACAACGTAATAAATCGCCAATAACATATGCTGTGGCCTTCCTAAATGACGAAGAAATCATCGCAAACAAAGTTTTAAAACAGTCAGAATGTAAGACAGCAGACCAACAAGCATTAGAGTTTGCACATGCTACTGACCCGCTACAAGACAACGCAACAGTTATGGAGCAGTGTACAGTGAAAAATGAACCATGCCATGACGACAGCAACATTGAAGACAACGATGATGAAACGCCGCTTTCGCAATACGCGGTAAAACAACCACTTGTGAATGAAGAAAATTTACTGGTGCAAGCAACCCCAGCGTATGTTAAAATTGCTTACAAAACTGATTTCCATTATTGCTTATACAGGTAACTCTCTTTACAGCGCATCTCAACATATAAAAAAACATTTAAAGCGGCATGAGGAAGGTAATAAACAATGCGATAAGCCTGCGCACGATATGAAGGCGGATGTGCAACTAGCTAACAATGTTTGCGATATTTGTGCAAAGAAATGCAAGTCGAAGCGTTCATTAACGTACCACAAAAAGAAATATCACGCTGCAACAAGCCCAAACAAACCTAAAAAACAATGGCGTTGTGACTTCTGTACGAAGAGTAAGTATTATCGTGATAGTAGTAGCACTCGTAAACTATTAAAAGTGTACAAACTTTAAATTGCAGGTTATAATAGATGTGATTCCCTGAAGGTGCATTTGCGTACACATACAGGCGAACGGCCATTCCTGTGTCCCGAGTGTGGCAAAGCCTTCAGTCAGGCGGGGTAATCACAAAGAGATAGGAAAAAAATAATATACGATGGCTTAAGTGGTTGGCCCTTTAGTTAAGCAACAAGGCCTCTCATAAAACAACTACATATCGCTCATTTGCTGCAACGTCGTCATAACTCAAAAATGTGATATAACAGAAAACGCATTTTTACTTTTTGAATTGATGTATACATATTTATATGGAATATGTAATTAAAGCAAAAGGCATCTAACTCGCTGCTGCGTGCAATGTTATAACCTCCGATATAACACTTTGTCAGTTGCAGCAAATCAGCGATATGTCTTCCATTTCATGGTCAACTCAACAAACTTTTGTTAATCATCTTGTACCTCTACAATTTACTAATAGTCTCTATTTTTATAAACAGCGCTCTGAAACAGCATCGGCTACGTCATGGTGGCGACAGGTCTTTCGAGTGTCCCCACTGCCCAGCAAAGTTTGCCTGTCCGAATGATGTCAGTAAACATAAAGTTATACATGATCTTGCAAGAATCAAAAAACATGTTTGTGATGTTTGTGGTACTAGTTTTAATAGATCGGATGACTTAAGGTATCATAAAATGCTGCATAGTGGTGAAAAGCCTTATAAATGTGACTACTGTGAAATGCGGTAAGTTGTCAAAAATTGCACATGTATTTAATCATTATTTATTATAAATTAAATTAATAAATATTCGCAGCTTTATTCGGATGATATATCAACGCAGTCATATGCGCACTCATACCGGCGAAAAGCCCTTTAAATGTAAATATTGCGAATGTGCCTTTGCTCAAAGTAACGATCACATGAAACATTTACGCAAGCACCTAGGTGAGAACGTTTATAGATGTGAGCTATGTCCTTTGGCGTTCCGCTCGAATTTGGAGATGCGTTCACACTTTTCTACACATAAAAATGAGGATTCAGAAACGCGTGAACGAAATATGAAAGCCTTGCAGGAAGAAGAGGCTAAATTGCTTATAAAATGTGGTGAGGTGAAAAGCAAAGAGTAGAATATAACTAGATATAAATGCATTTAATATTTTTTAATACAATAAATGCTATTAATATTATATAATTAAAAAAAAAAGTAATTCGAGTTGAGACGGCGTTCGAAATTTTGTCGTTCGGTTTTGTCTAACGTGACGGTTAATTTTACAACCTCAACACTGATAACGAAGCAGTTGAGGAGCAATTACAGAACACCGTAAGGTCTGGAATAAAAAAAAAAAAAAATTGTTATGTTCAGCACAAAAATACCTATCGATACCAATTTTTTTTTTTAAATAAAATTTTTTCAAAAACTGTTTAACCGATTTTAATTTTTTTTTTCATTGGATACGTAATTGAATTACCTTTAATTTGAGGTAGCATTGCCTTGGGTACAAAACCGCGTATGTGTAAAATTCACAGAATTTTTAAAAACAAAATTTCTTAAAATTTTTTTAAATTTCTTAAAATTTTCTTTAACTTTTTTTAATCAAAGTTTCATTTAATGTAGTCGTTATGGTAAAAAAAAACGAAAAATTGTATTCCATGGTATTTATGTGCAGGCCACGACCTATTTTCGATTTGATATAAAAAATGCTTTAAATTTCAATTACCTATCCAATGCAAAATGAATTTTGAAAATCGGCGCGATCGTTCTTAAAAATTTTCAATTTGAAAAATGCTTCAACTGAATTTTGAACCTAAATAACTTTCGTTGTTGTTGTTTTCGCCGGAAAAAAATGTACATATTTACATGCTTCAATTTTTATTCCAGACCTTACGGTATTCTACATTTATGCCGCAGTTGATGCCCGATGTCAAGTTTGTTTTTCGAATGAGCCTCATAATACCACATGAAAGTCCTTTCGAAAATAGTCAAAGATCGAATTTGTCCATGAAAGGAGCAGGCATTCGATCAAAAAAAAAAAAAAAAAAAAAAATGGGTTAATCAACTATTTTATTAAACAAAAATAAAATAAAAAATTAATTGTCGATTTTCCTTTCGATTTTTTCACGTTCGGCTGCGTTCAACCATCAAATTCCAGTTCTCAATCAGTCGAATTCGCTATTTACACGGTGAAACGACGAAAAATCGACCAGGAAATCAACTCATTTAAATCAACCCTGAATTGTTTTCATGCGAACACGTCGAAAAATTTGGCTTAATGAAATCGAATAAACTTGTGTTATCGAATTCTGTCCAACTCTATTTCGGAGTGTCATCTGTAAAATGTAAGCAAAGTAGGCGATGTAAAAAATAAAAAAAAAAAAACAGCTGATCGCATTTAGTGAATGTACACAAACGATGAATCAAGAGTTCCTTGGTTCAAAAACAAAAAGTGCCACTTAGAATGTAGGGAAATAAAAATAATTAATCGGTTATTGCTAAACCATACATACTGCAAACACTACTTAAGTAAATTCAATAGAGGTATATCTGGGATTTGCTCGCTTTGTAATGTTGCAGAAACAGCGGAGCATGCCATTTTCCACTGCCAAAGATTCAACCAGAACAGAGTTAGTTATGAAATTTTCAACAAATTTCACAATTTAAAAGATTTATTGAAATCAAGGAGTTTGTCTGTTTACGAGGAACTAATAAAGTTTCTGACTGAGACACTCCTGATAGAGTCCTTATAATACAGTAATTTAAAAAAAAAAAAAAAACTAATAAATTAATTAATATATACAAAAATATATATATATATAACACGAAAAAAAAAAAAAAAAAAAAAAAAAAAAAAAATAGACCAAACCACATTATTTCTAATAATGCATTGGATTTGATATAGGCTTATTTTCCAATTTATTTTCTCATATAACTTAACCTCTTTTTGAGGCATTTGTAGCAAAAGTTGACGCACTGATTTCTCAAACAATGCAAATAAAATAATATGGCAACTTACGCAAAACTGAAAGATAACCTGGCTGTTTAAGAAGTTTAAACAATTGGCCACCTCGCTCCAACTTGGAGTGTCAAAAAAAAAAAAAAAAAAAAAAAGAATGTACACAATTTTTTGTGCTAATTTTATTGCATCAATGAATTTGCATTTTTTTATACAAATAGTAAGAAATTCGTAAACGTAAGAAACCAAATATGGATACAACAAGTGAGGAATATTTCGATTGCCTCTGTCGCACTTGCCTACAAGAAGTAGCTATCTTCCAACCAGAGCAAAAGTGGCGCTCTATCTTTGATAAAATTAATTTTTGTGATGATTTGTCTATCGCTGAGCTGCTAACCAATACAATACAGCAAATGGAAGTGCAACAGGATGACGAGCTGCCAAACAAGATTTGTGATGAGTGCCTGCAGCAATTGCAGGTCAGCTATGGGTTTCAGCAAATGGTAATGCGTTCCGAAGAGCGCATGCGTGTATTGATAACACAAAGGCATAATGAATTAAAAATGTCATTAGCTGATGTTACAACATACCTAAATGATGAAGAAGTCAAAGTGTTAAAACAACTAGAATCTATGACAGCGGACCAACAAGCAATAGATTTAGCATGTGCAAACACTTTCATCGATATAGCACAAGCGCCTACTATTGACCCGCTACAAGACAACGAAGTAACCTTGGAACAGTGCGCAGTTACGGAAGATGATGATGATGCCAATTGTGCTAAAAGTGATGAACCCAACATTGAAGATAACGATGATGAAATGCCGCTTTCGCAATACGCACTAGAAAACGAACTGTTGAATGTAGAAAATGTGCTGGTGCAAGCAACTCCAGCGTAAGTTAGAATTGCTCAAAAAAATCTAATTTCTAATCATGCTTATATATGGGTTACTCTCTCCACAGCTCAACCCAACATAAGTGTCATCTGTGCAGTGAATCTTTCGAAAAGCCGCTCTATTTAAAAAAACATTTAAAACAGCATAAGGAAAGTAATAAACAAAGCGTTGAGGAGCCTGCTCAAGCCAAGACCAAGTGCGAATCGTATCGTTTTCAATGTGATATTTGTAATTTACATTTTCATAAACCGGAATCTTTGCATAAGCATCGTTTGGCACACGATATGAACGCGGATGAGCAACTAGTTTGTGATATTTGTGCAAAGACATGCAAGTCAAAGCGTGCACTCAAGAATCACATAAAGAAGTATCACTCTGGAACAAGTCCAAAGAAACCAAAGAAACTATGGCGTTGTGAATTTTGCACAAAGAGTAAGTAATTTTGTAATATATAGTAATAGCACTCGAATACCCATTCACAATGTAAAAACTTTCAATTGCAGGTTATGTTAGATGTGATTCTTTAAAGGTGCATTTGCGTACACATACAGGTGAACGGCCATTCCTATGTCCGGAGTGTGGCAAATCCTTCAGTCAGGCTGGGTACTTATAAAAAGATAGTAGCTAAAGTTTGCTTAGTTAGACTTGAGTTGTTGTTGGTGTTGTTGTTGTGTAACAATTCTATACTTAATTTTGTTACGTTTTGAAAGGCAGGCTCAGATGACATGTTGTTGCTGTTGTTGTAGCACCTCAGATTACATCCCTAGTGGTGCTTCGCCACATGGTAGACTCGATTAAGATACAACTTTAGATTTGGAATAGTTGTAATCGCCTAACAATAACGTGAATCGAGATGGATATTGATTTATATCTTAAAGGTAGTACGAGCCATAACCGACGACTTGCCGTAAGAAACAGACCACTAGGAATATAATGTACGCTTTCTTTCTTAAGCAATATCACTGACGAATTTTACAGCCATAACAACAACTTTTTTTTCTCGTCAACTCAACGAACTTTTGTTAATGCGTTTGTAGCTATACAATTTTTTAATTGTTCCTACTTTTGAAAACAGCAATCTGAAACAGCATCGGCTACGTCATGGTGGCGACAGGTCTTTCGAGTGTCCACACTGCCCAGCAAAATTTACCTGCCCGAATGATGTTTGCAAACATAAAGCAATACATGATGTTGCAAGGATCAAAAAACATGTTTGTGATGTTTGTGGTGCTAGTTTTAACAAATCGGATGATTTAAGGCGTCATAAAATGCTGCATAGTGGTGAAAAGCCATATAAATGTGACTACTGTGACATGCGGTAAGTTTTTATAAATTACTCATTTATTTTATAATTATTTACTATATTTATTAAATTACCATGCAGCTTTGTTCGCATGGTATATCAACGTTGTCATATGCGCACTCATACCGGCGAAAAACCCTTCAAATGTAAATATTGTGAACGTGCCTTTGCTCAAAGTAACGATCACATGAAACATTTACGCAAGCACCTAGGTGAGAACGTTTATCGATGCGAGCTATGTCCGTTGGCGTTCCGTTTAAATTCGGAGATGCGTGCACACTTTGCTACACATAAGAACGAGGATTCAGAAACGCGTGAACGAAATTTGAAAGCGTTGCAGGAAGCCGAGGCTAAATTGCTTATAAAATGTGCTGAGTTGAAATTTGCAGAGTAGAAAATAACCAAAAAAAAAGTTATAAATACGGAATTTCATAGATATGTATGTAATTACTAGATACATCTAACATTTCCTGAATGCATTTACTAATTTTTAATACAATAAACGCTATTACTTCCTTACTTAAAATAGCCTTTAACCGCCTAGGCGATTTTGGCCGTCCAAAATATACGCTATTACTTTAATATTATTTTATACATACATTTGTGGAACAGAAAGTTCGGCAATTCAATATTATTTCTTAATAAAGGCCGAAAATAATACGAAATTATTATTTAATTTTAAAGGTGAATTTTTGTCTCGCCTAGAACTTCGCCGTAATAGCCGATAGATCCCATTACCTTGAAGGAAAATTCTGTTCAACAAAAAATTCTATACCTAACGAAGATTTCGAGACAAGTTCACAGTTTGAAATACACATCTGAAATTCGGTTTCATCGAATGCACCTTAGACCCTGCAAAAATGGCAAAATATTCTTTAATCAATACCAGTGATACAGCCATTTTACACTTTTGAACTGACCTAGTAGAGATTGTTCGTCTGGACGAGTTATACACGTAACGCCCTTTAAAAGATTTGTAACACCTCAAAAACTGTTTTTAAGGCCAAAAAAAACCGTTTTTTTCAGTTTCTTCGTATAAAAAAATGAATTAAAAAGCAAATTTTCAACCAATTTCAAAATTCTCAACGGTTTTGGGTAGAGAATTTTTGACACTTTCAAAATATATAGATACATATAGTGCAGGTCATTTAGCGTTACCCAGAGTGCACCAACAGGGAGGCGACCTACTATACACCATGGAGCCATGCGTACTTGCCCTACTGCGGCAATGGAAGTGCTGCTTGATCTTAGCCCTGCATAATAATCCAACAGGCAGCCAAACGAACCATGCTGAACATAGCAAGGGAGGGTTAGGTTAGGTTAGGTTCAAGTGGCTGCCGCAGAGGCACACCTAGGTCAGTATTAAAAGGCCCGTTGTGATACCACCAACACTAGGAAAGTCAGTTCCGGGACCCTGCCATATGGAAAATCCCGGTATTAACGGAATTCTCCACATAGCAGAATCCCGGGACTGACTTTCCTATACCGACACCGTTACTCCTCCTCGAACCATTTAGATGACTTGATGAAGGCCATCAGGTCCTTTATGTCCAGCTCCGTGACCTGGCGTAGGCTGACCAGGAAGGGAACTCCCAAAAAGCGCATTCTCGCGCCACTTAAAGCCGGGCAGTTGCAGATGAGGTGCTCCACCGTTTCCTCCTCCTCATCATCCTTACAACTCCTACAGCATCGTCGGTAGGGCACACCAAGTCTTTCTGCGTGCCTACCAATGAGGCAGTGCCCAGTTAATACGCCTATTAATATGGAGATTTCTCTTCTCCTTAGGGCATAAATTTGTCTTGATCTTTTATGATCCCATTTCGGCCAGGTTTCTTTGGATATCCGGCATCCTGGAGATTGCAGCCATCTTTCGTTGGCTTGGCGGAGTGTGTATTCCTTCAGCATAAGCTTGCATGTGGTAAACGGCATACCTAAGCGCTCTTTATCGCGAAGAACCTGCTTGGTCGTGCCCTGCCTCGCAAGTTCGTCTGCCTTACAATTTCCCTCAATGTCCCTATGCCCCGGGACCCATGTGAGGTTAACGCGATTCTGTTGGGCCATCTCTTGTAGAGATCGACGACAGCTGAGCGTCAGTTCAGAGTTGAACGAGTAAGAGCCAAGGGATTTGATGGCCGCATGGCTGTCGCTGAATATAAAAATGTCCTGTCTGATAGTGTGTTGGCCTATCCAAGCCGCGGCTTCCATGATTGCTGATACTTCAGCCTGGAAGACACTGCAGTGATCAGGTAGTCTGAAGGAGAGCTTAAGGTTCAGATCCTTTGAATAAACCCCTCCCCCAACTCTGCCGTCTAACTTCGAGCCATCAGTATAAATGGAAGTGCCGCCATGAGTGACGGGACTCCGATCCGTGCTCTCCCATTCTTCCCTGCTGATTTTAAACCGCTATCTTCGAGTGTTGTGGTCGCACAGCGATCTGTGCTCAGCGGAAGAAAGCTATAGGATGTCCTTCCAGTGTGGCGGAGGTTCTTCGGCGTCGTAGGGCATGTAGACCGATGCCATCGTCAGACTGGTACTGTCGACTGTTAAACTGGCAGCTGTAACGTCACCATTGGTATAGTTGGGCAAGAGAAAAGCATTCAGCTCAGACTTAACCAGAATACAGGCTCTAACCCTGCCCCCCTCGCTGGCTTGGATTAGCTTAAAACCCTTAATCCCCAAACCGCAAATCCTTGAGCTGTTGACCCAGGGTTCTTGGATGAGGACCACATCTATGTCGCCTTTAGAGAGACGACTGATTAAAGCAGCCGAGGCTGCTTTAGATTTGTGCAGGTTTATCTGAATCACCACCAACATGAGAGCGCTCAGACTTCCCTGCCACCGCCGTATCGTCGAGTTCCACCTCGTCTGGAGGCTTATCTTTCAACGACGATTTGTTCAGACCACGATTTGGCGTAGCCGAGATCTTACTAACTGTGGCAGTATTGACATTGGTGCGCTCAGGACTAGCTGCTATCACTGTGACGTTGAGGTCCTCCCCGTCCAGCAGGCTGTCTCCCATCTCCGAGCTGTTCACTGCTCCTTCGCCATTTGACGTGGCAGATACCATACTTTCCGAGTCGGACATCTCCGACTCCTCTACCGGCACTGCGATGTCCGAGCCCTCCGGTGCAGCCGAAATAGCAGCGCGCTGTGCATCGCCGCGGTATACGTGGATCACGATCTGACCCATGCCGTAGTGCACTCGTCCATTGCACCGTTTAAGGGGCTCGAGTGCTTCCTTAGTCAAGGTGAAGACCACTTGCCTGTCAGGCCCTACCGCATCCTCGACCAGATTGACACCCCAGTCCTGCGTTGGGAGAGACGGGTTCATGATCCTCAGCATCCTGAGAATTCTCTCAGGTTCAGCAGGGATAGCAGGAATCCACGCTCTTGCCCTTGGCCGAGCCGGGATGTCCTTCCAGTCGACAACCTCGATTCTTGCCCCTTGGTAGATCTCACCCAGTCTTGCAGCTGCTGCCTTGTACAGTGTAACAGTTTTTGCATAATCGCAAGCGAATACCTTGATTCGGCCCTGGTGCCATCCCGCATCAGAACCCATCGGCGTGGCACCCGGAGACTCATCCATAATGTCGAGAAGGGCATTACCGATAGCGTTCCGGACGTACCGCGTACGAGGGTACTTGCAGAGGAAAAGTACTTGCAGAGGAAAAGTACGCTGAAAAGTCCTCTCGTCCACTGGGGCAGAAAAACTGAAAAACCAGTTTCCGATCTGCCATTTTTCAAGAGCGCTGGTATGGTACACAGGCGGGCCAAAAACCCCCGAAGGGATTGGAGCGGGCATTACAGGCCCCCGGACCAACGTGTCCTTACCTCTGGGAGAATATCCGAGCATATTCCAAGCGAAAGTGGCCGCATTAAACATGTGTGCTATGATAAATCTGCAGCGCGGCTACTTCAATGAGAACATAACAATATTAAGCGATAGCCAAGCGGCACTTAAAGCTATTTCATCGTGCGAAATCAAATCCTCATTGGTACTAGTGTGCGCTGGCAGATTGAACATCCTGGCAATGCGGAACAGGGTCCGACTAGCCTGGGTTCCGGGCCACGCCCGGGGTGGATAGCAACGAAAGAGCCGATCAGCTAGCCAGAGAAGCAGCAGCTATCAAGCTTACGGGCCCGGAGCCGTTTATAGCCATCGGACCACATACCATAAAAGAGAGGCTTAGAAAAGTTGATTTGGCAAAGAAACTGGAACTGGAACTGGAACTGGAAAAGAAACTGGAACTGGAACTGGAACTGGAACTGGAACTGGAAAAGAAACTGGAACTGGAACTGGAACTGGAACTGGAAAAGAAACTGGAACTGGAACTGGAAAAGAAACTGGAACTGGAACTGGAACTGGAACTGGAAAAGAAACTGGAACTGGAACTGGAACTGGAACTGGAAAAGAAACTGGAACTGGAACTGGAAAAGAAACTGGAACTGGAACTGGAACTGGAACTGGAACTGGAACTGGAAAAGAAACTGGAACTGGAACTGGAAAAGAAACTGGAACTGGAACTGGAACTGGAACTGGAACTGGAACTGGAAAAGAAACTGGAACTGGAACTGGAAAAGAAACTGGAACTGGAACTGGAACTGGAACTGGAAAAGAAACTGGAACTGGAACTGGAAAAGAAACTGGAACTGGAACTGGAACTGGAACTGGAAAAGAAACTGGAACTGGAACTGGAACTGGAAAAGAAACTGGAACTGGAACTGGAACTGGAAAAGAAACTGGAACTGGAACTGGAACTGGAAAAGAAACTGGAACTGGAACTGGAACTGGAAAAGAAACTGGAACTGGAACTGGAACTGGAAAAGAAACTGGAACTGGAACTGGAACTGGAAAAGAAACTGGAACTGGAACTGGAACTGGAACTGGAACTGGAACTGGAAAAGAAACTGGAACTGGAACTGGAACTGGAACTGGAAAAGAAACTGGAACTGGAACTGGAACTGGAACTGGAACTGGAACTGGAAAAGAAACTGGAACTGGAAAAGAAACTGGAACTGGAACTGGAACTGGAAAAGAAACTGGAACTGGAACTGGAACTGGAACTGGAAAAGAAACTGGAACTGGAACTGGAACTGGAACTGGAACTGGAAAAGAAACTGGAACTGGAACTGGAACTGGAAAAGAAACTGGAACTGGAACTGGAACTGGAACTGGAAAAGAAACTGGAACTGGAACTGGAACTGGAACTGGAAAAGAAACTGGAACTGGAACTGGAACTGGAAAAGAAACTGGAACTGGAACTGGAACTGGAACTGGAAAAGAAACTGGAACTGGAACTGGAACTGGAACTGGAAAAGAAACTGGAACTGGAACTGGAACTGGAACTGGAAAAGAAACTGGAACTGGAACTGGAACTGGAACTGGAAAAGAAACTGGAACTGGAACTGGAACTGGAACTGGAAAAGAAACTGGAACTGGAACTGGAACTGGAACTGGAACTGGAAAAGAAACTGGAACTGGAACTGGAACTGGAAAAGAAACTGGAACTGGAACTGGAACTGGAACTGGAACTGGAAAAGAAACTGGAACTGGAACTGGAACTGGAAAAGAAACTGGAACTGGAACTGGAACTGGAACTGGAACTGGAAAAGAAACTGGAACTGGAACTGGAACTGGAAAAGAAACTGGAACTGGAACTGGAACTGGAACTGGAACTGGAAAAGAAACTGGAACTGGAACTGGAACTGGAACTGGAACTGGAAAAGAAACTGGAACTGGAACTGGAACTGGAACTGGAAAAGAAACTGGAACTGGAACTGGAAAAGAAACTGGAACTGGAACTGGAACTGGAACTGGAAAAGAAATTGGAACTGGAACTGGAACTGGAAAAGAAACTGGAACTGGAACTGGAACTGGAAAAGAAACTGGAACTGGAACTGGAACTGGAACTGGAACTGGAAAAGAAACTGGAACTGGAACTGGAAAAGAAACTGGAACTGGAAAAGAAACTGGAACTGGAACTGGAAAAGAAACTGGAACTGGAACTGGAACTGGAACTGGAAAAGAAACTGGAACTGGAACTGGAACTGGAACTAGAAAAGAAACTGGAACTGGAACTGGAACTGGAAAAGAAACTGGAACTGGAACTGGAACTGGAAAAGAAACTGGAACTGGAACTGGAACTGGAAAAGAAACTGGAACTGGAACTGGAAAAGAAACTGGAACTGGAACTGGAAAAGAAACTGGAACTGGAACTGGAAAAGAAACTGGAACTGGAACTGGAAAAGAAACTGGAACTGGAACTGGAAAAGAAACTGGAACTGGAACTGGAAAAGAAACTGGAACTGGAACTGGAAAAGAAACTGGAACTGGAACTGGAAAAGAAACTGGAACTGGAACTGGAAAAGAAACTGGAACTGGAACTGGAAAAGAAACTGGAACTGGAACTGGAAAAGAAACTGGAACTGGAACTGGAAAAGAAACTGGAACTGGAACTGGAAAAGAAACTGGAACTGGAACTGGAAAAGAAACTGGAACTGGAACTGGAAAAGAAACTGGAACTGGAACTGGAAAAGAAACTGGAACTGGAACTGGAAAAGAAACTGGAACTGGAACTGGAAAAGAAACTGGAACTGGAACTGGAAAAGAAACTGGAACTGGAACTGGAAAAGAAACTGGAACTGGAACTGGAAAAGAAACTGGAACTGGAACTGGAAAAGAAACTGGAACTGGAACTGGAACTGGAACTGGAACTGGAACTGGAACTGGAACTGGAAAAGAAACTGGAACTGGAACTGGAACTGGAACTGGAAAAGAAACTGGAACTGGAACTGGAACTGGAAAAGAAACTGGAACTGGAACTGGAAAAGAAACTGGAACTGGAACTGGAACTGGAACTGGAACTGGAACTGGAACTGGAACTGGAACTGGAACTGGAACTGGAACTGGAAAAGAAACTGGAACTGGAACTGGAAAAGAAACTGGAACTGGAACTGGAAAAGAAACTGGAACTGGAACTGGAAAAGAAACTGGAACTGGAACTGGAAAAGAAACTGGAACTGGAACTGGAAAAGAAACTGGAACTGGAACTGGAACTGGAACTGGAACTGGAACTGGAACTGGAAAAGAAACTGGAACTGGAACTGGAAAAGAAACTGGAACTGGAACTGGAAAAGAAACTGGAACTGGAACTGGAACTGGAACTGGAAAAGAAACTGGAACTGGAACTGGAAAAGAAACTGGAACTGGAACTGGAACTGGAACTGGAACTGGAAAAGAAACTGGAACTGGAACTGGAAAAGAAACTGGAACTGGAACTGGAAAAGAAACTGGAACTGGAACTGGAAAAGAAACTGGAACTGGAACTGGAACTGGAAAAGAAACTGGAACTGGAACTGGAACTGGAAAAGAAACTGGAACTGGAACTGGAACTGGAAAAGAAACTGGAACTGGAACTGGAAAAGAAACTGGAACTGGAACTGGAAAAGAAACTGGAACTGGAACTGGAAAGGAAACTGGAACTGTAACTGGAAAAGAAACTGGAACTGGAACTGGAAAAGAAACTGGAACTGGAACTGGAAAAGAAACTGGAACTGGAACTGGAAAAGAAACTGGAACTGGAACTGGAAAAGAAACTGGAACTGGAACTGGAAAAGAAACTGGAACTGGAACTGGAAAAGAAACTGGAACTGGAACTGGAACTGTTATCTACATTTTTTTCTTTTGGCTATAACTTTTGAACGGAAGCAGCTAGAGCATTGAATTTTAGCATTTTGGAAAGGCGATGCCTTCAGCTTTTTTTTAAGCTATAGATCATCAAAATCGCTTGAAAATTGTGGATTTGGCAGCCATTTATATACAGGTGTTTTTTACATTTTTTTCTTTTGGCTATAACTTTTGAACGGAAGCAGCTAGAGCATTGAATTTTAGCATTTTGGAAAGGCGATGCCTTCAGCTTTTTTTTTAAGCTATAGATCATCAAAATCGCTTGAAAATTGTGGATTTGGCAGCCATTTATATACAGGTGTTTTTTACATTTTTTTCTTTTGGCTATAACTTTTGAACGGAAGCAGCTAGAGCATTGAATTTTAGCATTTTGGAAAGGCGATGCCTTCAGCTTTTTTTTTAAGCTATAGATCATCAAAATCGCTTGAAAATTGTGGATTTGGCAGCCATTTATATACAGGTGTTTTTTACATTTTTTTCTTTTGGCTATAACTTTTGAACGGAAGCAGCTAGAGCATTGAATTTTAGCATTTTGGAAAGGCGATGCCTTCAGCTTTTTTTTAAGCTATAGATCATCAAAATCGCTTGAAAATTGTGGATTTGGCAGCCATTTATATACAGGTGTTTTTTACATTTTTTTCTTTTGGCTATAACTTTTGAACGGAAGCAGCTAGAGCATTGAATTTTAGCATTTTGGAAAGGCGATGCCTTCAGCTTTTTTTTAAGCTATAGATCATCAAAATCGCTTGAAAATTGTGGATTTGGCAGCCATTTATATATAGGTGTTATCTACATTTTTTTCTTTTGGCTATAACTTTTGAACGGAAGCAGCTAGAGCCTTGAATTTTAGCATTTTGGAAAGGCGATGCCTTCAGCTTTTTTTTAAGCTATAGATCATCAAAATCGCTTGAAAATTGTGGATTTGGCAGCCATTTATATACAGGTGTTTTTTACATTTTTTTCTTTTGGCTATAACTTTTGAACGGAAGCAGCTAGAGCATTGAATTTTAGCATTTTGGAAAGGCGATGCCTTCAGCTTTTTTTTAAGCTATAGATCATCAAAATCGCTTGAAAATTGTGGATTTGGCAGCCATTTATATATAGGTGTTATCTACATTTTTTTCTTTTGGCTATAACTTTTGAACGGAAGCAGCTAGAGCCTTGAATTTTAGCATTTTGGAAAGGCGATGCCTTCAGCTTTTTTTTAAGCTATAGATCATCAAAATCGCTTGAAAATTGTGGATTTGGCAGCCATTTATATACAGGTGTTTTTTACATTTTTTTCTTTTGGCTATAACTTTTGAACTGAAGCAGCTAGAGCATTGAATTTTAGCATTTTGGAAAGGCGATGCCTTCAGCTTTTTTTTAAGCTATAGATCATCAAAATCGCTTGAAAATTGTGGATTTGGCAGCCATTTATATATAGGTGTTATCTACATTTTTTTCTTTTGGCTATAACTTTTGAACGGAAGCAGCTAGAGCCTTGAATTTTAGCATTTTGGAAAGGCGATGCCTTCAGCTTTTTTTTAAGCTATAGATCATCAAAATCGCTTGAAAATTGTGGATTTGGCAGCCATTTATATACAGGTGTTTTTTACATTTTTTTCTTTTGGCTATAACTTTTGAACGGAAGCAGCTAGAGCATTGAATTTTAGCATTTTGGAAAGGCGATGCCTTCAGCTTTTTTTTAAGCTATAGATCATCAAAATCGCTTGAAAATTGTGGATTTGGCAGCCATTTATATATAGGTGTTATCTACATTTTTTTCTTTTGGCTATAACTTTTGAACGGAAGCAGCTAGAGCCTTGAATTTTAGCATTTTGGAAAGGCGATGCCTTCAGCTTTTTTTTAAGCTATAGATCATCAAAATCGCTTGAAAATTGTGGATTTGGCAGCCATTTATATACAGGTGTTTTTTACATTTTTTTCTTTTGGCTATAACTTTTGAACGGAAGCAGCTAGAGCATTGAATTTTGAACGGAAGCAGCTAGAGCATTGAATTTTAGCATTTTGGAAAGGCGATGCCTTCAGCTTTTTTTTAAGCTATAGATCATCAAAATCGCTTGAAAATTGTGGATTTGGCAGCCATTTATATACAGGTGTTTTTTACATTTTTTTCTTTTGGCTATAACTTTTGAACGGAAGCAGCTAGAGCATTGAATTTTAGCATTTTGGAAAGGCGATGCCTTCAGCTTTTTTTTTAAGCTATAGATCATCAAAATCGCTTGAAAATTGTGGATTTGGCAGCCATTTATATACAGGTGTTTTTTACATTTTTTTCTTTTGGCTATAACTTTTGAACGGAAGCAGCTAGAGCATTGAATTTTAGCATTTTGGAAAGGCGATGCCTTCAGCTTTTTTTTTAAGCTATAGATCATCAAAATCGCTTGAAAATTGTGGATTTGGCAGCCATTTATATACAGGTGTTTTTTACATTTTTTTCTTTTGGCTATAACTTTTGAACGGAAGCAGCTAGAGCATTGAATTTTAGCATTTTGGAAAGGCGATGCCTTCAGCTTTTTTTTAAGCTATAGATCATCAAAATCGCTTGAAAATTGTGGATTTGGCAGCCATTTATATACAGGTGTTTTTTACATTTTTTTCTTTTGGCTATAACTTTTGAACGGAAGCAGCTAGAGCATTGAATTTTAGCATTTTGGAAAGGCGATGCCTTCAGCTTTTTTTTAAGCTATAGATCATCAAAATCGCTTGAAAATTGTGGATTTGGCAGCCATTTATATACAGGTGTTTTTTACATTTTTTTCTTTTGGCTATAACTTTTGAACGGAAGCAGCTAGAGCATTGAATTTTAGCATTTTGGAAAGGCGATGCCTTCAGCTTTTTTTTTAAGCTATAGATCATCAAAATCGCTTGAAAATTGTGGATTTGGCAGCCATTTATATACAGGTGTTTTTTACATTTTTTTCTTTTGGCTATAACTTTTGAACGGAAGCAGCTAGAGCATTGAATTTTAGCATTTTGGAAAGGCGATGCCTTCAGCTTTTTTTTTAAGCTATAGATCATCAAAATCGCTTGAAAATTGTGGATTTGGCAGCCATTTATATACAGGTGTTTTTTACATTTTTTTCTTTTGGCTATAACTTTTGAACGGAAGCAGCTAGAGCATTGAATTTTAGCATTTTGGAAAGGCGATGCCTTCAGCTTTTTTTTAAGCTATAGATCATCAAAATCGCTTGAAAATTGTGGATTTGGCAGCCATTTATATACAGGTGTTTTTTACATTTTTTTCTTTTGGCTATAACTTTTGAACGGAAGCAGCTAGAGCATTGAATTTTAGCATTTTGGAAAGGCGATGCCTTCAGCTTTTTTTTAAGCTATAGATCATCAAAATCGCTTGAAAATTGTGGATTTGGCAGCCATTTATATATAGGTGTTATCTACATTTTTTTCTTTTGGCTATAACTTTTGAACGGAAGCAGCTAGAGCCTTGAATTTTAGCATTTTGGAAAGGCGATGCCTTCAGCTTTTTTTTAAGCTATAGATCATCAAAATCGCTTGAAAATTGTGGATTTGGCAGCCATTTATATACAGGTGTTTTTTACATTTTTTTCTTTTGGCTATAACTTTTGAACGGAAGCAGCTAGAGCATTGAATTTTAGCATTTTGGAAAGGCGATGCCTTCAGCTTTTTTTTAAGCTATAGATCATCAAAATCGCTTGAAAATTGTGGATTTGGCAGCCATTTATATATAGGTGTTATCTACATTTTTTTCTTTTGGCTATAACTTTTGAACGGAAGCAGCTAGAGCCTTGAATTTTAGCATTTTGGAAAGGCGATGCCTTCAGCTTTTTTTTAAGCTATAGATCATCAAAATCGCTTGAAAATTGTGGATTTGGCAGCCATTTATATACAGGTGTTTTTTACATTTTTTTCTTTTGGCTATAACTTTTGAACGGAAGCAGCTAGAGCATTGAATTTTAGCATTTTGGAAAGGCGATGCCTTCAGCTTTTTTTTAAGCTATAGATCATCAAAATCGCTTGAAAATTGTGGATTTGGCAGCCATTTATATATAGGTGTTATCTACATTTTTTTCTTTTGGCTATAACTTTTGAACGGAAGCAGCTAGAGCCTTGAATTTTAGCATTTTGGAAAGGCGATGCCTTCAGCTTTTTTTTAAGCTATAGATCATCAAAATCGCTTGAAAATTGTGGATTTGGCAGCCATTTATATACAGGTGTTTTTTACATTTTTTTCTTTTGGCTATAACTTTTGAACGGAAGCAGCTAGAGCATTGAATTTTAGCATTTTGGAAAGGCGATGCCTTCAGCTTTTTTTTAAGCTATAGATCATCAAAATCGCTTGAAAATTGTGGATTTGGCAGCCATTTATATATAGGTGTTATCTACATTTTTTTCTTTTGGCTATAACTTTTGAACGGAAGCAGCTAGAGCCTTGAATTTTAGCATTTTGGAAAGGCGATGCCTTCAGCTTTTTTTTAAGCTATAGATCATCAAAATCGCTTGAAAATTGTGGATTTGGCAGCCATTTATATACAGGTGTTTTTTACATTTTTTTCTTTTGGCTATAACTTTTGAACGGAAGCAGCTAGAGCATTGAATTTTGAACGGAAGCAGCTAGAGCATTGAATTTTAGCATTTTGGAAAGGCGATGCCTTCAGCTTTTTTTTAAGCTATAGATCATCAAAATCGCTTGAAAATTGTGGATTTGGCAGCCATTTATATACAGGTGTTTTTTACATTTTTTTCTTTTGGCTATAACTTTTGAACGGAAGCAGCTAGAGCATTGAATTTTAGCATTTTGGAAAGGCGATGCCTTCAGCTTTTTTTTAAGCTATAGATCATCAAAATCGCTTGAAAATTGTGGATTTGGCAGCCATATATATGTGGGTTGTCTACTCACCGAAAAGACCAATAAATATCCGGACGCACCTTTTTTATATTTTTAATTCAAATAAATTTAATTAATTGTGTAATGTTAATTTACAGAGTTTATGATATTAAAATAGCGTGTGAATATATTTAATGTAAGTATTTTAAATGGTTTGGAAAAAGCGCGTTTAGTTTCTTCGGCGGCCAGCTAGAGACTGACTCGCTGGTCGTGTTTTGTCGTTTGTCGTTTTTTAGTTCGTTACTTTTCTCTTTCTGTCCTTTGTCCGTTCTTTCTGTCCTTTGTCCGTTCGCTTCTTCGTGGCGTTGCCACCATGTCAGTATTTATTCCCACATTCGGCCGTCCTGATGTGTTATTCGACTCGAATGACGAGGATGAGCTCCAAGGCTTCATGTTTTCGCATACTGTGTTTGTTTTATTTGGTCCTTCGGTGTTCCCTATCTTGTTTACCTCGTATCTACCATGGCTTAACTTCGCGGTTATTGCATATGGACCTAGATACTTCGGTTTTAGCTTATGTCCTGATTTTCTAAATCACGGTGACTAGACGCGACGCGGTCACTCACTTTCACCATCACCCTCAAGTTCGTAATTTATAAGCACGTAAGTTTTCGCGTTCATCCAGTTACGTTATCACGACGCAGTCACTGCGTTTGACAGGTCTGCGTTCGCGGTAGTTGGCAATTCTGCTAGCTAACACAAACAAAAATGTAAATCAGCCACAAAGTAAAATAAAATGTTTTAGTGCTCTTGCCTTATTTCTATTGTTGAAATTATAAAATTTTGTGAAAAGAGTGTTATAGTGAGGATTTGTTTGTGTTTGAGTGTTTTGTTTTGCATTTGTGACTGTTTATTCTTCGTTTTCGTTGAAGTTGGGAAACTTCAGCATCTCAGCAGCTACCGAGTGCCAAACCGCGTTGAAACATGTCAGGAGACATATTTTTATGTGAAATATGTATGTTTATATTTGCATAGAAGTTTGCAAATTGTTGTATGTAATATAAGGGTGTTATGTAATAGATGGTGTAGGACCGCGGTTAAATAAATCTCCGCATTGGACTTCAAATTTTTGTAGAGAGCTTAGGTTCCCCGTCAGAAAAATTGGTATTTGTTTCCTTAAGGGGTCAGCTGCTAATAAATTAGCTAAAATTATGGGAAATAACTCAAAAGACGGGGTTTGGCCTCAGGATCATGAATCGAAAAATGTGCCGAGTCCGATACCAAAATTGGGGCGGAATCCATGATATTTATGTGCGAAACACCTTTCTGAGTAGTCGGCCTTCGGCCGCGCTTATAAAAATAAACCTGAGCTATGCCATCTTAAGTCCGGGTGGTTGCCTAATAAAATTACAACAACCACATGAAAACTGGCAACTTTGATTGCAAATATCTCCAGAGAAGCAAAATATTAAAAAAGCGCTTCCGGATTCGTGATCCTGAGGCCAAATCCCGTCTTTTGAGCTATCTCCCACAATTTTAACTAATTTATTAGCAGTTGACCCCTAAAGGAAACAAATATCGAAAAATAACTTAAAAAGTCCCAATCGATCCAATATGTTCTCAAAAAAAGTTGTCAAAAGTCCAAATTTTACGTTTTTTGGATTTTTCTCGAAAACGAAGTTTTTTTCTAAAAATTATCATCAAATTACCCATGCCTCAAATTGTTTTCTGTTTTTTTTTTTTTTTAATTTTTTTTTAAATTGCTAAAAAAAATATTAGAAATAAGTAAAGTGATTCCAGCAAACGCGACCCAAAAGCAAGTGTTTAATTTGACAGCTAAACTGACTGTTCGCGTCAGTTCGCGTTCTTATATGTTACGAAAAAACGTAAGAAACGTACTCATATTCACCCACAGTCACTTACAGTCACGAAGTGATTTATAAACTACGAATTGGGTTTCACTTGGGTGAACGTGACTCTTCGCGTCGCGTTTCGTTTTATAAAATCAGACCATTAGTATTGGTTCCGAACTGCGTTTTCTTTATGGCTACAAGTTCCCCGATTTTATATTCTCTCTCTTTTTTACGTTTTTTGTTAAAATTATTAAAATTTTCTTTTTGGATTTTGTTTATGTTCTCTTGGGCTATTTCCCTTACTTTGTCCCTCTCTAGATTCAACTCCTGTATATTTAGTTCGTCATGTATTTCTCTTAAGTCTGGATAATCTATTCTGCGCATTTCTAAGCCCGTGAGAATTTTGAAAGGTGATGCTTTCGTACTTCGTGGGGCTGTGCTATTTAAAATCTGTTGAACTTTATCGACGTGGCTGTACCAGTGGGCTGGATCATTGTGGCTTAGTTTAGAGATCATAGGGATAACTATTTTATGAATCCTTTCTACCTGACCGTTGCCGCGTGGTACCCCTGTAGCAATTTGCAGGTGTTGTATTTTTTCTTGTTCGCAATATAGGTTAAATGCAGTAGAGGTGAATGCACTTCCCCTGTCAGTGATAACTCGTTTTGGATTTCCAAAAACTGCGCTTTGTTTCTTTAGTCTGTCTATTACCTCCTCTGCGCCTGTAGACCTGGTTGGGTAAAGCCATACGAACTTCGTAAAACCGTCTATCACTACTAGTATGTGGTTATATTTTTTACGAGTTTCTACCAATGGACCCACGTGGTCAATGTGATAGGTACCTAGAGGATCACACGCTTTGTCTATTGGGTTTAATAAGCCTTCTTTTTTCCCCGTTTTAGCTTCAGTTATAATACATTCTACGCAATTTTTTGTAACTTTATCAACTTTGGTGTTTAACTTTGGAATAAAATAAAACTTTGCTACCATTTCCTGTGTCTTTTTGGTGGCAAAATGGCCCTGATTGTGTGCCAATCGTATTATTTCCTCTTCCATTGTAGAAGGTACTACTAAAAGCTCCTTAACGGGATCTTTATATAAAACTTCGTTTTTCAAAAAATAGTCTTCATACTGATCTCCCTCCAACACTCTTTTAATGGCCCTAATCCAATCATCTTCATTTTGAGCTTCGCGTAATCTAAACTTTAACGAGTCGTCGATTATGAAGCAATACACACGGCTAAGGGCGTCTACGTGTTTCATGCGCGTTCCAGATCTATGCTCTACAATGTAATCGTATTCTTGAAGGTACATTGCCCATCTCATTATCCTGTCAGTGACCTCACGTTTGCTCATTGTCAATGCAAAGGCATTGCAATCTGTCACAATTTTGAATTTCAAGTCCCTTAGGTAAATTCGCCATTTCTTTACTGCCTCAATCACGGCTAAGACCTCTAGCTCGTAAGAGCTGTACCTTTCTTCTGCTAATGTAGTTTTACGGCTCATGTACTCTATTGGGTGCAGTTGCTGATCTTCTCCATCTTTTTGGAGGAGTACGGCACCGTAGCCGTATTTCGATGCGTCTGCGTGTACTTCAGTATACGCCCTGGGGTTATATAATTTTAATGCGGGTGCATTTACCAAAGCGTTTTTCAATTCCTGTATAGCTATTAAATGTTCGTCCGCCAAGACGAACTTTGCGTCTTTTTTCAACAAATCCGTCAGTGGTTTGGCTATCACTGCGTAGTTTCGTATGAATCGTCTGAAAAATGAGGTTAGCCCCAAGAAACGCTGAATTTCTTTTTTATTTGACGGGACCGGAAACTTTTCAACAGCTCTTGTTTTTTCGCTTGATGGTAGTATACTTCCGTTTTCTATTATGTATCCTAAAAAGTGTATTTGTGTTTTCAAAAACTGGCATTTTGACCATCGTATGTTTAACCCACATTCGCTTGCACGCTTCAGAACTAACTCCAGCTTCTCTATACCCTCTGTTTCATTTTTAGACGGAATTACGATATCGTCCATGTATACGATTACCGCACCGTTCCTCAATAAATCGTAAAAAATCGCTTGTATGTACCTACAGAAGACTGCAGGAGAATTTGAAATGCCAAAGGGAACATAGCAGAACTCGTATTGACCTGTCTGCGTGACGAATGAGGTATACTTCCTAGAACCCGGTTCAATTGGAACATGGAAGAAACCATCTTTCAGGTCCAGGGTCGTAAAAACATAAGATCCGTATAACCTATCGAGTACTTCATCAATCGCTGTCATTGGGAAGTTATCCCTTATTATTTTTTCATTGACTTTCCTGAAATCTACGCATAATCTTTTGGAGCCGTTCTTTTTGGTAGTCAGTACAATAGGGGACGCATACTCCGATGTACTCTCTCGAACAATACCCTCTTTTAACCAAGTGGTCACTTGTTCATCAACCCATTTCTGGTCTGCGAAAGACAACCTACGTGGTCGCTGGTAAACGGGTACCTCATCTGTTAAAATGAGTTTCATTGCTATTGGTGGACTTTCCTCTTTCCTGGGTGCGTAATCTCTTATCAACTCTTCAATTTTCTTTTCGTAACTCTTATTAACGCATGACAAATCTATGCTCTGACGCTTCTCAAATTTATCCGAATCTTCGGTCAAACACAATGCCTCAAATTCCTTAATCCAAAACTCGCTATTCTCATTGGTACTATTACCTTCACATATTTCAATACCTAGTCCTTCATTTGCATAAGTGATATTGCTGCCCGTTACCACAGCAACAGGTTGGACTGATACCGCAGCATCATCTGTCACCTTCAGCTTCCCACCACTCACGACATCTTTATTTTCCACCGAAGCCCCAGGTGCTACCGTTGTCAACGGCTTAAATTGAATTTCGTCACCTTTTACGGAAAGCTCAAATCTTTTGAGAACATCGCAACCTATAATTGCAGCATATGGTACATCTCTCTCCTTTACCACATGGAAAAGTACTTTTAACAAAGCTTCATCTATATTGATTTCGGCAGTAAAGCAGCCCAATGTGGTGAATTTACCTTTACCAGCCCCGCTTAAATGTAGCTTTTCATTGCCTAGCTCTACATCACCCAACATCAAAAGCGTGTCATACCTCATAACGCTATATTTGCTACCAGTGTCTACCAGCGCAGAAAAGGTAAAATCATTTATTGTTATATCCAAAAAATAAAAATCGTTTCTCTTCCTTGCAACTTTTCCTGCTGTACCATCTCCTATCATACTTAAAGGTTCACTTTTAACCTCCTTTGCCTTTTCCTTGCATTCATATGAATAGTGTCCAGTTTGTTTACATTTGAAACACTTTACGGTACTTTCTTTCGAGCAGTTTTTTGCTATGTGTCCGTCTTTGTTACATTTATAACAAGTTTTTTTCGACACACTTGGTTTATCGGTAACAGCACTTGTGCTTGGAGAAGTTTGAGGTACGCTCGACTTGTTTATCGAAAAGTGAGGTCCCTTTACCTTCTCGTACACACGCAACTGCTCTTTTAATTCCCTTAGATTCTTTGCCTGATATAACATAAGTTTATTTGCCCTAGCGTCTGGTATTCCCTCAACGAAATATGAAATAATGCTCTGATCGTCGAGCGCTATAGGCTTCCCCATTTCTATCAATACATATAAATATTCAATTAAACTTTCTTTGTATTGTTTACGTCTATTCCTTAAGGCGCGGTGTATTTCAGCGGCGCATATTTTTTCGCCGAATTCATCGATGAGTGCATTTTTTAAGTTATACCAATCCCTCACTCCCACTAAACCACGGGCAAAAATTTTTGCAGCGCCTTGCAAAAGTTGTTTTGCATAAACAAACTTCTGCAATTCATTCCAACCCACCGTATCAGCAACGTCTTCGAATTCGTCAATTGAGTTATCGCCTGTAAACGCGGATACGCTATCTTTTATGTCACGAAGTGTGAAAGCAACCCTTTCTGCCCTTCGCACTCGCGGTGCTCTTACGTTTTCATTATCAACTGTCGTAAAAGAACGTTCACCTTCACTCCCGTCGTCGCTTTGTTGGTTTGTTTCGTTATTGAAATGTGCCAAAAGTCTGTTTTGTAACTCTCTTTTTAGTCCGTCTGTGTTTAAATTAAGTTCCCTTAGTTTTGTCCTTAACTGGTCTACTGTCATTGTTTTTATTTCGCTCTCTTCCATTTTAAAAAATTTTATTTCCCTTTTCAATTAAAAGTAAATATACGTGCAAATAAATGTTTGATACTTATTAAAATATTTCTTACTACAACCATTTATCGTGTCCTCGCCAATATGTTTTGTTCATTCGTCTGTCTGCTTCGCTTCTTATGTGCTTTGTTATTGTTGTTGTTATTTTGCTTCTTGTGTCTTTCTGATCGAAATTTTGTATACTCGTCTTTCAACTGTTGCTATTTCGGATTTATGCTACTGCTGTTACTTCCTTTTCACCCTTGTCTTTGTGTTTTCATTTTATGTTGTTTTTGTTGCTGTTGGTGATTTTTCGTTTTTAACTTCTTTTGACTCTTCCACGCATACTTTGCGTTTGGTTCTTTACTCGTTGTCTCCGCTACGCATTTGACTTTGCGTTTGCTGTATGTTGTCTCTGCTACGTTTTCATGTGTGGCTTTGCCTTGGTTTCTTACTACGCACTTGACTTTGCGTTTGCTGTATGTTGTCTCTGCTACGATATTCTGCCACGCATTTGACTTTGCGTTTGCTGCTGTGTTCTCTCTGCTACGATATTCTGCCACGCATTTGACTTTGCGTTTGCTGCTGTGTTGTCTCTGCCACTATTCTATCCGCAATGCTCTTCACTTCTATCTGACGATTTGTTGATTGTTAAGCATTTGACTTTGCTTTGCTGCTTACGTGTCTCTGTTGCTGGTTGCTGTTGCGCGACTGCGCTTTCAAATGGCCGTTGTGACGCTCAATTGGCGTCGTTTGATTCCGCGAATTCAAATTTTCGCTTGCACTTTTATGGACCTGTATGTTCATGCACATTCGCTTAGTACAATTTTTTTTTTTTTTTTTTTTTTTTTATGATATTTTATGCGTATAGGTACTGTACTTTTCAGTTTTCATATTTACATATATTTTAATCACTTTTAGTGCCTTTTTTCACTTTTCTCATTGACTTGGTTTAATCGCAAGTGCAACGCTTTGTACAAATGTTTGCACTATCAACATTGTTGTCGCAATGTTTTTAAGCATATCAACATATTTTTACACACACTTTTCACCATACATGTTAGCACAAAATTTTATAAAATTTTCTTCATGGCTCACTGTTCATATCCCGGGCGAGTCCCCAATTTGTGGGTTGTCTACTCACCGAAAAGACCAATAAATATCCGGACGCACCTTTTTTATATTTTTAATTCAAACAAATTTAATTAATTGTGTAATGTTAATTTACAGAGTTTATGATATTAAAATAGCGTGTGAATATATTTAATGTAAGTATTTTAAATGGTTTGGAAAAAGCGCGTTTAGTTTCTTCGGCGGCCAGCTAGAGACTGACTCGCTGGTCGTGTTTTGTCGTTTGTCGTTTTTTAGTTCGTTACTTTTCTCTTTCTGTCCTTTGTCCGTTCTTTCTGTCCTTTGTCCGTTCGCTTCTTCGTGGCGTTGCCACCATGTCAGTATTTATTCCCACATATATATAGGTGTTATCTAGATTTTTTTCTTTTGGCTATAACTTTTGAACGGAAGCAGCTAGAGCATTGAATTTTAGCATTTTGGAAAGGCGATGCCTTCAGCTTTTTTTTAAGCTATAGATCATCAAAATCGCTTGAAAATTGTGGATTTGGCAGCCATTTATATATAGGTGTTATCTACATTTTTTTCTTTTGGCTATAACTTTTGAACGGAAGCAGCTAGAGCCTTGAGTTTTAGCATTTTGGAAAGGCGATGCCTTCAGCTTTTTTTAAAGCTATAGATCATCAAAATCGCTTGAAAATTGTGGATTTGGCAGCCATTTATATACAGGTGTTTTTTACATTTTTTTCTTTTGGCTATAACTTTTGAACGGAAGCAGCTAGAGCATTGAATTTAAGCATTTTGGAAAGGCGATGCCTTCAGCTTTTTTTTAAGCTATAGATCATCAAAATCGCTTGAAAATTGTGGATTTGGCAGCCATTTATATACAGGTGTTTTTTACATTTTTTTCTTTTGGCTATAACTTTTGAACGGAAGAAGCTAGAGCATTGAATTTTAGCATTTTGGAAAGGCGATGCCTTCAGCTTTTTTTTAAGCTATAGATCATCAAAATCGCTTGAAAATTGTGGATTTGGCAGCCATTTATATACAGGTGTTTTTTACATTTTTTTCTTTTGGCTATAACTTTTGAACGGAAGCAGCTAGAGCATTGAATTTTAGCATTTTGGAAAGGCGATGCCTTCAGCTTTTTTTTAAGCTATAGATCATCAAAATCGCTTGAAAATTGTGGATTTGGCAGCCATTTATATATAGGTGTTATCTACATTTTTTTCTTTTGGCTATAACTTTTGAACGGAAGCAGCTAGAGCCTTGAATTTTAGCATTTTGGAAAGGCGATGCCTTCAGCTTTTTTTTAAGCTATAGATCATCAAAATCGCTTGAAAATTGTGGATTTGACAGCCATTTATATACAGGTGTTTTTTACATTTTTTTCTTTTGGCTATAACTTTTGAACGGAAGCAGCTAGAGCATTGAATTTTGAACGGAAGCAGCTAGAGCATTGAATTTTAGCATTTTGGAAAGGCGATGCCTTCAGCTTTTTTTTAAGCTATAGATCATCAAAATCGCTTGAAAATTGTGGATTTGGCAGCCATTTATATACAGGTGTTTTTTACATTTTTTTCTTTTGGCTATAACTTTTGAACGGAAGCAGCTAGAGCATTGAATTTTAGCATTTTGGAAAGGCGATGCCTTCAGCTTTTTTTTAAGCTATAGATCATCAAAATCGCTTGAAAATTGTGGATTTGGCAGCCATTTATATACAGGTGTTTTTTACATTTTTTTCTTTTGGCTATAACTTTTGAACGGAAGAAGCTAGAGCATTGAATTTTAGCATTTTGGAAAGGCGATGCCTTCAGCTTTTTTTTAAGCTATAGATCATCAAAATCGCTTGAAAATTGTGGATTTGGCAGCCATTTATATACAGGTGTTTTTTACATTTTTTTCTTTTGGCTATAACTTTTGAACGGAAGCAGCTAGAGCATTGAATTTTAGCATTTTGGAAAGGCGATGCCTTCAGCTTTTTTTTAAGCTATAGATCATCAAAATCGCTTGAAAATTGTGGATTTGGCAGCCATTTATATACAGGTGTTTTTTACATTTTTTTCTTTTGGCTATAACTTTTGAACGGAAGAAGCTAGAGCATTGAATTTTAGCATTTTGGAAAGGCGATGCCTTCAGCTTTTTTTTAAGCTATAGATCATCAAAATCGCTTGAAAATTGTGGATTTGACAGCCATTTATATACAGGTGTTTTTTACATTTTTTTCTTTTGGCTATAACTTTTGAACGGAAGCAGCTAGAGCATTGAATTTTGAACGGAAGCAGCTAGAGCATTGAATTTTAGCATTTTGGAAAGGCGATGCCTTCAGCTTTTTTTTAAGCTATAGATCATCAAAATCGCTTGAAAATTGTGGATTTGGCAGCCATTTATATACAGGTGTTTTTTACATTTTTTTCTTTTGGCTATAACTTTTGAACGGAAGCAGCTAGAGCATTGAATTTTAGCATTTTGGAAAGGCGATGCCTTCAGCTTTTTTTTAAGCTATAGATCATCAAAATCGCTTGAAAATTGTGGATTTGGCAGCCATTTATATACAGGTGTTTTTTACATTTTTTTCTTTTGGCTATAACTTTTGAACGGAAGCAGCTAGAGCATTGAATTTTAGCATTTTGGAAAGGCGATGCCTTCAGCTTTTTTTTAAGCTATAGATCATCAAAATCGCTTGAAAATTGTGGATTTGGCAGCCATTTATATATAGGTGTTATCTACATTTTTTTCTTTTGGCTATAACTTTTGAACGGAAGCAGCTAGAGCATTGAATTTTAGCATTTTGGAAAGGCGATGCCTTCAGCTTTTTTTTAAGCTATAGATCATCAAAATCGCTTGAAAATTGTGGATTTGGCAGCCATTTATATACAGGTGTTTTTTACATTTTTTTCTTTTGGCTATAACTTTTGAACGGAAGCAGCTAGAGCATTGAATTTTAGCATTTTGGAAAGGCGATGCCTTCAGCTTTTTTTTAAGCTATAGATCATCAAAATCGCTTGAAAATTGTGGATTTGGCAGCCATTTATATACAGGTGTTTTTTACATTTTTTTCTTTTGGCTATAACTTTTGAACGGAAGCAGCTAGAGCATTGAATTTTAGCATTTTGGAAAGGCGATGCCTTCAGCTTTTTTTTAAGCTATAGATCATCAAAATCGCTTGAAAATTGTTGATTTGGCAGCCATTTATATACAGGTGTTTTTTACATTTTTTTCTTTTGGCTATAACTTTTGAACGGAAGCAGCTAGAGCATTGAATTTTAGCATTTTGGAAAGGCGATGCCTTCAGCTTTTTTTTAAGCTATAGATCATCAAAATCGCTTGAAAATTGTGGATTTGGCAGCCATTTATATACAGGTGTTTTTTACATTTTTTTCTTTTGGCTATAACTTTTGAACGGAAGCAGCTAGAGCATTGAATTTTAGCATTTTGGAAAGGCGATGCCTTCAGCTTTTTTTTAAGCTATAGATCATCAAAATCGCTTGAAAATTGTGGATTTGGCAGCCATTTATATACAGGTGTTTTTTACATTTTTTTCTTTTGGCTATAACTTTTGAACGGAAGCAGCTAGAGCATTGAATTTTAGCATTTTGGAAAGGCGATGCCTTCAGCTTTTTTTTAAGCTATAGATCATCAAAATCGCTTGAAAATTGTTGATTTGGCAGCCATTTATATACAGGTGTTTTTTACATTTTTTTCTTTTGGCTATAACTTTTGAACGGAAGCAGCTAGAGCATTGAATTTTAGCATTTTGGAAAGGCGATGCCTTCAGCTTTTTTTTAAGCTATAGATCATCAAAATCGCTTGAAAATTGTGGATTTGGCAGCCATTTATATACAGGTGTTTTTTACATTTTTTTCTTTTGGCTATAACTTTTGAACGGAAGCAGCTAGAGTATTGAATTTTAGCATTTTGGAAAGGCGATGCCTTCAGCTTTTTTTTAAGCTATAGATCATCAAAATCGCTTGAAAATTGTTGATTTGGCAGCCATTTATATACAGGTGTTTTTTACATTTTTTTCTTTTGGCTATAACTTTTGAACGGAAGCAGCTAGAGCATTGAATTTTAGCATTTTGGAAAGGCGATGCCTTCAGCTTTTTTTTAAGCTATAGATCATCAAAATCGCTTGAAAATTGTGGATTTGGCAGCCATTTATATACAGGTGTTTTTTACATTTTTTTCTTTTGGCTATAACTTTTGAACGGAAGCAGCTAGAGCATTGAATTTTAGCATTTTGGAAAGGCGATGCCTTCAGCTTTTTTTTAAGCTATAGATCATCAAAATCGCTTGAAAATTGTGGATTTGGCAGCCATTTATATATAGGTGTTATCTACATTTTTTTCTTTTGGCTATAACTTTTGAACGGAAGCAGCTAGAGCATTGAATTTTAGCATTTTGGAAAGGCGATGCCTTCAGCTTTTTTTTAAGCTATAGATCATCAAAATCGCTTGAAAATTGTGGATTTGGCAGCCATTTATATATAGGTGTTATCTACATTTTTTTCTTTTGGCTATAACTTTTGAACGGAAGCAGCTAGAGCATTGAATTTTAGCATTTTGGAAAGGCGATGCCTTCAGCTTTTTTTTAAGCTATAGATCATCAAAATCGCTTGAAAATTGTGGATTTGGCAGCCATTTATATACAGGTGTTTTTTACATTTTTTCTTTTGGCTATAACTTTTGAACGGAAGCAGCTAGAGCATTGAATTTTAGCATTTTGGAAAGGCGATGCTTCAGCTTTTTTTTAAGCTATAGATCATCAAAATCGCTTGAAAATTGTGGATTTGGCAGCCATTTATATACAGGTGTTTTTTACATTTTTTTCTTTTGGCTATAACTTTTGAACGGAAGCAGCTAGAGCATTGAATTTTAGCATTTTGGAAAGGCGATGCTTCAGCTTTTTTTTAAGCTATAGATCATCAAAATCGCTTGAAAATTGTGGATTTGGCAGCCATTTATATACAGGTGTTTTTTACATTTTTTTCTTTTGGCTATAACTTTTGAACGGAAGCAGCTAGAGCATTGAATTTTAGCATTTTGGAAAGGCGATGCCTTCAGCTTTTTTTTAAGCTATAGATCATCAAAATCGCTTGAAAATTGTGGATTTGGCAGCCATTTATATATAGGTGTTATCTACATTTTTTTCTTTTGGCTATAACTTTTGAACGGAAGCAGCTAGAGCATTGAATTTTAGCATTTTGGAAAGGCGATGCTTCAGCTTTTTTTTAAGCTATAGATCATCAAAATCGCTTGAAAATTGTGGATTTGGCAGCCATTTATATACAGGTGTTTTTTACATTTTTTCTTTTGGCTATAACTTTTGAACGGAAGCAGCTAGAGCATTGAATTTTAGCATTTTGGAAAGGCGATGCCTTCAGCTTTTTTTTAAGCTATAGATCATCAAAATCGCTTGAAAATTGTTGATTTGGCAGCCATTTATATACAGGTGTTTTTTACATTTTTTTCTTTTGGCTATAACTTTTGAACGGAAGCAGCTAGAGCATTGAATTTTAGCATTTTGGAAAGGCGATGCCTTCAGCTTTTTTTTAAGCTATAGATCATCAAAATCGCTTGAAAATTGTTGATTTGGCAGCCATTTATATACAGGTGTTTTTTACATTTTTTTCTTTTGGCTATAACTTTTGAACGGAAGCAGCTAGAGCATTGAATTTTAGCATTTTGGAAAGGCGATGCCTTCAGCTTTTTTTTAAGCTATAGATCATCAAAATCGCTTGAAAATTGTGGATTTGGCAGCCATTTATATATAGGTGTTATCTACATTTTTTTCTTTTGGCTATAACTTTTGAACGGAAGCAGCTAGAGCCTTGAGTTTTAGCATTTTGGAAAGGCGATGCCTTCAGCTTTTTTTAAAGCTATAGATCATCAAAATCGCTTGAAAATTGTGGATTTGGCAGCCATTTATATACAGGTGTTTTTTACATTTTTTTCTTTTGGCTATAACTTTTGAACGGAAGCAGCTAGAGCATTGAATTTAAGCATTTTGGAAAGGCGATGCCTTCAGCTTTTTTTTAAGCTATAGATCATCAAAATCGCTTGAAAATTGTTGATTTGGCAGCCATTTATATACAGGTGTTTTTTACATTTTTTTCTTTTGGCTATAACTTTTGAACGGAAGCAGCTAGAGCATTGAATTTTAGCATTTTGGAAAGGCGATGCCTTCAGCTTTTTTTTAAGCTATAGATCATCAAAATCGCTTGAAAATTGTTGATTTGGCAGCCATTTATATACAGGTGTTTTTTACATTTTTTTCTTTTGGCTATAACTTTTGAACGGAAGCAGCTAGAGCATTGAATTTAAGCATTTTGGAAAGGCGATGCCTTCAGCTTTTTTTTAAGCTATAGATCATCAAAATCGCTTGAAAATTGTGGATTTGGCAGCCATTTATATACAGGTGTTTTTTACATTTTTTTCTTTTGGCTATAACTTTTGAACGGAAGCAGCTAGAGCATTGAATTTTAGCATTTTGGAAAGGCGATGCCTTCAGCTTTTTTTTAAGCTATAGATCATCAAAATCGCTTGAAAATTGTTGATTTGGCAGCCATTTATATACAGGTGTTTTTTACATTTTTTTCTTTTGGCTATAACTTTTGAACGGAAGCAGCTAGAGCATTGAATTTTAGCATTTTGGAAAGGCGATGCCTTCAGCTTTTTTTTAAGCTATAGATCATCAAAATCGCTTGAAAATTGTGGATTTGGCAGCCATTTATATATAGGTGTTATCTACATTTTTTTCTTTTGGCTATAACTTTTGAACGGAAGCAGCTAGAGCCTTGAGTTTTAGCATTTTGGAAAGGCGATGCCTTCAGCTTTTTTTAAAGCTATAGATCATCAAAATCGCTTGAAAATTGTGGATTTGGCAGCCATTTATATACAGGTGTTTTTTACATTTTTTTCTTTTGGCTATAACTTTTGAACGGAAGCAGCTAGAGCATTGAATTTAAGCATTTTGGAAAGGCGATGCCTTCAGCTTTTTTTTAAGCTATAGATCATCAAAATCGCTTGAAAATTGTTGATTTGGCAGCCATTTATATACAGGTGTTTTTTACATTTTTTTCTTTTGGCTATAACTTTTGAACGGAAGCAGCTAGAGCATTGAATTTTAGCATTTTGGAAAGGCGATGCCTTCAGCTTTTTTTTAAGCTATAGATCATCAAAATCGCTTGAAAATTGTTGATTTGGCAGCCATTTATATACAGGTGTTTTTTACATTTTTTTCTTTTGGCTATAACTTTTGAACGGAAGCAGCTAGAGCATTGAATTTAAGCATTTTGGAAAGGCGATGCCTTCAGCTTTTTTTTAAGCTATAGATCATCAAAATCGCTTGAAAATTGTGGATTTGGCAGCCATTTATATACAGGTGTTTTTTACATTTTTTTCTTTTGGCTATAACTTTTGAACGGAAGCAGCTAGAGCATTGAATTTTAGCATTTTGGAAAGGCGATGCCTTCAGCTTTTTTTTAAGCTATAGATCATCAAAATCGCTTGAAAATTGTTGATTTGGCAGCCATTTATATACAGGTGTTTTTTACATTTTTTTCTTTTGGCTATAACTTTTGAACGGAAGCAGCTAGAGCATTGAATTTTAGCATTTTGGAAAGGCGATGCCTTCAGCTTTTTTTTAAGCTATAGATCATCAAAATCGCTTGAAAATTGTGGATTTGGCAGCCATTTATATACAGGTGTTTTTTACATTTTTTTCTTTTGGCTATAACTTTTGAACGGAAGCAGCTAGAGCATTGAATTTTAGCATTTTGGAAAGGCGATGCCTTCAGCTTTTTTTAAAGCTATAGATCATCAAAATCGCTTGAAAATTGTGGATTTGGCAGCCATTTATATACAGGTGTTTTTTACATTTTTTTCTTTTGGCTATAACTTTTGAACGGAAGCAGCTAGAGCATTGAATTTAAGCATTTTGGAAAGGCGATGCCTTCAGCTTTTTTTTAAGCTATAGATCATCAAAATCGCTTGAAAATTGTTGATTTGGCAGCCATTTATATACAGGTGTTTTTTACATTTTTTTCTTTTGGCTATAACTTTTGAACGGAAGCAGCTAGAGCATTGAATTTTAGCATTTTGGAAAGGCGATGCCTTCAGCTTTTTTTTAAGCTATAGATCATCAAAATCGCTTGAAAATTGTTGATTTGGCAGCCATTTATATACAGGTGTTTTTTACATTTTTTTCTTTTGGCTATAACTTTTGAACGGAAGCAGCTAGAGCATTGAATTTAAGCATTTTGGAAAGGCGATGCCTTCAGCTTTTTTTTAAGCTATAGATCATCAAAATCGCTTGAAAATTGTTGATTTGGCAGCCATTTATATACAGGTGTTTTTTACATTTTTTTCTTTTGGCTATAACTTTTGAACGGAAGCAGCTAGAGCATTGAATTTTAGCATTTTGGAAAGGCGATGCCTTCAGCTTTTTTTTAAGCTATAGATCATCAAAATCGCTTGAAAATTGTTGATTTGGCAGCCATTTATATACAGGTGTTTTTTACATTTTTTTCTTTTGGCTATAACTTTTGAACGGAAGCAGCTAGAGCATTGAATTTAAGCATTTTGGAAAGGCGATGCCTTCAGCTTTTTTTTAAGCTATAGATCATCAAAATCGCTTGAAAATTGTGGATTTGGCAGCCATTTATATACAGGTGTTTTTTACATTTTTTTCTTTTGGCTATAACTTTTGAACGGAAGCAGCTAGAGCATTGAATTTAAGCATTTTGGAAAGGCGATGCCTTCAGCTTTTTTTTAAGCTATAGATCATCAAAATCGCTTGAAAATTGTGGATTTGGCAGCCATTTATATACAGGTGTTTTTTACATTTTTTTCTTTTGGCTATAACTTTTGAACGGAAGCAGCTAGAGCATTGAATTTTAGCATTTTGGAAAGGCGATGCCTTCAGCTTTTTTTTAAGCTATAGATCATCAAAATCGCTTGAAAATTGTGGATTTGGCAGCCATTTATATACAGGTGTTTTTTACATTTTTTTCTTTTGGCTATAACTTTTGAACGGAAGCAGCTAGAGCATTGAATTTTAGCATTTTGGAAAGGCGATGCCTTCAGCTTTTTTTTAAGCTATAGATCATCAAAATCGCTTGAAAATTGTGGATTTGGCAGCCATTTATATACAGATGTTTTTTACATTTTTTTCTTTTGGCTATAACTTTTGAACGGAAGCAGCTAGAGCATTGAATTTTAGCATTTTGGAAAGGCGATGCCTTCAGCTTTTTTTTAAGCTATAGATCATCAAAATCGCTTGAAAATTGTGGATTTGGCAGCCATTTATATACAGGTGTTTTTTACATTTTTTTCTTTTGGCTATAACTTTTGAACGGAAGCAGCTAGAGCATTGAATTTTAGCATTTTGGAAAGGCGATGCCTTCAGCTTTTTTTTAAGCTATAGATCATCAAAATCGCTTGAAAATTGTGGATTTGGCAGCCATTTATATACAGGTGTTATCTACATTTTTTTCTTTTGGCTATAACTTTTGAACGGAAGCAGCTAGAGCATTGAATTTTAGCATTTTGGAAAGGCGACGCCTTCAGCTTTTTTTTAAGCTATAGATCATCAAAATCGCTTGAAAATTGTGGATTTGGCAGCCATTTATATACAGGTGTTTTTTACATTTTTTTCTTTTGGCTATAACTTTTGAACGGAAGCAGCTAGAGCATTGAATTTTAGCATTTTGGAAAGGCGATGCCTTCAGCTTTTTTTTAAGCTATAGATCATCAAAATCGCTTGAAAATTGTGGATTTGGCAGCCATTTATATATAGGTGTTATCTACATTTTTTTCTTTTGGCTATAACTTTTGAACGGAAGCAGCTAGAGCATTGAATTTTAGCATTTTGGAAAGGCGACGCCTTCAGCTTTTTTTTAAGCTATAGATCATCAAAATCGCTTGAAAATTGTGGATTTGGCAGCCATTTATATACAGGTGTTTTTTACATTTTTTTCTTTTGGCTATAACTTTTGAACGGAAGCAGCTAGAGCATTGAATTTTAGCATTTTGGAAAGGCGATGCCTTCAGCTTTTTTTTAAGCTATAGATCATCAAAATCGCTTGAAAATTGTGGATTTGGCAGCCATTTATATACAGATGTTTTTTACATTTTTTTCTTTTGGCTATAACTTTTGAACGGAAGCAGCTAGAGCATTGAATTTTAGCATTTTGGAAAGGCGATGCCTTCAGCTTTTTTTTAAGCTATAGATCATCAAAATCGCTTGAAAATTGTGGATTTGGCAGCCATTTATATACAGGTGTTTTTTACATTTTTTTCTTTTGGCTATAACTTTTGAACGGAAGCAGCTAGAGCATTGAATTTTAGCATTTTGGAAAGGCGATGCCTTCAGCTTTTTTTTAAGCTATAGATCATCAAAATCGCTTGAAAATTGTGGATTTGGCAGCCATTTATATACAGATGTTTTTTACATTTTTTTCTTTTGGCTATAACTTTTGAACGGAAGCAGCTAGAGCATTGAATTTTAGCATTTTGGAAAGGCGATGCCTTCAGCTTTTTTTTAAGCTATAGATCATCAAAATCGCTTGAAAATTGTGGATTTGGCAGCCATTTATATACAGGTGTTTTTTACATTTTTTTCTTTTGGCTATAACTTTTGAACGGAAGCAGCTAGAGCATTGAATTTTAGCATTTTGGAAAGGCGACGCCTTCAGCTTTTTTTTAAGCTATAGATCATCAAAATCGCTTGAAAATTGTGGATTTGGCAGCCATTTATATACAGGTGTTTTTTACATTTTTTTCTTTTGGCTATAACTTTTGAACGGAAGCAGCTAGAGCATTGAATTTTAGCATTTTGGAAAGGCGATGCCTTCAGCTTTTTTTTAAGCTATAGATCATCAAAATCGCTTGAAAATTGTGGATTTGGCAGCCATTTATATATAGGTGTTATCTACATTTTTTTCTTTTGGCTATAACTTTTGAACGGAAGCAGCTAGAGCATTGAATTTTAGCATTTTGGAAAGGCGACGCCTTCAGCTTTTTTTTAAGCTATAGATCATCAAAATCGCTTGAAAATTGTGGATTTGGCAGCCATTTATATACAGGTGTTTTTTACATTTTTTTCTTTTGGCTATAACTTTTGAACGGAAGCAGCTAGAGCATTGAATTTTAGCATTTTGGAAAGGCGATGCCTTCAGCTTTTTTTTAAGCTATAGATCATCAAAATCGCTTGAAAATTGTGGATTTGGCAGCCATTTATATACAGGTGTTTTTTAAATTTTTTTCTTTTGGCTATAACTTTTGAACGGAAGCAGCTAGAGCATTGAATTTTAGCATTTTGGAAAGGCGATGCCTTCAGCTTTTTTTTAAGCTATAGATCATCAAAATCGCTTGAAAATTGTGGATTTGGCAGCCATTTATATACAGGTGTTATCTACATTTTTTTCTTTTGGCTATAACTTTTGAACGGAAGCAGCTAGAGCATTGAATTTTAGCATTTTGGAAAGGCGACGCCTTCAGCTTTTTTTTAAGCTATAGATCATCAAAATCGCTTGAAAATTGTGGATTTGGCAGCCATTTATATACAGGTGTTTTTTACATTTTTTTCTTTTGGCTATAACTTTTGAACGGAAGCAGCTAGAGCATTGAATTTTAGCATTTTGGAAAGGCGATGCCTTCAGCTTTTTTTTAAGCTATAGATCATCAAAATCGCTTGAAAATTGTGGATTTGGCAGCCATTTATATACAGGTGTTTTTTACATTTTTTTCTTTTGGCTATAACTTTTGAACGGAAGCAGCTAGAGCATTGAATTTTAGCATTTTGGAAAGGCGATGCCTTCAGCTTTTTTTTAAGCTATAGATCATCAAAATCGCTTGAAAATTGTGGATTTGGCAGCCATTTATATACAGGTGTTTTTTACATTTTTTTCTTTTGGCTATAACTTTTGAACGGAAGCAGCTAGAGCATTGAATTTTAGCATTTTGGAAAGGCGATGCCTTCAGCTTTTTTTTAAGCTATAGATCATCAAAATCGCTTGAAAATTGTGGATTTGGCAGCCATTTATATACAGGTGTTTTTTACATTTTTTTCTTTTGGCTATAACTTTTGAACGGAAGCAGCTAGAGCATTGAATTTTAGCATTTTGGAAAGGCGACGCCTTCAGCTTTTTTTTAAGCTATAGATCATCAAAATCGCTTGAAAATTGTGGATTTGGCAGCCATTTATATACAGGTGTTTTTTACATTTTTTTCTTTTGGCTATAACTTTTGAACGGAAGCAGCTAGAGCATTGAATTTTAGCATTTTGGAAAGGCGATGCCTTCAGCTTTTTTTTAAGCTATAGATCATCAAAATCGCTTGAAAATTGTGGATTTGGCAGCCATTTATATACAGGTGTTTTTTACATTTTTTTCTTTTGGCTATAACTTTTGAACGGAAGCAGCTAGAGCATTGAATTTTAGCATTTTGGAAAGGCGATGCCTTCAGCTTTTTTTTAAGCTATAGATCATCAAAATCGCTTGAAAATTGTGGATTTGGCAGCCATTTATATACAGGTGTTTTTTACATTTTTTTCTTTTGGCTATAACTTTTGAACGGAAGCAGCTAGAGCATTGAATTTTAGCATTTTGGAAAGGCGATGCCTCCAGCTTTTTTTTAAGCTATAGATCATCAAAATCGCTTGAAAATTGTGGATTTGGCAGCCATTTATATACAGGTGTTTTTTACATTTTTTTCTTTTGGCTATAACTTTTGAACGGAAGCAGCTAGAGCATTGAATTTTAGCATTTTGGAAAGGCGATGCCTTCAGCTTTTTTTTAAGCTATAGATCATCAAAATCGCTTGAAAATTGTGGATTTGGCAGCCATTTATATACAGGTGTTATCTACATTTTTTTCTTTTGGCTATAACTTTTGAACGGAAGCAGCTAGAGCATTGAATTTTAGCATTTTGGAAAGGCGACGCCTTCAGCTTTTTTTTAAGCTATAGATCATCAAAATCGCTTGAAAATTGTGGATTTGGCAGCCATTTATATACAGGTGTTTTTTACATTTTTTTCTTTTGGCTATAACTTTTGAACGGAAGCAGCTAGAGCATTGAATTTTAGCATTTTGGAAAGGCGATGCCTTCAGCTTTTTTTTAAGCTATAGATCATCAAAATCGCTTGAAAATTGTGGATTTGGCAGCCATTTATATACAGGTGTTTTTTACATTTTTTTCTTTTGGCTATAACTTTTGAACGGAAGCAGCTAGAGCATTGAATTTTAGCATTTTGGAAAGGTGACGCCTTCAGCTTTTTTTTAAGCTATAGATCATCAAAATCGCTTGAAAATTGTGGATTTGGCAGCCATTTATATACAGGTGTTTTTTACATTTTTTTCTTTTGGCTATAACTTTTGAACGGAAGCAGCTAGAGCATTGAATTTTAGCATTTTGGAAAGGCGATGCCTTCAGCTTTTTTTTAAGCTATAGATCATCAAAATCGCTTGAAAATTGTGGATTTGGCAGCCATTTATATACAGGTGTTTTTTACATTTTTTTCTTTTGGCTATAACTTTTGAACGGAAGCAGCTAGAGCATTGAATTTTAGCATTTTGGAAAGGCGATGCCTTCAGCTTTTTTTTAAGCTATAGATCATCAAAATCGCTTGAAAATTGTGGATTTGGCAGCCATTTATATACAGGTGTTTTTTACATTTTTTTCTTTTGGCTATAACTTTTGAACGGAAGCAGCTAGAGCATTGAATTTTAGCATTTTGGAAAGGCGATGCCTTCAGCTTTTTTTTAAGCTATAGATCATCAAAATCGCTTGAAAATTGTGGATTTGGCAGCCATTTATATACAGGTGTTATCTACATTTTTTTCTTTTGGCTATAACTTTTGAACGGAAGCAGCTAGAGCATTGAATTTTAGCATTTTGGAAAGGCGACGCCTTCAGCTTTTTTTTAAGCTATAGATCATCAAAATCGCTTGAAAATTGTGGATTTGGCAGCCATTTATATACAGGTGTTTTTTACATTTTTTTCTTTTGGCTATAACTTTTGAACGGAAGCAGCTAGAGCATTGAATTTTAGCATTTTGGAAAGGCGATGCCTTCAGCTTTTTTTTAAGCTATAGATCATCAAAATCGCTTGAAAATTGTGGATTTGGCAGCCATTTATATATAGGTGTTTTTTACATTTTTTTCTTTTGGCTATAACTTTTGAACGGAAGCAGCTAGAGCATTGAATTTTAGCATTTTGGAAAGGCGATGCATTCAGCTTTTTTTTAAGCTATAGATCATCAAAATCGCTTGAAAATTGTGGATTTGGCAGCCATTTATATATAGGTGTTATCTACATTTTTTTCTTTTGGCTATAACTTTTGAACGGAAGCAGCTAGAGCATTGAATTTTAGCATTTTGGAAAGGCGATGCCTTCAGCTTTTTTTTAAGCTATAGATCATCGAAATCGCTTGAAAATTGTGGATTTGGCAGCCATTTATATACAGGTGTTTTTTACATTTTTTTCTTTTGGCTATAACTTTTGAACGGAAGCAGCTAGAGCATTGAATTTTAGCATTTTGGAAAGGCGATGCATTCAGCTTTTTTTTAAGCTATAGATCATCAAAATCGCTTGAAAATTGTGGATTTGGCAGCCATTTATATATAGGTGTTTTTTACATTTTTTTCTTTTGGCTATAACTTTTGAACGGAAGCAGCTAGAGCATTGAATTTTAGCATTTTGGAAAGGCGATGCCTTCAGCTTTTTTTTAAGCTATAGATCATCAAAATCGCTTGAAAATTGTGGATTTGGCAGCCATTTATATACAGGTGTTTTTTACATTTTTTTCTTTTGGCTATAACTTTTGAACGGAAGCAGCTAGAGCATTGAATTTTAGCATTTTGGAAAGGCGATGCATTCAGCTTTTTTTTAAGCTATAGATCATCAAAATCGCTTGAAAATTGTGGATTTGGCAGCCATTTATATATAGGTGTTTCTTACATTTTTTTCTTTTGGCTATAACTTTTGAACGGAGGCAACTAGAGCATTGAATTTTAGCATTTTGGAAAGGCGATGCATTCAGCTTTTTTTTAAGCTATAGATCATCAAAATCGCTTGAAAATTGTGGATTTGGCAGCCATTTATATATAGGTGTTTTTTACATTTTTTTCTTTTGGCTATAACTTTTGAACGGAAGCAGCTAGAGCATTGAATTTTAGCATTTTGGAAAGGCGATGCATTCAGCTTTTTTTTAAGCTATAGATCATCAAAATCGCTTGAAAATTGTGGATTTGGCAGCCATTTATATATAGGTGTTTTTTACATTTTTTTCTTTTGGCTATAACTTTTGAACGGAAGCAGCTAGAGCATTGAATTTTAGCATTTTGGAAAGGCGATGCCTTCAGCTTTTTTTTAAGCTATAGATCATCAAAATCGCTTGAAAATTGTGGATTTGGCAGCCATTTATATATAGGTGTTTTTTACATTTTTTTTCTTTTGGCTATAACTTTTGAACGGAAGCAGCTAGAGCATTGAATTTTAGCATTTTGGAAAGGCGATGCATTCAGCTTTTTTTTAAGCTATAGATCATCAAAATCGCTTGAAAATTGTGGATTTGGCAGCCATTTATATATAGGTGTTTTTTACATTTTTTTCTTTTGGCTATAACTTTTGAACGGAAGCAGCTAGAGCATTGAATTTTAGCATTTTGGAAAGGCGATGCATTCAGCTTTTTTTTAAGCTATAGATCATCAAAATCGCTTGAAAATTGTGGATTTGGCAGCCATTTATATATAGGTGTTATCTACATGTTTTTCTTTTGGCTATAACTTTTGAACGGAAGCAGCTAGAGCATTGAATTTTAGCATTTTGGAAAGGCGATGCCTTCAGCTTTTTTTTAAGCTATAGATCATCAAAATCGCTTGAAAATTGTGGATTTGGCAGCCATTTATATACAGGTGTTTTTTACATTTTTTTCTTTTGGCTATAACTTTTGAACGGAAGCAGCTAGAGCATTGAATTTTAGCATTTTGGAAAGGCGATGCATTCAGCTTTTTTTTAAGCTATAGATCATCAAAATCGCTTGAAAATTGTGGATTTGGCAGCCATTTATATATAGGTGTTTTTTACATTTTTTTCTTTTGGCTATAACTTTTGAACGGAAGCAGCTAGAGCATTGAATTTTAGCATTTTGGAAAGGCGATGCATTCAGCTTTTTTTTAAGCTATAGATCATCAAAATCGCTTGAAAATTGTGGATTTGGCAGCCATTTATATATAGGTGTTTTTTACATTTTTTTCTTTTGGCTATAACTTTTGAACGGAAGCAGCTAGAGCATTGAATTTTAGCATTTTGGAAAGGCGATGCATTCAGCTTTTTTTTAAGCTATAGATCATCAAAATCGCTTGAAAATTGTGGATTTGGCAGCCATTTATATATAGGTGTTTTTTACATTTTTTTCTTTTGGCTATAACTTTTGAACGGAAGCAGCTAGAGCATTGAATTTTAGCATTTTGGAAAGGCGATGCATTCAGCTTTTTTTTAAGCTATAGATCATCAAAATCGCTTGAAAATTGTGGATTTGGCAGCCATTTATATATAGGTGTTATCTACATTTTTTTCTTTTGGCTATAACTTTTGAACGGAAGCAGCTAGAGCATTGAATTTTAGCATTTTGGAAAGGCGATGCCTTCAGCTTTTTTTTAAGCTATAGATCATCAAAATCGCTTGAAATTGTGGATTTGGCAGCCATTTATATACAGGTGTTTTTTACATTTTTTTCTTTTGGCTATAACTTTTGAACGGAAGCAGCTAGAGCATTGAATTTTAGCATTTTGGAAAGGCGATGCATTCAGCTTTTTTTTAAGCTATAGATCATCAAAATCGCTTGAAAATTGTGGATTTGGCAGCCATTTATATATAGGTGTTATCTACATTTTTTTCTTTTGGCTATAACTTTTGAACGGAAGCAGCTAGAGCATTGAATTTTAGCATTTTGGAAAGGCGATGCCTTCAGCTTTTTTTTAAGCTATAGATCATCAAAATCGCTTGAAAATTGTGGATTTGGCAGCCATTTATATACAGGTGTTTTTTACATTTTTTTCTTTTGGCTATAACTTTTGAACGGAAGCAGCTAGAGCATTGAATTTTAGCATTTTGGAAAGGCGATGCATTCAGCTTTTTTTTAAGCTATAGATCATCAAAATCGCTTGAAAATTGTGGATTTGGCAGCCATTTATATATAGGTGTTTTTTACATTTTTTTCTTTTGGCTATAACTTTTGAACGGAAGCAGCTAGAGCATTGAATTTTAGCATTTTGGAAAGGCGATGCCTTCAGCTTTTTTTTAAGCTATAGATCATCAAAATCGCTTGAAAATTGTGGATTTGGCAGCCATTTATATACAGGTGTTTTTTACATTTTTTTCTTTTGGCTATAACTTTTGAACGGAAGCAGCTAGAGCATTGAATTTTAGCATTTTGGAAAGGCGATGCATTCAGCTTTTTTTTAAGCTATAGATCATCAAAATCGCTTGAAAATTGTGGATTTGGCAGCCATTTATATATAGGTGTTTTTTACATTTTTTTCTTTTGGCTATAACTTTTGAACGGAAGCAGCTAGAGCATTGAATTTTAGCATTTTGGAAAGGCGATGCCTTCAGCTTTTTTTTAAGCTATAGATCATCAAAATCGCTTGAAAATTGTGGATTTGGCAGCCATTTATATATAGGTGTTTTTTACATTTTTTTCTTTTGGCTATAACTTTTGAACGGAAGCAGCTAGAGCATTGAATTTTAGCATTTTGGAAAGGCGATGCCTTCAGCTTTTTTTTTAAGCTATAGATCATCAAAATCGCTTGAAAATTGTGGATTTGGCAGCCATTTATATACAGGTGTTTTTTACATTTTTTTCTTTTGGCTATAACTTTTGAACGGAAGCAGCTAGAGCATTGAATTTTAGCATTTTGGAAAGGCGATGCATTCAGCTTTTTTTTAAGCTATAGATCATCAAAATCGCTTGAAAATTGTGGATTTGGCAGCCATTTATATATAGGTGTTTTTTACATTTTTTTCTTTTGGCTATAACTTTTGAACGGAAGCAGCTAGAGCATTGAATTTTAGCATTTTGGAAAGGCGATGCCTTCAGCTTTTTTTTAAGCTATAGATCATCAAAATCGCTTGAAAATTGTGGTTTTGGCAGCCATTTATATACAGGTGTTTTTTACATTTTTTTCTTTTGGCTATAACTTTTGAACGGAAGCAGCTAGAGCATTGAATTTTAGCATTTTGGAAAGGCGATGCATTCAGCTTTTTTTTAAGCTATAGATCATCAAAATCGCTTGAAAATTGTGGATTTGGCATCCATTTATATATAGGTGTTTTTTACATTTTTTTCTTTTGGCTATAACTTTTGAACGGAAGCAGCTAGAGCATTGAATTTTAGCATTTTGGAAAGGCGATGCCTTCAGCTTTTTTTTAAGCTATAGATCATCAAAATCGCTTGAAAATTGTGGATTTGGCAGCCATTTATATATAGGTGTTTTTTACATTTTTTTCTTTTGGCTATAACTTTTGAACGGAAGCAGCTAGAGCATTGAATTTTAGCATTTTGGAAAGGCGATGCATTCAGCTTTTTTTTAAGCTATAGATCATCAAAATCGCTTGAAAATTGTGGATTTGGCAGCCATTTATATATAGGTGTTATCTACATTTTTTTCTTTTGGCTATAACTTTTGAACGGAAGCAGCTAGAGCATTGAATTTTAGCATTTTGGAAAGGCGATGCCTTCAGCTTTTTTTTAAGCTATAGATCATCAAAATCGCTTGAAAATTGTGGATTTGGCAGCCATTTATATATAGGTGTTATCTACATTTTTTTCTTTTGGCTATAACTTTTGAACGGAAGCAGCTAGAGCATTGAATTTTAGCATTTTGGAAAGGCGATGCCTTCAGCTTTTTTTTAAGCTATAGATCATCAAAATCGCTTGAAAATTGTGGATTTGGCAGCCATTTATATATAGGTGTTTTTTACATTTTTTTCTTTTGGCTATAACTTTTGAACGGAAGCAGCTAGAGCATTGAATTTTAGCATTTTGGAAAGGCGATGCATTCAGCTTTTTTTTAAGCTATAGATCATCAAAATCGCTTGAAAATTGTGGATTTGGCAGCCATTTATATATAGGTGTTATCTACATTTTTTTCTTTTGGCTATAACTTTTGAACGGAAGCAGCTAGAGCATTGAATTTTAGCATTTTGGAAAGGCGATGCCTTCAGCTTTTTTTTAAGCTATAGATCATCAAAATCGCTTGAAAATTGTGGATTTGGCAGCCATTTATATATAGGTGTTATCTACATTTTTTTCTTTTGGCTATAACTTTTGAACGGAAGCAGCTAGAGCATTGAATTTTAGCATTTTGGAAAGGCGATGCCTTCAGCTTTTTTTTAAGCTATAGATCATCAAAATCGCTTGAAAATTGTGGATTTGGCAGCCATTTATATATAGGTGTTTTTTACATTTTTTTCTTTTGGCTATAACTTTTGAACGGAAGCAGCTAGAGCATTGAATTTTAGCATTTTGGAAAGGCGATGCATTCAGCTTTTTTTTAAGCTATAGATCATCAAAATCGCTTGAAAATTGTGGATTTGGCAGCCATTTATATATAGGTGTTTTTTACAGCTAGAGCATTGAATTTTAGCATTTTGGAAAGGCGATGCATTCAGCTTTTTTTTAAGCTATAGATCATCAAAATCGCTTGAAAATTGTGGATTTGGCAGCCATTTATATATAGGTGTTTTTTACAGCTAGAGCATTGAATTTTAGCATTTTGGAAAGGCGATGCATTCAGCTTTTTTTTAAGCTATAGATCATCAAAATCGCTTGAAAATTGTGGATTTGGCAGCCATTTATATATAGGTGTTTTTTACATTTTTTTCTTTTGGCTATAACTTTTGAACGGAAGCAGCTAGAGCATTGAATTTTAGCATTTTGGAAAGGCGATGCATTCAGCTTTTTTTTAAGCTATAGATCATCAAAATCGCTTGAAAATTGTGGATTTGGCAGCCATTTATATATAGGTGTTTTTTACAGCTAGAGCATTGAATTTTAGCATTTTGGAAAGGCGATGCATTCAGCTTTTTTTTAAGCTATAGATCATCAAAATCGCTTGAAAATTGTGGATTTGGCAGCCATTTATATATAGGTGTTTTTTACATTTTTTTCTTTTGGCTATAACTTTTGAACGGAAGCAGCTAGAGCATTGAATTTTAGCATTTTGGAAAGGCGATGCATTCAGCTTTTTTTTAAGCTATAGATCATCAAAATCGCTTGAAAATTGTGGATTTGGCAGCCATTTATATATAGGTGTTTTTTACATTTTTTTCTTTTGGCTATAACTTTTGAACGGAAGCAGCTAGAGCATTGAATTTTAGCATTTTGGAAAGGCGATGCATTCAGCTTTTTTTTAAGCTATAGATCATCAAAATCGCTTGAAAATTGTGGATTTGGCAGCCATTTATATATAGGTGTTTTTTACATTTTTTTCTTTTGGCTATAACTTTTGAACGGAAGCAGCTAGAGCATTGAATTTTAGCATTTTGGAAAGGCGATGCATTCAGCTTTTTTTTAAGCTATAGATCATCAAAATCGCTTGAAAATTGTGGATTTGGCAGCCATTTATATATAGGTGTTATCTACATTTTTTTCTTTTGGCTATAACTTTTGAACGGAAGCAGCTAGAGCATTGAATTTTAGCATTTTGGAAAGGCGATGCCTTCAGCTTTTTTTTAAGCTATAGATCATCAAAATCGCTTGAAAATTGTGGATTTGGCAGCCATTTATATACAGGTGTTTTTTACATTTTTTTCTTTTGGCTATAACTTTTGAACGGAAGCAGCTAGAGCATTGAATTTTAGCATTTTGGAAAGGCGATGCATTCAGCTTTTTTTTAAGCTATAGATCATCAAAATCGCTTGAAAATTGTGGATTTGGCAGCCATTTATATATAGGTGTTATCTACATTTTTTTCTTTTGGCTATAACTTTTGAACGGAAGCAGCTAGAGCATTGAATTTTAGCATTTTGGAAAGGCGATGCCTTCAGCTTTTTTTTAAGCTATAGATCATCAAAATCGCTTGAAAATTGTGGATTTGGCAGCCATTTATATATAGGTGTTTTTTACATTTTTTTCTTTTGGCTATAACTTTTGAACGGAAGCAGCTAGAGCATTGAATTTTAGCATTTTGGAAAGGCGATGCATTCAGCTTTTTTTTAAGCTATAGATCATCAAAATCGCTTGAAAATTGTGGATTTGGCAGCCATTTATATATAGGTGTTTTTTACATTTTTTTCTTTTGGCTATAACTTTTGAACGGAAGCAGCTAGAGCATTGAATTTTAGCATTTTGGAAAGGCGATGCCTTCAGCTTTTTTTTAAGCTATAGATCATCAAAATCGCTTGAAAATTGTGGATTTGGCAGCCATTTATATATAGGTGTTTTTTACATTTTTTTCTTTTGGCTATAACTTTTGAACGGAAGCAGCTAGAGCATTGAATTTTAGCATTTTGGAAAGGCGATGCATTCAGCTTTTTTTTAAGCTATAGATCATCAAAATCGCTTGAAAATTGTGGATTTGGCAGCCATTTATATATAGGTGTTTTTTACATTTTTTTCTTTTGGCTATAACTTTTGAACGGAAGCAGCTAGAGCATTGAATTTTAGCATTTTGGAAAGGCGATGCCTTCAGCTTTTTTTTAAGCTATAGATCATCAAAATCGCTTGAAAATTGTGGATTTGGCAGCCATTTATATATAGGTGTTTTTTACATTTTTTTCTTTTGGCTATAACTTTTGAACGGAAGCAGCTAGAGCATTGAATTTTAGCATTTTGGAAAGGCGATGCATTCAGCTTTTTTTTAAGCTATAGATCATCAAAATCGCTTGAAAATTGTGGATTTGGCAGCCATTTATATATAGGTGTTTTTTACATTTTTTTCTTTTGGCTATAACTTTTGAACGGAAGCAGCTAGAGCATTGAATTTTAGCATTTTGGAAAGGCGATGCATTCAGCTTTTTTTTAAGCTATAGATCATCAAAATCGCTTGAAAATTGTGGATTTGGCAGCCATTTATATATAGGTGTTTTTTACATTTTTTTCTTTTGGCTATAACTTTTGAACGGAAGCAGCTAGAGCATTGAATTTTAGCATTTTGGAAAGGCGATGCCTTCAGCTTTTTTTTAAGCTATAGATCATCAAAATCGCTTGAAAATTGTGGATTTGGCAGCCATTTATATATAGGTGTTTTTTACATTTTTTTCTTTTGGCTATAACTTTTGAACGGAAGCAGCTAGAGCATTGAATTTTAGCATTTTGGAAAGGCGATGCATTCAGCTTTTTTTTAAGCTATAGATCATCAAAATCGCTTGAAAATTGTGGATTTGGCAGCCATTTATATATAGGTGTTTTTTACATTTTTTTCTTTTGGCTATAACTTTTGAACGGAAGCAGCTAGAGCATTGAATTTTAGCATTTTGGAAAGGCGATGCATTCAGCTTTTTTTTAAGCTATAGATCATCAAAATCGCTTGAAAATTGTGGATTTGGCAGCCATTTATATATAGGTGTTTTTTACATTTTTTTCTTTTGGCTATAACTTTTGAACGGAAGCAGCTAGAGCATTGAATTTTAGCATTTTGGAAAGGCGATGCATTCAGCTTTTTTTTAAGCTATAGATCATCAAAATCGCTTGAAAATTGTGGATTTGGCAGCCATTTATATATAGGTGTTTTTTACATTTTTTTCTTTTGGCTATAACTTTTGAACGGAAGCAGCTAGAGCATTGAATTTTAGCATTTTGGAAAGGCGATGCATTCAGCTTTTTTTTAAGCTATAGATCATCAAAATCGCTTGAAAATTGTGGATTTGGCAGCCATTTATATATAGGTGTTATCTACATTTTTTTCTTTTGGTTATAACTTTTGAACGGAAGCAGCTAGAGCATTGAATTTTAGCATTTTGGAAAGGCGATGCCTTCAGCTTTTTTTTAAGCTATAGATCATCAAAATCGCTTGAAAATTGTGGATTTGGCAGCCATTTATATATAGGTGTTTTTTACATTTTTTTCTTTTGGCTATAACTTTTGAACGGAAGCAGCTAGAGCATTGAATTTTAGCATTTTGGAAAGGCGATGCATTCAGCTTTTTTTTAAGCTATAGATCATCAAAATCGCTTGAAAATTGTGGATTTGGCAGCCATTTATATATAGGTGTTATCTACATTTTTTTCTTTTGGCTATAACTTTTGAACGGAAGCAGCTAGAGCATTGAATTTTAGCATTTTGGAAAGGCGATGCATTCAGCTTTTTTTTAAGCTATAGATCATCAAAATCGCTTGAAAATTGTGGATTTGGCAGCCATTTATATATAGGTGTTTTTTACATTTTTTTCTTTTGGCTATAACTTTTGAACGGAAGCAGCTAGAGCATTGAATTTTAGCATTTTGGAAAGGCGATGCATTCAGCTTTTTTTTAAGCTATAGATCATCAAAATCGCTTGAAAATTGTGGATTTGGCAGCCATTTATATATAGGTGTTTTTTACAGCTAGAGCATTGAATTTTAGCATTTTGGAAAGGCGATGCATTCAGCTTTTTTTTAAGCTATAGATCATCAAAATCGCTTGAAAATTGTGGATTTGGCAGCCATTTATATATAGGTGTTTTTTACAGCTAGAGCATTGAATTTTAGCATTTTGGAAAGGCGATGCATTCAGCTTTTTTTTAAGCTATAGATCATCAAAATCGCTTGAAAATTGTGGATTTGGCAGCCATTTATATATAGGTGTTTTTTACATTTTTTTCTTTTGGCTATAACTTTTGAACGGAAGCAGCTAGAGCATTGAATTTTAGCATTTTGGAAAGGCGATGCATTCAGCTTTTTTTTAAGCTATAGATCATCAAAATCGCTTGAAAATTGTGGATTTGGCAGCCATTTATATATAGGTGTTTTTTACAGCTAGAGCATTGAATTTTAGCATTTTGGAAAGGCGATGCATTCAGCTTTTTTTTAAGCTATAGATCATCAAAATCGCTTGAAAATTGTGGATTTGGCAGCCATTTATATATAGGTGTTTTTTACATTTTTTTCTTTTGGCTATAACTTTTGAACGGAAGCAGCTAGAGCATTGAATTTTAGCATTTTGGAAAGGCGATGCATTCAGCTTTTTTTTAAGCTATAGATCATCAAAATCGCTTGAAAATTGTGGATTTGGCAGCCATTTATATATAGGTGTTATCTACATTTTTTTCTTTTGGCTATAACTTTTGAACGGAAGCAGCTAGAGCATTGAATTTTAGCATTTTGGAAAGGCGATGCCTTCAGCTTTTTTTTAAGCTATAGATCATCAAAATCGCTTGAAAATTGTGGATTTGGCAGCCATTTATATACAGGTGTTTTTTACATTTTTTTCTTTTGGCTATAACTTTTGAACGGAAGCAGCTAGAGCATTGAATTTTAGCATTTTGGAAAGGCGATGCATTCAGCTTTTTTTTAAGCTATAGATCATCAAAATCGCTTGAAAATTGTGGATTTGGCAGCCATTTATATATAGGTGTTATCTACATTTTTTTCTTTTGGCTATAACTTTTGAACGGAAGCAGCTAGAGCATTGAATTTTAGCATTTTGGAAAGGCGATGCCTTCAGCTTTTTTTTAAGCTATAGATCATCAAAATCGCTTGAAAATTGTGGATTTGGCAGCCATTTATATATAGGTGTTTTTTACATTTTTTTCTTTTGGCTATAACTTTTGAACGGAAGCAGCTAGAGCATTGAATTTTAGCATTTTGGAAAGGCGATGCATTCAGCTTTTTTTTAAGCTATAGATCATCAAAATCGCTTGAAAATTGTGGATTTGGCAGCCATTTATATATAGGTGTTTTTTACATTTTTTTCTTTTGGCTATAACTTTTGAACGGAAGCAGCTAGAGCATTGAATTTTAGCATTTTGGAAAGGCGATGCCTTCAGCTTTTTTTTAAGCTATAGATCATCAAAATCGCTTGAAAATTGTGGATTTGGCAGCCATTTATATATAGGTGTTTTTTACATTTTTTTCTTTTGGCTATAACTTTTGAACGGAAGCAGCTAGAGCATTGAATTTTAGCATTTTGGAAAGGCGATGCATTCAGCTTTTTTTTAAGCTATAGATCATCAAAATCGCTTGAAAATTGTGGATTTGGCAGCCATTTATATATAGGTGTTTTTTACATTTTTTTCTTTTGGCTATAACTTTTGAACGGAAGCAGCTAGAGCATTGAATTTTAGCATTTTGGAAAGGCGATGCCTTCAGCTTTTTTTTAAGCTATAGATCATCAAAATCGCTTGAAAATTGTGGATTTGGCAGCCATTTATATATAGGTGTTTTTTACATTTTTTTCTTTTGGCTATAACTTTTGAACGGAAGCAGCTAGAGCATTGAATTTTAGCATTTTGGAAAGGCGATGCATTCAGCTTTTTTTTAAGCTATAGATCATCAAAATCGCTTGAAAATTGTGGATTTGGCAGCCATTTATATATAGGTGTTTTTTACATTTTTTTCTTTTGGCTATAACTTTTGAACGGAAGCAGCTAGAGCATTGAATTTTAGCATTTTGGAAAGGCGATGCCTTCAGCTTTTTTTTAAGCTATAGATCATCAAAATCGCTTGAAAATTGTGGATTTGGCAGCCATTTATATATAGGTGTTTTTTACATTTTTTTCTTTTGGCTATAACTTTTGAACGGAAGCAGCTAGAGCATTGAATTTTAGCATTTTGGAAAGGCGATGCATTCAGCTTTTTTTTAAGCTATAGATCATCAAAATCGCTTGAAAATTGTGGATTTGGCAGCCATTTATATATAGGTGTTTTTTACATTTTTTTCTTTTGGCTATAACTTTTGAACGGAAGCAGCTAGAGCATTGAATTTTAGCATTTTGGAAAGGCGATGCATTCAGCTTTTTTTTAAGCTATAGATCATCAAAATCGCTTGAAAATTGTGGATTTGGCAGCCATTTATATATAGGTGTTTTTTACATTTTTTTCTTTTGGCTATAACTTTTGAACGGAAGCAGCTAGAGCATTGAATTTTAGCATTTTGGAAAGGCGATGCATTCAGCTTTTTTTTAAGCTATAGATCATCAAAATCGCTTGAAAATTGTGGATTTGGCAGCCATTTATATATAGGTGTTTTTTACATTTTTTTCTTTTGGCTATAACTTTTGAACGGAAGCAGCTAGAGCATTGAATTTTAGCATTTTGGAAAGGCGATGCATTCAGCTTTTTTTTAAGCTATAGATCATCAAAATCGCTTGAAAATTGTGGATTTGGCAGCCATTTATATATAGGTGTTATCTACATTTTTTTCTTTTGGCTATAACTTTTGAACGGAAGCAGCTAGAGCATTGAATTTTAGCATTTTGGAAAGGCGATGCCTTCAGCTTTTTTTTAAGCTATAGATCATCAAAATCGCTTGAAAATTGTGGATTTGGCAGCCATTTATATATAGGTGTTTTTTACATTTTTTTCTTTTGGCTATAACTTTTGAACGGAAGCAGCTAGAGCATTGAATTTTAGCATTTTGGAAAGGCGATGCATTCAGCTTTTTTTTAAGCTATAGATCATCAAAATCGCTTGAAAATTGTGGATTTGGCAGCCATTTATATATAGGTGTTATCTACATTTTTTTCTTTTGGCTATAACTTTTGAACGGAAGCAGCTAGAGCATTGAATTTTAGCATTTTGGAAAGGCGATGCCTTCAGCTTTTTTTTAAGCTATAGATCATCAAAATCGCTTGAAAATTGTGGATTTGGCAGCCATTTATATACAGGTGTTTTTTACATTTTTTTCTTTTGGCTATAACTTTTGAACGGAAGCAGCTAGAGCATTGAATTTTAGCATTTTGGAAAGGCGATGCATTCAGCTTTTTTTTAAGCTATAGATCATCAAAATCGCTTGAAAATTGTGGATTTGGCAGCCATTTATATATAGGTGTTTTTTACATTTTTTTCTTTTGGCTATAACTTTTGACCGGAAGCAGCTAGAGCATTGAATTTTAGCATTTTGGAAAGGCGATGCCTTCAGCTTTTTTTTAAGCTATAGATCATCAAAATCGCTTGAAAATTGTGGATTTGGCAGCCATTTATATACAGGTGTTTTTTACATTTTTTTCTTTTGGCTATAACTTTTGAACGGAAGCAGCTAGAGCATTGAATTTTAGCATTTTGGAAAGGCGATGCATTCAGCTTTTTTTTTAAGCTATAGATCATCAAAATCGCTTGAAAATTGTGGATTTGGCAGCCATTTATATACAGGTGTTTTTTACATTTTTTTCTTTTGGCTATAACTTTTGAACGGAAGCAGCTAGAGATCATCAAAATCGCTTGAAAATTGTGGATTTGGCAGCCATTTATATACAGGTGTTTTTTACATTTTTTTCTTTTGGCTATAACTTTTGAACGGAAGCAGCTAGAGCATTGAGTTTTAGCATTTTGGAAAGGCGATGCCTTCAGCTTTTTTTTAAGCTATAGATCATCAAAATCGCTTGAAAATTGTGGATTTGGCAGCCATTTATATACAGGTGTTTTTTACATTTTTTTCTTTTGGCTATAACTTTTGAACGGAAGCAGCTAGAGCATTGAATTTTAGCATTTTGGAAAGGCGATGCCTTCAGCTTTTTTTTTAAGCTATAGATCATCAAAATCGCTTGAAAATTGTGGATTTGGCAGCCATTTATATACAGGTGTTTTTTACATTTTTTTCTTTTGGCTATAACTTTTGAACGGAAGCAGCTAGAGCATTGAATTTTAGCATTTTGGAAAGGCGATGCATTCAGCTTTTTCTTAAGCTATAGATCATCAAAATCGCTTGAAAATTGTGGATTTGGCAGCCATTTATATATAGGTGTTTTTTACATTTTTTTCTTTTGGCTATAACTTTTGAACGGAAGCAGCTAGAGCATTGAATTTTAGCATTTTGGAAAGGCGATGCCTTCAGCTTTTTTTTAAGCTATAGATCATCAAAATCGCTTGAAAATTGTAGATTTGGCAGCCATTTATATACAGGTGTTTTTTACATTTTTTTCTTTTGGCTATAACTTTTGAACGGAAGCAGCTAGAGCATTGAATTTTAGCATTTTGGAAAGGCGATGCATTCAGCTTTTTTTTAAGCTATAGATCATCAAAATCGCTTGAAAATTGTGGATTTGGCAGCCATTTATATATAGGTGTTTTTTACATTTTTTTCTTTTGGCTATAACTTTTGAACGGAAGCAGCTAGAGCATTGAATTTTAGCATTTTGGAAAGGCGATGCATTCAGCTTTTTTTTAAGCTATAGATCATCAAAATCGCTTGAAAATTGTGGATTTGGCAGCCATTTATATATAGGTGTTATCTACATTTTTTTCTTTTGGCTATAACTTTTGAACGGAAGCAGCTAGAGCATTGAATTTTAGCATTTTGGAAAGGCGATGCCTTCAGCTTTTTTTTAAGCTATAGATCATCAAAATCGCTTGAAAATTGTGGATTTGGCAGCCATTTATATATAGGTGTTTTTTACATTTTTTTCTTTTGGCTATAACTTTTGAACGGAAGCAGCTAGAGCATTGAATTTTAGCATTTTGGAAAGGCGATGCATTCAGCTTTTTTTTAAGCTATAGATCATCAAAATCGCTTGAAAATTGTGGATTTGGCAGCCATTTATATATAGGTGTTATCTACATTTTTTTCTTTTGGCTATAACTTTTGAACGGAAGCAGCTAGAGCATTGAATTTTAGCATTTTGGAAAGGCGATGCCTTCAGCTTTTTTTTAAGCTATAGATCATCAAAATCGCTTGAAAATTGTGGATTTGGCAGCCATTTATATATAGGTGTTATCTACATTTTTTTCTTTTGGCTATAACTTTTGAACGGAAGCAGCTAGAGCATTGAATTTTAGCATTTTGGAAAGGCGATGCCTTCAGCTTTTTTTTAAGCTATAGATCATCAAAATCGCTTGAAAATTGTGGATTTGGCAGCCATTTATATATAGGTGTTTTTTACATTTTTTTCTTTTGGCTATAACTTTTGAACGGAAGCAGCTAGAGCATTGAATTTTAGCATTTTGGAAAGGCGATGCATTCAGCTTTTTTTTAAGCTATAGATCATCAAAATCGCTTGAAAATTGTGGATTTGGCAGCCATTTATATATAGGTGTTATCTACATTTTTTTCTTTTGGCTATAACTTTTGAACGGAAGCAGCTAGAGCATTGAATTTTAGCATTTTGGAAAGGCGATGCCTTCAGCTTTTTTTTAAGCTATAGATCATCAAAATCGCTTGAAAATTGTGGATTTGGCAGCCATTTATATACAGGTGTTTTTTACATTTTTTTCTTTTGGCTATAACTTTTGAACGGAAGCAGCTAGAGCATTGAATTTTAGCATTTTGGAAAGGCGATGCATTCAGCTTTTTTTAAAGCTATAGATCATCAAAATCGCTTGAAAATTGTGGATTTGGCAGCCATTTATATATAGGTGTTATCTACATTTTTTTCTTTTGGCTATAACTTTTGAACGGAAGCAGCTAGAGCATTGAATTTTAGCATTTTGGAAAGGCGATGCCTTCAGCTTTTTTTTAAGCTATAGATCATCAAAATCGCTTGAAAATTGTGGATTTGGCAGCCATTTATATACAGGTGTTTTTTACATTTTTTTCTTTTGGCTATAACTTTTGAACGGATGCAGCTAGAGCATTGAATTTTAGCATTTTGGAAAGGCGATGCATTCAGCTTTTTTTTAAGCTATAGATCATCAAAATCGCTTGAAAATTGTGGATTTGGCAGCCATTTATATATAGGTGTTTTTTACATTTTTTTCTTTTGGCTATAACTTTTGAACGGAAGCAGCTAGAGCATTGAATTTTAGCATTTTGGAAAGGCGATGCATTCAGCTTTTTTTTAAGCTATAGATCATCAAAATCGCTTGAAAATTGTGGATTTGGCAGCCATTTATATATAGGTGTTTTTTACATTTTTTTCTTTTGGCTATAACTTTTGAACGGAAGCAGCTAGAGCATTGAATTTTAGCATTTTGGAAAGGCGATGCCTTCAGCTTTTTTTTAAGCTATAGATCATCAAAATCGCTTGAAAATTGTGGATTTGGCAGCCATTTATATATAGGTGTTTTTTACATTTTTTTCTTTTGGCTATAACTTTTGAACGGAAGCAGCTAGAGCATTGAATTTTAGCATTTTGGAAAGGCGATGCCTTCAGCTTTTTTTTAAGCTATAGATCATCAAAATCGCTTGAAAATTGTGGATTTGGCAGCCATTTATATATAGGTGTTTTTTACATTTTTTTCTTTTGGCTATAACTTTTGAACGGAAGCAGCTAGAGCATTGAATTTTAGCATTTTGGAAAGGCGATGCATTCAGCTTTTTTTTAAGCTATAGATCATCAAAATCGCTTGAAAATTGTGGATTTGGCAGCCATTTATATATAGGTGTTTTTTACATTTTTTTCTTTTGGCTATAACTTTTGAACGGAAGCAGCTAGAGCATTGAATTTTAGCATTTTGGAAAGGCGATGCCTTCAGCTTTTTTTTAAGCTATAGATCATCAAAATCGCTTGAAAATTGTGGATTTGGCAGCCATTTATATACAGGTGTTTTTTACATTTTTTTCTTTTGGCTATAACTTTTGAACGGAAGCAGCTAGAGCATTGAATTTTAGCATTTTGGAAAGGCGATGCATTCAGATTTTTTTTAAGCTATAGATCATCAAAATCGCTTGAAAATTGTGGATTTGGCAGCCATTTATATATAGGTGTTTTTTACATTTTTTTCTTTTGGCTATAACTTTTGAACGGAAGCAGCTAGAGCATTGAATTTTAGCATTTTGGAAAGGCGATGCATTCAGCTTTTTTTTAAGCTATAGATCATCAAAATCGCTTGAAAATTGTGGATTTGGCAGCCATTTATATATAGGTGTTATCTACATTTTTTTCTTTTGGCTATAACTTTTGAACGGAAGCAGCTAGAGCATTGAATTTTAGCATTTTGGAAAGGCGATGCCTTCAGCTTTTTTTTAAGCTATAGATCATCAAAATCGCTTGAAAATTGTGGATTTGGCAGCCATTTATATATAGGTGTTTTTTACATTTTTTTCTTTTGGCTATAACTTTTGAACGGAAGCAGCTAGAGCATTGAATTTTAGCATTTTGGAAAGGCGATGCATTCAGCTTTTTTTTAAGCTATAGATCATCAAAATCGCTTGAAAATTGTGGATTTGGCAGCCATTTATATATAGGTGTTTTTTACATTTTTTTCTTTTGGCTATAACTTTTGAACGGAAGCAGCTAGAGCATTGAATTTTAGCATTTTGGAAAGGCGATGCATTCAGCTTTTTTTTAAGCTATAGATCATCAAAATCGCTTGAAAATTGTGGATTTGGCAGCCATTTATATATAGGTGTTATCTACATTTTTTTCTTTTGGCTATAACTTTTGAACGGAAGCAGCTAGAGCATTGAATTTTAGCATTTTGGAAAGGCGATGCCTTCAGCTTTTTTTTTAAGCTATAGATCATCAAAATCGCTTGAAAATTGTGGATTTGACAGCCATTTATATATAGGTGTTTTTTACATTTTTTTCTTTTGGCTATAACTTTTGAACGGAAGCAGCTAGAGCATTGAATTTTAGCATTTTGGAAAGGCGATGCATTCAGCTTTTTTTTAAGCTATAGATCATCAAAATCGCTTGAAAATTGTGGATTTGGCAGCCATTTATATATAGGTGTTTTTTACATTTTTTTCTTTTGGCTATAACTTTTGAACGGAAGCAGCTAGAGCATTGAATTTTAGCATTTTGGAAAGGCGATGCATTCAGCTTTTTTTTAAGCTATAGATCATCAAAATCGCTTGAAAATTGTGGATTTGGCAGCCATTTATATATAGGTGTTATCTACATTTTTTTCTTTTGGCTATAACTTTTGAACGGAAGCAGCTAGAGCATTGAATTTTAGCATTTTGGAAAGGCGATGCCTTCAGCTTTTTTTTAAGCTATAGATCATCAAAATCGCTTGAAAATTGTGGATTTGGCAGCCATTTATATATAGGTGTTTTTTACATTTTTTTCTTTTGGCTATAACTTTTGAACGGAAGCAGCTAGAGCATTGAATTTTAGCATTTTGGAAAGGCGATGCATTCAGCTTTTTTTTAAGCTATAGATCATCAAAATCGCTTGAAAATTGTGGATTTGGCAGCCATTTATATATAGGTGTTTTTTACATTTTTTTCTTTTGGCTATAACTTTTGAACGGAAGCAGCTAGAGCATTGAATTTTAGCATTTTGGAAAGGCGATGCATTCAGCTTTTTTTTAAGCTATAGATCATCAAAATCGCTTGAAAATTGTGGATTTGGCAGCCATTTATATATAGGTGTTATCTACATTTTTTTCTTTTGGCTATAACTTTTGAACGGAAGCAGCTAGAGCATTGAATTTTAGCATTTTGGAAAGGCGATGCCTTCAGCTTTTTTTTAAGCTATAGATCATCAAAATCGCTTGAAAATTGTGGATTTGGCAGCCATTTATATATAGGTGTTTTTTACATTTTTTTCTTTTGGCTATAACTTTTGAACGGAAGCAGCTAGAGCATTGAATTTTAGCATTTTGGAAAGGCGATGCATTCAGCTTTTTTTTAAGCTATAGATCATCAAAATCGCTTGAAAATTGTGGATTTGGCAGCCATTTATATATAGGTGTTATCTACATTTTTTTCTTTTGGCTATAACTTTTGAACGGAAGCAGCTAGAGCATTGAATTTTAGCATTTTGGAAAGGCGATGCATTCAGCTTTTTTTTAAGCTATAGATCATCAAAATCGCTTGAAAATTGTGGATTTGGCAGCCATTTATATATAGGTGTTTTTTACATTTTTTTCTTTTGGCTATAACTTTTGAACGGAAGCAGCTAGAGCATTGAATTTTAGCATTTTGGAAAGGCGATGCCTTCAGCTTTTTTTTAAGCTATAGATCATCAAAATCGCTTGAAAATTGTGGATTTGACAGCCATTTATATATAGGTGTTTTTTACATTTTTTTCTTTTGGCTATAACTTTTGAACGGAAGCAGCTAGAGCATTGAATTTTAGCATTTTGGAAAGGCGATGCATTCAGCTTTTTTTTAAGCTATAGATCATCAAAATCGCTTGAAAATTGTGGATTTGGCAGCCATTTATATATAGGTGTTATCTACATTTTTTTCTTTTGGCTATAACTTTTGAACGGAAGCAGCTAGAGCATTGAATTTTAGCATTTTGGAAAGGCGATGCATTCAGCTTTTTTTTAAGCTATAGATCATCAAAATCGCTTGGAAATTGTGGATTTGGCAGCCATTTATATATAGGTGTTATCTACATTTTTTTCTTTTGGCTATAACTTTTGAACGGAAGCAGCTAGAGCATTGAATTTTAGCATTTTGGAAAGGCGATGCCTTCAGCTTTTTTTTAAGCTATAGATCATCAAAATCGCTTGAAAATTGTGGATTTGGCAGCCATTTATATACAGGTGTTTTTTACATTTTTTTCTTTTGGCTATAACTTTTGAACGGAAGCAGCTAGAGCATTGAATTTTAGCATTTTGGAAAGGCGATGCCTTCAGCTTTTTTTTAAGCTATAGATCATCAAAATCGCTTGAAAATTGTGGATTTGGCAGCCATTTATATACAGGTGTTTTTTACATTTTTTCTTTTGGCTATAACTTTTGAACGGAAGCAGCTAGAGCATTGAATTTTAGCATTTTGGAAAGGCGATGCCTTCAGCTTTTTTTTAAGCTATAGATCATCAAAATCGCTTGAAAATTGTGGATTTGGCAGCCATTTATATACAGGAGTTTTTTACATTTTTTCTTTTGGCTATAACTTTTGAACGGAAGCAGCTAGAGCATTGAATTTTAGCATTTTGGAAAGGCGATGCCTTCAGCTTTTTTTTAAGCTATAGATCATCAAAATCGCTTGAAAATTGTGGATTTGGCAGCCATTTATATACAGGTGTTTTTTACATTTTTTTCTTTTGGCTATAACTTTTGAACGGAAGCAGCTAGGGCATTGAATTTTAGCATTTTGGAAAGGCGATGCCTTCAGCTTTTTTTTAAGCTATAGATCATCAAAATCGCTTGAAAATTGTGGATTTGGCAGCCATTTATATATAGGTGTTTTTTACATTTTTTTCTTTTGGCTATAACTTTTGAACGGAAGCAGCTAGAGCATTGAATTTTAGCATTTTGGAAAGGCGATGCCTTCAGCTTTTTTTTAAGCTATAGATCATCAAAATCGCTTGAAAATTGTGGATTTGGCAGCCATTTATATATAGGTGTTTTTTACATTTTTTTCTTTTGGCTATAACTTTTGAACGGAAGCAGCTAGAGCATTGAATTTTAGCATTTTGGAAAGGCGATGCATTCAGCTTTTTTTTAAGCTATAGATCATCAAAATCGCTTGAAAATTGTGGATTTGGCAGCCATTTATATATAGGTGTTATCTACATTTTTTTCTTTTGGCTATAACTTTTGAACGGAAGCAGCTAGAGCATTGAATTTTAGCATTTTGGAAAGGCGATGCCTTCAGCTTTTTTTTAAGCTATAGATCATCAAAATCGCTTGAAAATTGTGGATTTGGCAGCCATTTATATACAGGTGTTTTTTACATTTTTTTCTTTTGGCTATAACTTTTGAACGGAAGCAGCTAGAGCATTGAATTTTAGCATTTTGGAAAGGCGATGCATTCAGCTTTTTTTTAAGCTATAGATCATCAAAATCGCTTGAAAATTGTGGATTTGGCAGCCATTTATATATAGGTGTTTTTTACATTTTTTTCTTTTGGCTATAACTTTTGAACGGAAGCAGCTAGAGCATTGAATTTTAGCATTTTGGAAAGGCGATGCCTTCAGCTTTTTTTTAAGCTATAGATCATCAAAATCGCTTGAAAATTGTGGATTTGGCAGCCATTTATATACAGGTGTTTTTTACATTTTTTTCTTTTGGCTATAACTTTTGAACGGAAGCAGCTAGAGCATTGAATTTTAGCATTTTGGAAAGGCGATGCATTCAGCTTTTTTTTTAAGCTATAGATCATCAAAATCGCTTGAAAATTGTGGATTTGGCAGCCATTTATATACAGGTGTTTTTTACATTTTTTTCTTTTGGCTATAACTTTTGAACGGAAGCAGCTAGAGATCATCAAAATCGCTTGAAAATTGTGGATTTGGCAGCCATTTATATACAGGTGTTTTTTACATTTTTTTCTTTTGGCTATAACTTTTGAACGGAAGCAGCTAGAGCATTGAGTTTTAGCATTTTGGAAAGGCGATGCCTTCAGCTTTTTTTTAAGCTATAGATCATCAAAATCGCTTGAAAATTGTGGATTTGGCAGCCATTTATATACAGGTGTTTTTTACATTTTTTTCTTTTGGCTATAACTTTTGAACGGAAGCAGCTAGAGCATTGAATTTTAGCATTTTGGAAAGGCGATGCCTTCAGCTTTTTTTTTAAGCTATAGATCATCAAAATCGCTTGAAAATTGTGGATTTGGCAGCCATTTATATACAGGTGTTTTTTACATTTTTTTCTTTTGGCTATAACTTTTGAACGGAAGCAGCTAGAGCATTGAATTTTAGCATTTTGGAAAGGCGATGCATTCAGCTTTTTCTTAAGCTATAGATCATCAAAATCGCTTGAAAATTGTGGATTTGGCAGCCATTTATATATAGGTGTTTTTTACATTTTTTTCTTTTGGCTATAACTTTTGAACGGAAGCAGCTAGAGCATTGAATTTTAGCATTTTGGAAAGGCGATGCCTTCAGCTTTTTTTTAAGCTATAGATCATCAAAATCGCTTGAAAATTGTGGATTTGGCAGCCATTTATATACAGGTGTTTTTTACATTTTTTTCTTTTGGCTATAACTTTTGAACGGAAGCAGCTAGAGCATTGAATTTTAGCATTTTGGAAAGGCGATGCATTCAGCTTTTTTTTAAGCTATAGATCATCAAAATCGCTTGAAAATTGTGGATTTGGCAGCCATTTATATATAGGTGTTTTTTACATTTTTTTCTTTTGGCTATAACTTTTGAACGGAAGCAGCTAGAGCATTGAATTTTAGCATTTTGGAAAGGCGATGCATTCAGCTTTTTTTTAAGCTATAGATCATCAAAATCGCTTGAAAATTGTGGATTTGGCAGCCATTTATATATAGGTGTTATCTACATTTTTTTCTTTTGGCTATAACTTTTGAACGGAAGCAGCTAGAGCATTGAATTTTAGCATTTTGGAAAGGCGATGCCTTCAGCTTTTTTTTAAGCTATAGATCATCAAAATCGCTTGAAAATTGTGGATTTGGCAGCCATTTATATATAGGTGTTTTTTACATTTTTTTCTTTTGGCTATAACTTTTGAACGGAAGCAGCTAGAGCATTGAATTTTAGCATTTTGGAAAGGCGATGCATTCAGCTTTTTTTTAAGCTATAGATCATCAAAATCGCTTGAAAATTGTGGATTTGGCAGCCATTTATATATAGGTGTTATCTACATTTTTTTCTTTTGGCTATAACTTTTGAACGGAAGCAGCTAGAGCATTGAATTTTAGCATTTTGGAAAGGCGATGCCTTCAGCTTTTTTTTAAGCTATAGATCATCAAAATCGCTTGAAAATTGTGGATTTGGCAGCCATTTATATATAGGTGTTATCTACATTTTTTTCTTTTGGCTATAACTTTTGAACGGAAGCAGCTAGAGCATTGAATTTTAGCATTTTGGAAAGGCGATGCCTTCAGCTTTTTTTTAAGCTATAGATCATCAAAATCGCTTGAAAATTGTGGATTTGGCAGCCATTTATATATAGGTGTTTTTTACATTTTTTTCTTTTGGCTATAACTTTTGAACGGAAGCAGCTAGAGCATTGAATTTTAGCATTTTGGAAAGGCGATGCATTCAGCTTTTTTTTAAGCTATAGATCATCAAAATCGCTTGAAAATTGTGGATTTGGCAGCCATTTATATATAGGTGTTATCTACATTTTTTTCTTTTGGCTATAACTTTTGAACGGAAGCAGCTAGAGCATTGAATTTTAGCATTTTGGAAAGGCGATGCCTTCAGCTTTTTTTTAAGCTATAGATCATCAAAATCGCTTGAAAATTGTGGATTTGGCAGCCATTTATATACAGGTGTTTTTTACATTTTTTTCTTTTGGCTATAACTTTTGAACGGAAGCAGCTAGAGCATTGAATTTTAGCATTTTGGAAAGGCGATGCATTCAGCTTTTTTTAAAGCTATAGATCATCAAAATCGCTTGAAAATTGTGGATTTGGCAGCCATTTATATATAGGTGTTATCTACATTTTTTTCTTTTGGCTATAACTTTTGAACGGAAGCAGCTAGAGCATTGAATTTTAGCATTTTGGAAAGGCGATGCCTTCAGCTTTTTTTTAAGCTATAGATCATCAAAATCGCTTGAAAATTGTGGATTTGGCAGCCATTTATATACAGGTGTTTTTTACATTTTTTTCTTTTGGCTATAACTTTTGAACGGATGCAGCTAGAGCATTGAATTTTAGCATTTTGGAAAGGCGATGCATTCAGCTTTTTTTTAAGCTATAGATCATCAAAATCGCTTGAAAATTGTGGATTTGGCAGCCATTTATATATAGGTGTTTTTTACATTTTTTTCTTTTGGCTATAACTTTTGAACGGAAGCAGCTAGAGCATTGAATTTTAGCATTTTGGAAAGGCGATGCATTCAGCTTTTTTTTAAGCTATAGATCATCAAAATCGCTTGAAAATTGTGGATTTGGCAGCCATTTATATATAGGTGTTTTTTACATTTTTTTCTTTTGGCTATAACTTTTGAACGGAAGCAGCTAGAGCATTGAATTTTAGCATTTTGGAAAGGCGATGCCTTCAGCTTTTTTTTAAGCTATAGATCATCAAAATCGCTTGAAAATTGTGGATTTGGCAGCCATTTATATATAGGTGTTTTTTACATTTTTTTCTTTTGGCTATAACTTTTGAACGGAAGCAGCTAGAGCATTGAATTTTAGCATTTTGGAAAGGCGATGCCTTCAGCTTTTTTTTAAGCTATAGATCATCAAAATCGCTTGAAAATTGTGGATTTGGCAGCCATTTATATATAGGTGTTTTTTACATTTTTTTCTTTTGGCTATAACTTTTGAACGGAAGCAGCTAGAGCATTGAATTTTAGCATTTTGGAAAGGCGATGCATTCAGCTTTTTTTTAAGCTATAGATCATCAAAATCGCTTGAAAATTGTGGATTTGGCAGCCATTTATATATAGGTGTTTTTTACATTTTTTTCTTTTGGCTATAACTTTTGAACGGAAGCAGCTAGAGCATTGAATTTTAGCATTTTGGAAAGGCGATGCCTTCAGCTTTTTTTTAAGCTATAGATCATCAAAATCGCTTGAAAATTGTGGATTTGGCAGCCATTTATATACAGGTGTTTTTTACATTTTTTTCTTTTGGCTATAACTTTTGAACGGAAGCAGCTAGAGCATTGAATTTTAGCATTTTGGAAAGGCGATGCATTCAGCTTTTTTTTAAGCTATAGATCATCAAAATCGCTTGAAAATTGTGGATTTGGCAGCCATTTATATATAGGTGTTTTTTACATTTTTTTCTTTTGGCTATAACTTTTGAACGGAAGCAGCTAGAGCATTGAATTTTAGCATTTTGGAAAGGCGATGCATTCAGCTTTTTTTTAAGCTATAGATCATCAAAATCGCTTGAAAATTGTGGATTTGGCAGCCATTTATATATAGGTGTTATCTACATTTTTTTCTTTTGGCTATAACTTTTGAACGGAAGCAGCTAGAGCATTGAATTTTAGCATTTTGGAAAGGCGATGCCTTCAGCTTTTTTTTAAGCTATAGATCATCAAAATCGCTTGAAAATTGTGGATTTGGCAGCCATTTATATATAGGTGTTTTTTACATTTTTTTCTTTTGGCTATAACTTTTGAACGGAAGCAGCTAGAGCATTGAATTTTAGCATTTTGGAAAGGCGATGCATTCAGCTTTTTTTTAAGCTATAGATCATCAAAATCGCTTGAAAATTGTGGATTTGGCAGCCATTTATATATAGGTGTTTTTTACATTTTTTTCTTTTGGCTATAACTTTTGAACGGAAGCAGCTAGAGCATTGAATTTTAGCATTTTGGAAAGGCGATGCATTCAGCTTTTTTTTAAGCTATAGATCATCAAAATCGCTTGAAAATTGTGGATTTGGCAGCCATTTATATATAGGTGTTATCTACATTTTTTTCTTTTGGCTATAACTTTTGAACGGAAGCAGCTAGAGCATTGAATTTTAGCATTTTGGAAAGGCGATGCCTTCAGCTTTTTTTTTAAGCTATAGATCATCAAAATCGCTTGAAAATTGTGGATTTGACAGCCATTTATATATAGGTGTTTTTTACATTTTTTTCTTTTGGCTATAACTTTTGAACGGAAGCAGCTAGAGCATTGAATTTTAGCATTTTGGAAAGGCGATGCATTCAGCTTTTTTTTAAGCTATAGATCATCAAAATCGCTTGAAAATTGTGGATTTGGCAGCCATTTATATATAGGTGTTTTTTACATTTTTTTCTTTTGGCTATAACTTTTGAACGGAAGCAGCTAGAGCATTGAATTTTAGCATTTTGGAAAGGCGATGCATTCAGCTTTTTTTTAAGCTATAGATCATCAAAATCGCTTGAAAATTGTGGATTTGGCAGCCATTTATATATAGGTGTTATCTACATTTTTTTCTTTTGGCTATAACTTTTGAACGGAAGCAGCTAGAGCATTGAATTTTAGCATTTTGGAAAGGCGATGCCTTCAGCTTTTTTTTAAGCTATAGATCATCAAAATCGCTTGAAAATTGTGGATTTGGCAGCCATTTATATATAGGTGTTTTTTACATTTTTTTCTTTTGGCTATAACTTTTGAACGGAAGCAGCTAGAGCATTGAATTTTAGCATTTTGGAAAGGCGATGCATTCAGCTTTTTTTTAAGCTATAGATCATCAAAATCGCTTGAAAATTGTGGATTTGGCAGCCATTTATATATAGGTGTTATCTACATTTTTTTCTTTTGGCTATAACTTTTGAACGGAAGCAGCTAGAGCATTGAATTTTAGCATTTTGGAAAGGCGATGCATTCAGCTTTTTTTTAAGCTATAGATCATCAAAATCGCTTGAAAATTGTGGATTTGGCAGCCATTTATATATAGGTGTTTTTTACATTTTTTTCTTTTGGCTATAACTTTTGAACGGAAGCAGCTAGAGCATTGAATTTTAGCATTTTGGAAAGGCGATGCCTTCAGCTTTTTTTTAAGCTATAGATCATCAAAATCGCTTGAAAATTGTGGATTTGACAGCCATTTATATATAGGTGTTTTTTACATTTTTTTCTTTTGGCTATAACTTTTGAACGGAAGCAGCTAGAGCATTGAATTTTAGCATTTTGGAAAGGCGATGCATTCAGCTTTTTTTTAAGCTATAGATCATCAAAATCGCTTGAAAATTGTGGATTTGGCAGCCATTTATATATAGGTGTTATCTACATTTTTTTCTTTTGGCTATAACTTTTGAACGGAAGCAGCTAGAGCATTGAATTTTAGCATTTTGGAAAGGCGATGCATTCAGCTTTTTTTTAAGCTATAGATCATCAAAATCGCTTGGAAATTGTGGATTTGGCAGCCATTTATATATAGGTGTTATCTACATTTTTTTCTTTTGGCTATAACTTTTGAACGGAAGCAGCTAGAGCATTGAATTTTAGCATTTTGGAAAGGCGATGCCTTCAGCTTTTTTTTAAGCTATAGATCATCAAAATCGCTTGAAAATTGTGGATTTGGCAGCCATTTATATACAGGTGTTTTTTACATTTTTTTCTTTTGGCTATAACTTTTGAACGGAAGCAGCTAGAGCATTGAATTTTAGCATTTTGGAAAGGCGATGCCTTCAGCTTTTTTTTAAGCTATAGATCATCAAAATCGCTTGAAAATTGTGGATTTGGCAGCCATTTATATACAGGTGTTTTTTACATTTTTTCTTTTGGCTATAACTTTTGAACGGAAGCAGCTAGAGCATTGAATTTTAGCATTTTGGAAAGGCGATGCCTTCAGCTTTTTTTTAAGCTATAGATCATCAAAATCGCTTGAAAATTGTGGATTTGGCAGCCATTTATATACAGGAGTTTTTTACATTTTTTTCTTTTGGCTATAACTTTTGAACGGAAGCAGCTAGAGCATTGAATTTTAGCATTTTGGAAAGGCGATGCCTTCAGCTTTTTTTTAAGCTATAGATCATCAAAATCGCTTGAAAATTGTGGATTTGGCAGCCATTTATATACAGGTGTTTTTTACATTTTTTTCTTTTGGCTATAACTTTTGAACGGAAGCAGCTAGGGCATTGAATTTTAGCATTTTGGAAAGGCGATGCCTTCAGCTTTTTTTTAAGCTATAGATCATCAAAATCGCTTGAAAATTGTGGATTTGGCAGCCATTTATATACAGGTGTTTTTTACATTTTTTTCTTTTGGCTATAACTTTTGAACGGAAGCAGCTAGGGCATTGAATTTTAGCATTTTGGAAAGGCGATGCCTTCAGCTTTTTTTTAAGCTATAGATCATCAAAATCGCTTGAAAATTGTGGATTTGGCAGCCATTTATATGCAGGTGTTTTTTACATTTTTTTCTTTTGGCTATAACTTTTGAACGGAAGCAGCTAGAGCATTGAATTTTAGCATTTTGGAAAGGCGATGCCTTCAGCTTTTTTTTAAGCTATAGATCATCAAAATCGCTTGAAAATTGTGGATTTGGCAGCCATTTATATGCAGGTGTTTTTTACATTTTTTTCTTTTGGCTATAACTTTTGAACGGAAGCAGCTAGGGCATTGAATTTTAGCATTTTGGAAAGGCGATGCCTTCAGCTTTTTTTTAAGCTATAGATCATCAAAATCGCTTGAAAATTGTGGATTTGGCAGCCATTTATATACAGGTGTTTTTTACATTTTTTTCTTTTGGCTATAACTTTTGAACGGAAGCAGCTAGGGCATTGAATTTTAGCATTTTGGAAAGGCGATGCCTTCAGCTTTTTTTTTAAGCTATAGATCATCAAAATCGCTTGAAAATTGTGGATTTGACAGCCATTTATATATAGGTGTTTTTTACATTTTTTTCTTTTGGCTATAACTTTTGAACGGAAGCAGCTAGAGCATTGAATTTTAGCATTTTGGAAAGGCGATGCATTCAGCTTTTTTTTAAGCTATAGATCATCAAAATCGCTTGAAAATTGTGGATTTGGCAGCCATTTATATGCAGGTGTTTTTTACATTTTTTTCTTTTGGCTATAACTTTTGAACGGAAGCAGCTAGGGCATTGAATTTTAGCATTTTGGAAAGGCGATGCCTTCAGCTTTTTTTTAAGCTATAGATCATCAAAATCGCTTGAAAATTGTGGATTTGGCAGCCATTTATATATAGGTGTTATCTACATTTTTTTCTTTTGGCTATAACTTTTGAACGGAAGCAGCTAGAGCATTGAATTTTAGCATTTTGGAAAGGCGATGCCTTCAGCTTTTTTTTTAAGCTATAGATCATCAAAATCGCTTGAAAATTGTGGATTTGACAGCCATTTATATATAGGTGTTTTTTACATTTTTTTCTTTTGGCTATAACTTTTGAACGGAAGCAGCTAGAGCATTGAATTTTAGCATTTTGGAAAGGCGATGCATTCAGCTTTTTTTTAAGCTATAGATCATCAAAATCGCTTGAAAATTGTGGATTTGGCAGCCATTTATATATAGGTGTTTTTTACATTTTTTTCTTTTGGCTATAACTTTTGAACGGAAGCAGCTAGAGCATTGAATTTTAGCATTTTGGAAAGGCGATGCATTCAGCTTTTTTTTAAGCTATAGATCATCAAAATCGCTTGAAAATTGTGGATTTGGCAGCCATTTATATATAGGTGTTATCTACATTTTTTTCTTTTGGCTATAACTTTTGAACGGAAGCAGCTAGAGCATTGAATTTTAGCATTTTGGAAAGGCGATGCCTTCAGCTTTTTTTTAAGCTATAGATCATCAAAATCGCTTGAAAATTGTGGATTTGGCAGCCATTTATATATAGGTGTTTTTTACATTTTTTTCTTTTGGCTATAACTTTTGAACGGAAGCAGCTAGAGCATTGAATTTTAGCATTTTGGAAAGGCGATGCATTCAGCTTTTTTTTAAGCTATAGATCATCAAAATCGCTTGAAAATTGTGGATTTGGCAGCCATTTATATATAGGTGTTATCTACATTTTTTTCTTTTGGCTATAACTTTTGAACGGAAGCAGCTAGAGCATTGAATTTTAGCATTTTGGAAAGGCGATGCATTCAGCTTTTTTTTAAGCTATAGATCATCAAAATCGCTTGAAAATTGTGGATTTGGCAGCCATTTATATATAGGTGTTTTTTACATTTTTTTCTTTTGGCTATAACTTTTGAACGGAAGCAGCTAGAGCATTGAATTTTAGCATTTTGGAAAGGCGATGCATTCAGCTTTTTTTTAAGCTATAGATCATCAAAATCGCTTGGAAATTGTGGATTTGGCAGCCATTTATATATAGGTGTTATCTACATTTTTTTCTTTTGGCTATAACTTTTGAACGGAAGCAGCTAGAGCATTGAATTTTAGCATTTTGGAAAGGCGATGCATTCAGCTTTTTTTAAGCTATAGATCATCAAAATCGCTTGAAAATTGTGGATTTGGCAGCCATTTATATATAGGTGTTTTTTACATTTTTTTCTTTTGGCTATAACTTTTGAACGGAAGCAGCTAGAGCATTGAATTTTAGCATTTTGGAAAGGCGATGCATTCAGCTTTTTTTTAAGCTATAGATCATCAAAATCGCTTGGAAATTGTGGATTTGGCAGCCATTTATATATAGGTGTTATCTACATTTTTTTCTTTTGGCTATAACTTTTGAACGGAAGCAGCTAGAGCATTGAATTTTAGCATTTTGGAAAGGCGATGCCTTCAGCTTTTTTTTAAGCTATAGATCATCAAAATCGCTTGAAAATTGTGGATTTGACAGCCATTTATATATAGGTGTTTTTTACATTTTTTTCTTTTGGCTATAACTTTTGAACGGAAGCAGCTAGAGCATTGAATTTTAGCATTTTGGAAAGGCGATGCATTCAGCTTTTTTTTAAGCTATAGATCATCAAAATCGCTTGAAAATTGTGGATTTGGCAGCCATTTATATATAGGTGTTATCTACATTTTTTTCTTTTGGCTATAACTTTTGAACGGAAGCAGCTAGAGCATTGAATTTTAGCATTTTGGAAAGGCGATGCATTCAGCTTTTTTTTAAGCTATAGATCATCAAAATCGCTTGGAAATTGTGGATTTGGCAGCCATTTATATATAGGTGTTATCTACATTTTTTTCTTTTGGCTATAACTTTTGAACGGAAGCAGCTAGAGCATTGAATTTTAGCATTTTGGAAAGGCGATGCCTTCAGCTTTTTTTTAAGCTATAGATCATCAAAATCGCTTGAAAATTGTGGATTTGGCAGCCATTTATATACAGGTGTTTTTTACATTTTTTTCTTTTGGCTATAACTTTTGAACGGAAGCAGCTAGAGCATTGAATTTTAGCATTTTGGAAAGGCGATGCCTTCAGCTTTTTTTTAAGCTATAGATCATCAAAATCGCTTGAAAATTGTGGATTTGGCAGCCATTTATATACAGGTGTTTTTTACATTTTTTCTTTTGGCTATAACTTTTGAACGGAAGCAGCTAGAGCATTGAATTTTAGCATTTTGGAAAGGCGATGCCTTCAGCTTTTTTTTAAGCTATAGATCATCAAAATCGCTTGAAAATTGTGGATTTGGCAGCCATTTATATACAGGAGTTTTTTACATTTTTTTCTTTTGGCTATAACTTTTGAACGGAAGCAGCTAGAGCATTGAATTTTAGCATTTTGGAAAGGCGATGCCTTCAGCTTTTTTTTAAGCTATAGATCATCAAAATCGCTTGAAAATTGTGGATTTGGCAGCCATTTATATACAGGTGTTTTTTACATTTTTTTCTTTTGGCTATAACTTTTGAACGGAAGCAGCTAGGGCATTGAATTTTAGCATTTTGGAAAGGCGATGCCTTCAGCTTTTTTTTAAGCTATAGATCATCAAAATCGCTTGAAAATTGTGGATTTGGCAGCCATTTATATACAGGTGTTTTTTACATTTTTTTCTTTTGGCTATAACTTTTGAACGGAAGCAGCTAGGGCATTGAATTTTAGCATTTTGGAAAGGCGATGCCTTCAGCTTTTTTTTAAGCTATAGATCATCAAAATCGCTTGAAAATTGTGGATTTGGCAGCCATTTATATGCAGGTGTTTTTTACATTTTTTTCTTTTGGCTATAACTTTTGAACGGAAGCAGCTAGAGCATTGAATTTTAGCATTTTGGAAAGGCGATGCCTTCAGCTTTTTTTTAAGCTATAGATCATCAAAATCGCTTGAAAATTGTGGATTTGGCAGCCATTTATATGCAGGTGTTTTTTACATTTTTTTCTTTTGGCTATAACTTTTGAACGGAAGCAGCTAGGGCATTGAATTTTAGCATTTTGGAAAGGCGATGCCTTCAGCTTTTTTTTAAGCTATAGATCATCAAAATCGCTTGAAAATTGTGGATTTGGCAGCCATTTATATACAGGTGTTTTTTACATTTTTTTCTTTTGGCTATAACTTTTGAACGGAAGCAGCTAGGGCATTGAATTTTAGCATTTTGGAAAGGCGATGCCTTCAGCTTTTTTTTAAGCTATAGATCATCAAAATCGCTTGAAAATTGTGGATTTGGCAGCCATTTATATACAGGTGTTTTTTACATTTTTTTCTTTTGGCTATAACTTTTGAACGGAAGCAGCTAGGGCATTGAATTTTAGCTTTTTGGAAAGGCGATGCATTCAGCTTTTTTTTAAGCTATAGATCATCAAAATCGCTTGAAAATTGTGGATTTGGCAGCCATTTATATACAGGTGTTTTTTACATTTTTTTCTTTTGGCTATAACTTTTGAACGGAAGCAGCTAGAGCATTGAATTTTAGCATTTTGGAAAGGCGATGCCTTCAGCTTTTTTTTAAGCTATAGATCATCAAAATCGCTTGAAAATTGTGGATTTGGCAGCCATTTATATACAGGTGTTTTTTACATTTTTTTCTTTTGGCTATAACTTTTGAACGGAAGCAGCTAGGGCATTGAATTTTAGCATTTTGGAAAGGCGATGCCTTCAGCTTTTTTTTAAGCTATAGATCATCAAAATCGCTTGAAAATTGTGGATTTGGCAGCCATTTATATACAGGTGTTTTTTACATTTTTTTCTTTTGGCTATAACTTTTGAACGGAAGCAGCTAGGGCATTGAATTTTAGCATTTTGGAAAGGCGATGCCTTCAGCTTTTTTTTAAGCTATAGATCATCAAAATCGCTTGAAAATTGTGGATTTGGCAGCCATTTATATGCAGGTGTTTTTTACATTTTTTTCTTTTGGCTATAACTTTTGAACGGAAGCAGCTAGAGCATTGAATTTTAGCATTTTGGAAAGGCGATGCCTTCAGCTTTTTTTTAAGCTATAGATCATCAAAATCGCTTGAAAATTGTGGATTTGGCAGCCATTTATATACAGGTGTTTTTTACATTTTTTTCTTTTGGCTATAACTTTTGAACGGAAGCAGCTAGAGCATTGAATTTTAGCATTTTGGAAAGGCGATGCCTTCAGCTTTTTTTTAAGCTATAGATCATCACAATCGCTTGAAAATTGTGGATTTGGCAGGCATTTATATACAGGTGTTTTTTACATTTTTTCTTTTGGCTATAACTTTTGAACGGAAGCAGCTAGAGCATTGAATTTTAGCATTTTGGAAAGGCGATGCCTTCAGCTTTTTTTTAAGCTATAGATCATCAAAATCGCTTGAAAATTGTGGATTTGGCAGGCATTTATATACAGGTGTTTTTTACATTTTTTTCTTTTGGCTATAACTTTTGAACGGAAGCAGCTAGAGCATTGAATTTTAGCATTTTGGAAAGGCGATGCCTTCAGCTTTTTTTTAAGCTATAGATCATCAAAATCGCTTGAAAATTGTGGATTTGGCAGCCATTTATATGCAGGTGTTTTTTACATTTTTTTCTTTTGGCTATAACTTTTGAACGGAAGCAGCTAGAGCATTGAATTTTAGCATTTTGGAAAGGCGATGCCTTCAGCTTTTTTTTAAGCTATAGATCATCACAATCGCTTGAAAATTGTGGATTTGGCAGGCATTTATATACAGGTGTTTTTTACATTTTTTTCTTTTGGCTATAACTTTTGAACGGAAGCAGCTAGAGCATTGAATTTTAGCATTTTGGAAAGGCGATGCCTTCAGCTTTTTTTTAAGCTATAGATCATCAAAATCGCTTGAAAATTGTGGATTTGGCAGCCATTTATATACAGGTGTTTTTTACATTTTTTTCTTTTGGCTATAACTTTTGAACGGAAGCAGCTAGGGCATTGAATTTTAGCATTTTGGAAAGGCGATGCCTTCAGCTTTTTTTTAAGCTATAGATCATCAAAATCGCTTGAAAATTGTGGATTTGGCAGCCATTTATATACAGGTGTTTTTTACATTTTTTTCTTTTGGCTATAACTTTTGAACGGAAGCAGCTAGAGCATTGAATTTTAGCATTTTGGAAAGGCGATGCATTCAGCTTTTTTTTAAGCTATAGATCATCAAAATCGCTTGAAAATTGTGGATTTGGCAGCCATTTATATACAGGTGTTTTTTACATTTTTTTCTTTTGGCTATAACTTTTGAACGGAAGCAGCTAGAGCATTGAATTTTAGCATTTTGGAAAGGCGATGCATTCAGCTTTTTTTTAAGCTATAGATCATCAAAATCGCTTGAAAATTGTGGATTTGGCAGCCATTTATATACAGGTGTTTTTTACATTTTTTTCTTTTGGCTATAACTTTTGAACGGAAGCAGCTAGAGCATTGAATTTTAGCATTTTGGAAAGGCGATGCCTTCAGCTTTTTTTTAAGCTATAGATCATCAAAATCGCTTGAAAATTGTGGATTTGGCAGCCATTTATATACAGGTGTTTTTTACATTTTTTTCTTTTGGCTATAACTTTTGAACGGAAGCAGCTAGGGCATTGAATTTTAGCATTTTGGAAAGGCGATGCATTCAGCTTTTTTTTAAGCTATAGATCATCAAAATCGCTTGAAAATTGTGGATTTGGCAGCCATTTATATACAGGTGTTTTTTACATTTTTTTCTTTTGGCTATAACTTTTGAACGGAAGCAGCTAGAGCATTGAATTTTAGCATTTTGGAAAGGCGATGCCTTCAGCTTTTTTTTAAGCTATAGATCATCAAAATCGCTTGAAAATTGTGGATTTGGCAGCCATTTATATATAGGTGTTATCTACATTTTTTTCTTTTGGCTATAACTTTTGAACGGAAGCAGCTAGAGCATTGAATTTTAGCATTTTGGAAAGGCGATGCCTTCAGCTTTTTTTTAAGCTATAGATCATCAAAATCGCTTGAAAATTGTGGATTTGGCAGCCATTTATATACAGGTGTTTTTTACATTTTTTTCTTTTGGGTATAACTTTTGAACGGAAGCAGCTAGAGCATTGAATTTTAGCATTTTGGAAAGGCGATGCCTTCAGCTTTTTTTAAAGCTATAGATCATCAAAATTGCTTGAAAATTGTGGATTTGGCAGCCATTTATATACAGGTGTTTTTTACATTTTTTTCTTTTGGCTATAACTTTTGAACGGAAGCAGCTAGAGCATTGAATTTTAGCATTTTGGAAAGGCGATGCCTTCAGCTTTTTTTAAAGCTATAGATCATCAAAATCGCTTGAAAATTGTGTATTTGGCAGCAATTTATATACAGGTGTTTTTTACATTTTTTTCTTTTGGCTATAACTTTTGAACGGAAGCAGCTAGAGCATTGAATTTTAGCATTTTGGAAAGGCGATGCCTTCAGCTTTTTTTAAAGCTATAGATCATCAAAATCGCTTGAAAATTGTGGATTTGGCAGCCATTTATATACAGGTGTTTTTTACATTTTTTTCTTTTGGCTATAACTTTTGAACGGAAGCAGCTAGAGCATTGAATTTTAGCATTTTGGAAAGGCGATGCATTCAGCTTTTTTTTAAGCTATAGATCATCAAAATCGCTTGAAAATTGTGGATTTGGCAGCCATTTATATACAGGTGTTTTTTACATTTTTTTCTTTTGGCTATAACTTTTGAACGGAAGCAGCTAGGGCATTGAATTTTAGCATTTTGGAAAGGCGATGCATTCAGCTTTTTTTTAAGCTATAGATCATCAAAATCGCTTGAAAATTGTGGATTTGGCAGCCATTTATATACAGGTGTTTTTAACATTTTTTTCTTTTGGCTATAACTTTTGAACGGAAGCAGCTAGAGCATTGAATTTTAGCATTTTGGAAAGGCGATGCATTCAGCTTTTTTTTAAGCTATAGATCATCAAAATCGCTTGAAAATTGTGGATTTGGCAGCCATTTATATACAGGTGTTTTTTACATTTTTTTCTTTTGGCTATAACTTTTGAACGGAAGCAGCTAGAGCATTGAATTTTAGCATTTTGGAAAGGCGATGCATTCAGCTTTTTTTTAAGCTATAGATCATCAAAATCGCTTGAAAATTGTGGATTTGGCAGCCATTTATATACAGGTGTTTTTTACATTTTTTTCTTTTGGCTATAACTTTTGAACGGAAGCAGCTAGAGCATTGAATTTTAGCATTTTGGAAAGGCGATGCATTCAGCTTTTTTTTAAGCTATAGATCATCAAAATCGCTTGAAAATTGTGGATTTGGCAGCCATTTATATACAGGTGTTTTTTACATTTTTTTCTTTTGGCTATAACTTTTGAACGGAAGCAGCTAGAGCATTGAATTTTAGCATTTTGGAAAGGCGATGCCTTCAGCTTTTTTTTAAGCTATAGATCATCAAAATCGCTTGAAAATTGTGGATTTGGCAGCCATTTATATACAGGTGTTTTTTACATTTTTTTCTTTTGGCTATAACTTTTGAACGGAAGCAGCTAGGGCATTGAATTTTAGCATTTTGGAAAGGCGATGCATTCAGCTTTTTTTTAAGCTATAGATCATCAAAATCGCTTGAAAATTGTGGATTTGGCAGCCATTTATATACAGGTGTTTTTTACATTTTTTTCTTTTGGCTATAACTTTTGAACGGAAGCAGCTAGAGCATTGAATTTTAGCATTTTGGAAAGGCGATGCCTTCAGCTTTTTTTTAAGCTATAGATCATCAAAATCGCTTGAAAATTGTGGATTTGGCAGCCATTTATATATAGGTGTTATCTACATTTTTTTCTTTTGGCTATAACTTTTGAACGGAAGCAGCTAGAGCATTGAATTTTAGCATTTTGGAAAGGCGATGCCTTCAGCTTTTTTTTAAGCTATAGATCATCAAAATCGCTTGAAAATTGTGGATTTGGCAGCCATTTATATACAGGTGTTTTTTACATTTTTTTCTTTTGGCTATAACTTTTGAGCGGAAGCAGCTAGAGCATTGAATTTTAGCATTTTGGAAAGGCGATGCCTTCAGCTTTTTTTAAAGCTATAGATCATCAAAATTGCTTGAAAATTGTGGATTTGGCAGCCATTTATATACAGGTGTTTTTTACATTTTTTTCTTTTGGCTATAACTTTTGAACGGAAGCAGCTAGAGCATTGAATTTTAGCATTTTGGAAAGGCGATGCCTTCAGCTTTTTTTAAAGCTATAGATCATCAAAATTGCTTGAAAATTGTGGATTTGGCAGCCATTTATATACAGGTGTTTTTTACATTTTTTTCTTTTGGCTATAACTTTTGAACGGAAGCAGCTAGAGCATTGAATTTTAGCATTTTGGAAAGGCGATGCCTTCAGCTTTTTTTAAAGCTATAGATCATCAAAATTGCTTGAAAATTGTGGATTTGGCAGCCATTTATATACAGGTGTTTTTTACATTTTTTTCTTTTGGCTATAACTTTTGAACGGAAGCAGCTAGAGCATTGAATTTTAGCATTTTGGAAAGGCGATGCCTTCAGCTTTTTTTAAAGCTATAGATCATCAAAATCGCTTGAAAATTGTGTATTTGGCAGCAATTTATATACAGGTGTTTTTTACATTTTTTTCTTTTGGCTATAACTTTTGAACGGAAGCAGCTAGAGCATTGAATTTTAGCATTTTGGAAAGGCGATGCCTTCAGCTTTTTTTAAAGCTATAGATCATCAAAATCGCTTGAAAATTGTGGATTTGGCAGCAATTTATATACAGGTGTTTTTTACATTTTTTTCTTTTGGCTATAACTTTTGAACGGAAGCAGCTAGAGCATTGAATTTTAGCATTTTGGAAAGGCGATGCCTTCAGCTTTTTTTAAAGCTATAGATCATCAAAATTGCTTGAAAATTGTGGATTTGACAGCCATTTATATACAGGTGTTTTTTACATTTTTTTCTTTTGGCTATAACTTTTGAACGGAAGCAGCTAGAGCATTGAATTTTAGCATTTTGGAAGGCGATGCCTTCAGCTTTTTTTAAAGCTATAGATCATCAAAATCGCTTGAAAATTGTGGATTTGGCAGCCATTTATATACAGGTGTTTTTTACATTTTTTTCTTTTGGCTATAACTTTTGAACGGAAGCAGCTAGAGCATTGAATTTTAGCATTTTGGAAAGGCGATGCATTCAGCTTTTTTTTAAGCTATAGATCATCAAAATCGCTTGAAAATTGTGGATTTGGCAGCCATTTATATACAGGTGTTTTTTACATTTTTTTCTTTTGGCTATAACTTTTGAACGGAAGCAGCTAGAGCATTGAATTTTAGCATTTTGGAAAGGCGATGCCTTCAGCTTTTTTTTAAGCTATAGATCATCAAAATCGCTTGAAAATTGTGGATTTGGCAGCCATTTATATACAGGTGTTTTTTACATTTTTTTCTTTTGGCTATAACTTTTGAACGGAAGCAGCTAGGGCATTGAATTTTAGCATTTTGGAAAGGCGATGCATTCAGCTTTTTTTTAAGCTATAGATCATCAAAATCGCTTGAAAATTGTGGATTTGGCAGCCATTTATATACAGGTGTTTTTTACATTTTTTTCTTTTGGCTATAACTTTTGAACGGAAGCAGCTAGAGCATTGAATTTTAGCATTTTGGAAAGGCGATGCCTTCAGCTTTTTTTTAAGCTATAGATCATCAAAATCGCTTGAAAATTGTGGATTTGGCAGCCATTTATATATAGGTGTTATCTACATTTTTTTCTTTTGGCTATAACTTTTGAACGGAAGCAGCTAGAGCATTGAATTTTAGCATTTTGGAAAGGCGATGCCTTCAGCTTTTTTTTAAGCTATAGATCATCAAAATCGCTTGAAAATTGTGGATTTGGCAGCCATTTATATACAGGTGTTTTTTACATTTTTTTCTTTTGGCTATAACTTTTGAACGGAAGCAGCTAGAGCATTGAATTTTAGCATTTTGGAAAGGCGATGCCTTCAGCTTTTTTTAAAGCTATAGATCATCAAAATTGCTTGAAAATTGTGGATTTGGCAGCCATTTATATACAGGTGTTTTTTACATTTTTTTCTTTTGGCTATAACTTTTGAACGGAAGCAGCTAGAGCATTGAATTTTAGCATTTTGGAAAGGCGATGCCTTCAGCTTTTTTTAAAGCTATAGATCATCAAAATTGCTTGAAAATTGTGGATTTGGCAGCCATTTATATACAGGTGTTTTTTACATTTTTTTCTTTTGGCTATAACTTTTGAACGGAAGCAGCTAGAGCATTGAATTTTAGCATTTTGGAAAGGCGATGCCTTCAGCTTTTTTTAAAGCTATAGATCATCAAAATTGCTTGAAAATTGTGGATTTGGCAGCCATTTATATACAGGTGTTTTTTACATTTTTTTCTTTTGGCTATAACTTTTGAACGGAAGCAGCTAGAGCATTGAATTTTAGCATTTTGGAAAGGCGATGCCTTCAGCTTTTTTTAAAGCTATAGATCATCAAAATCGCTTGAAAATTGTGTATTTGGCAGCCATTTATATACAGGTGTTTTTTACATTTTTTTCTTTTGGCTATAACTTTTGAACGGAAGCAGCTAGAGCATTGAATTTTAGCATTTTGGAAAGGCGATGCCTTCAGCTTTTTTTAAAGCTATAGATCATCAAAATTGCTTGAAAATTGTGGATTTGGCAGCCATTTATATACAGGTGTTTTTTACATTTTTTTCTTTTGGCTATAACTTTTGAACGGAAGCAGCTAGAGCATTGAATTTTAGCATTTTGGAAAGGCGATGCCTTCAGCTTTTTTTAAGCTATAGATCATCAAAATTGCTTGAAAATTGTGGATTTGGCAGCCATTTATATACAGGTGTTTTTTACATTTTTTTCTTTTGGCTATAACTTTTGAACGGAAGCAGCTAGAGCATTGAATTTTAGCATTTTGGAAAGGCGATGCCTTCAGCTTTTTTTAAAGCTATAGATCATCAAAATTGCTTGAAAATTGTGGATTTGGCAGCCATTTATATACAGGTGTTTTTTACATTTTTTTCTTTTGGCTATAACTTTTGAACGGAAGCAGCTAGAGCATTGAATTTTAGCATTTTGGAAAGGCGATGCCTTCAGCTTTTTTTAAAGCTATAGATCATCAAAATTGCTTGAAAATTGTGGATTTGACAGCCATTTATATACAGGTGTTTTTTACATTTTTTTCTTTTGGCTATAACTTTTGAACGGAAGCAGCTAGAGCATTGAATTTTAGCATTTTGGAAAGGCGATGCCTTCAGCTTTTTTTTAAGCTATAGATCATCAAAATCGCTTGAAAATTGTGGATTTGGCAGCCATTTATATACAGGTGTTTTTTACATTTTTTTCTTTTGGCTATAACTTTTGAACGGAAGCAGCTAGAGCATTGAATTTTAGCATTTTGGAAAGGCGATGCCTTCAGCTTTTTTTAAAGCTATAGATCATCAAAATTGCTTGAAAATTGTGGATTTGACAGCCATTTATATACAGGTGTTTTTTACATTTTTTTCTTTTGGCTATAACTTTTGAACGGAAGCAGCTAGAGCATTGAATTTTAGCATTTTGGAAAGGCGATGCCTTCAGCTTTTTTTAAAGCTATAGATCATCAAAATCGCTTGAAAATTGTGTATTTGGCAGCAATTTATATACAGGTGTTTTTTACATTTTTTTCTTTTGGCTATAACTTTTGAACGGAAGCAGCTAGAGCATTGAATTTTAGCATTTTGGAAAGGCGATGCCTTCAGCTTTTTTTAAAGCTATAGATCATCAAAATCGCTTGAAAATTGTGGATTTGGCAGCAATTTATATACAGGTGTTTTTTACATTTTTTTCTTTTGGCTATAACTTTTGAACGGAAGCAGCTAGAGCATTGAATTTTAGCATTTTGGAAAGGCGATGCCTTCAGCTTTTTTTAAAGCTATAGATCATCAAAATCGCTTGAAAATTGTGGATTTGGCAGCCATTTATATATAGGTGTTTTTTACATTTTTTTCTTTTGGCTATAACTTTTGAACGGAAGCAGCTAGAGCATTGAATTTTAGCATTTTGGAAAGGCGATGCATTCAGCTTTTTTTTAAGCTATAGATCATCAAAATCGCTTGAAAATTGTGGATTTGGCAGCCATTTATATACAGGTGTTTTTTACATTTTTTTCTTTTGGCTATAACTTTTGAACGGAAGCAGCTAGAGCATTGAATTTTAGCATTTTGGAAAGGCGATGCCTTCAGCTTTTTTTTAAGCTATAGATCATCAAAATCGCTTGAAAATTGTGGATTTGGCAGCCATTTATATACAGGTGTTTTTTACATTTTTTTCTTTTGGCTATAACTTTTGAACGGAAGCAGCTAGGGCATTGAATTTTAGCATTTTGGAAAGGCGATGCATTCAGCTTTTTTTTAAGCTATAGATCATCAAAATCGCTTGAAAATTGTGGATTTGGCAGCCATTTATATACAGGTGTTTTTTACATTTTTTTCTTTTGGCTATAACTTTTGAACGGAAGCAGCTAGAGCATTGAATTTTAGCATTTTGGAAAGGCGATGCCTTCAGCTTTTTTTTAAGCTATAGATCATCAAAATCGCTTGAAAATTGTGGATTTGGCAGCCATTTATATATAGGTGTTATCTACATTTTTTTCTTTTGGCTATAACTTTTGAACGGAAGCAGCTAGAGCATTGAATTTTAGCATTTTGGAAAGGCGATGCCTTCAGCTTTTTTTTAAGCTATAGATCATCAAAATCGCTTGAAAATTGTGGATTTGGCAGCCATTTATATATAGGTGTTATCTACATTTTTTTCTTTTGGCTATAACTTTTGAACGGAAGCAGCTAGAGCATTGAATTTTAGCATTTTGGAAAGGCGATGCCTTCAGCTTTTTTTTAAGCTATAGATCATCAAAATCGCTTGAAAATTGTGGATTTGGCAGCCATTTATATACAGGTGTTTTTTACATTTTTTTCTTTTGGCTATAACTTTTGAACGGAAGCAGCTAGAGCATTGAATTTTAGCATTTTGGAAAGGCGATGCCTTCAGCTTTTTTTAAAGCTATAGATCATCAAAATCGCTTGAAAATTGTGTATTTGGCAGCAATTTATATACAGGTGTTTTTTACATTTTTTTCTTTTGGCTATAACTTTTGAACGGAAGCAGCTAGAGCATTGAATTTTAGCATTTTGGAAAGGCGATGCCTTCAGCTTTTTTTAAAGCTATAGATCATCAAAATCGCTTGAAAATTGTGGATTTGGCAGCAATTTATATACAGGTGTTTTTTACATTTTTTTCTTTTGGCTATAACTTTTGAACGGAAGCAGCTAGAGCATTGAATTTTAGCATTTTGGAAAGGCGATGCCTTCAGCTTTTTTTAAAGCTATAGATCATCAAAATCGCTTGAAAATTGTGGATTTGGCAGCAATTTATATACAGGTGTTTTTTACATTTTTTTCTTTTGGCTATAACTTTTGAACGGAAGCAGCTAGAGCATTGAATTTTAGCATTTTGGAAAGGCGATGCCTTCAGCTTTTTTTAAAGCTATAGATCATCAAAATCGCTTGAAAATTGTGGATTTGGCAGCAATTTATATACAGGTGTTTTTTACATTTTTTTCTTTTGGCTATAACTTTTGAACGGAAGCAGCTAGAGCATTGAATTTTAGCATTTTGGAAAGGCGATGCCTTCAGCTTTTTTTAAAGCTATAGATCATCAAAATTGCTTGAAAATTGTGTATTTGGCAGCAATTTATATACAGGTGTTTTTTACATTTTTTTCTTTTGGCTATAACTTTTGAACGGAAGCAGCTAGAGCATTGAATTTTAGCATTTTGGAAAGGCGATGCCTTCAGCTTTTTTTAAAGCTATAGATCATCAAAATCGCTTGAAAATTGTGGATTTGGCAGCAATTTATATACAGGTGTTTTTTACATTTTTTCTTTTGGCTATAACTTTTGAACGGAAGCAGCTAGAGCATTGAATTTTAGCATTTTGGAAAGGCGATGCCTTCAGCTTTTTTTAAAGCTATAGATCATCAAAATCGCTTGAAAATTGTGGATTTGGCAGCAATTTATATACAGGTGTTTTTTACATTTTTTTCTTTTGGCTATAACTTTTGAACGGAAGCAGCTAGAGCATTGAATTTTAGCATTTTGGAAAGGCGATGCCTTCAGCTTTTTTTAAAGCTATAGATCATCAAAATTGCTTGAAAATTGTGGATTTGGCAGCCATTTATATACAGGTGTTTTTTACATTTTTTTCTTTTGGCTATAACTTTTGAACGGAAGCAGCTAGAGCATTGAATTTTAGCATTTTGGAAAGGCGATGCCTTCAGCTTTTTTTAAAGCTATAGATCATCAAAATCGCTTGAAAATTGTGGATTTGGCAGCAATTTATATACAGGTGTTTTTTACATTTTTTTCTTTTGGCTATAACTTTTGAACGGAAGCAGCTAGAGCATTGAATTTTAGCATTTTGGAAAGGCGATGCCTTCAGCTTTTTTTAAAGCTATAGATCATCAAAATTGCTTGAAAATTGTGGATTTGGCAGCCATTTATATACAGGTGTTTTTTACATTTTTTTCTTTTGGCTATAACTTTTGAACGGAAGCAGCTAGAGCATTGAATTTTAGCATTTTGGAAAGGCGATGCCTTCAGCTTTTTTTAAAGCTATAGATCATCAAAATCGCTTGAAAATTGTGGATTTGGCAGCAATTTATATACAGGTGTTTTTTACATTTTTTTCTTTTGGCTATAACTTTTGAACGGAAGCAGCTAGAGCATTGAATTTTAGCATTTTGGAAAGGCGATGCCTTCAGCTTTTTTTAAAGCTATAGATCATCAAAATTGCTTGAAAATTGTGGATTTGGCAGCCATTTATATACAGGTGTTTTTTACATTTTTTTCTTTTGGCTATAACTTTTGAACGGAAGCAGCTAGAGCATTGAATTTTAGCATTTTGGAAAGGCGATGCCTTCAGCTTTTTTTAAAGCTATAGATCATCAAAATTGCTTGAAAATTGTGGATTTGGCAGCAATTTATATACAGGTGTTTTTTACATTTTTTTCTTTTGGCTATAACTTTTGAACGGAAGCAGCTAGAGCATTGAATTTTAGCATTTTGGAAAGGCGATGCCTTCAGCTTTTTTTAAAGCTATAGATCATCAAAATTGCTTGAAAATTGTGGATTTGGCAGCCATTTATATACAGGTGTTTTTTTTACATTTTTTTCTTTTGGCTATAACTTTTGAACGGAAGCAGCTAGAGCATTGAATTTTAGCATTTTGGAAAGGCGATGCCTTCAGCTTTTTTTAAAGCTATAGATCATCAAAATCGCTTGAAAATTGTGGATTTGGCAGCAATTTATATACAGGTGTTTTTTACATTTTTTTCTTTTGGCTATAACTTTTGAACGGAAGCAGCTAGAGCATTGAATTTTAGCATTTTGGAAAGGCGATGCCTTCAGCTTTTTTTAAAGCTATAGATCATCAAAATTGCTTGAAAATTGTGGATTTGGCAGCAATTTATATACAGGTGTTTTTTACATTTTTTTCTTTTGGCTATAACTTTTGAACGGAAGCAGCTAGAGCATTGAATTTTAGCATTTTGGAAAGGCGATGCCTTCAGCTTTTTTTAAAGTATAGATCATCAAAATCGCTTGAAAATTGTGGATTTGGCAGCAATTTATATACAGGTGTTTTTTACATTTTTTTCTTTTGGCTATAACTTTTGAACGGAAGCAGCTAGAGCATTGAATTTTAGCATTTTGGAAAGGCGATGCCTTCAGCTTTTTTTAAAGCTATAGATCATCAAAATTGCTTGAAAATTGTGGATTTGGCAGCAATTTATATACAGGTGTTTTTTACATTTTTTTCTTTTGGCTATAACTTTTGAACGGAAGCAGCTAGAGCATTGAATTTTAGCATTTTGGAAAGGCGATGCCTTCAGCTTTTTTTAAAGCTATAGATCATCAAAATCGCTTGAAAATTGTGGATTTGGCAGCAATTTATATACAGGTGTTTTTTACATTTTTTTCTTTTGGCTATAACTTTTGAACGGAAGCAGCTAGAGCATTGAATTTTAGCATTTTGGAAAGGCGATGCCTTCAGCTTTTTTTAAAGCTATAGATCATCAAAATTGCTTGAAAATTGTGGATTTGGCAGCAATTTATATACAGGTGTTTTTTACATTTTTTTCTTTTGGCTATAACTTTTGAACGGAAGCAGCTAGAGCATTGAATTTTAGCATTTTGGAAAGGCGATGCCTTCAGCTTTTTTTAAAGCTATAGATCATCAAAATCGCTTGAAAATTGTGGATTTGGCAGCAATTTATATACAGGTGTTTTTTACATTTTTTTCTTTTGGCTATAACTTTTGAACGGAAGCAGCTAGAGCATTGAATTTTAGCATTTTGGAAAGGCGATGCCTTCAGCTTTTTTTAAAGCTATAGATCATCAAAATTGCTTGAAAATTGTGGATTTGGCAGCCATTTATATACAGGTGTTTTTTACATTTTTTTCTTTTGGCTATAACTTTTGAACGGAAGCAGCTAGAGCATTGAATTTTAGCATTTTGGAAAGGCGATGCCTTCAGCTTTTTTTAAAGCTATAGATCATCAAAATTGCTTGAAAATTGTGGATTTGGCAGCAATTTATATACAGGTGTTTTTTACATTTTTTTCTTTTGGCTATAACTTTTGAACGGAAGCAGCTAGAGCATTGAATTTTAGCATTTTGGAAAGGCGATGCCTTCAGCTTTTTTTAAAGCTATAGATCATCAAAATCGCTTGAAAATTGTGGATTTGGCAGCAATTTATATACAGGTGTTTTTTACATTTTTTTCTTTTGGCTATAACTTTTGAACGGAAGCAGCTAGAGCATTGAATTTTAGCATTTTGGAAAGGCGATGCCTTCAGCTTTTTTTAAAGCTATAGATCATCAAAATTGCTTGAAAATTGTGGATTTGGCAGCCATTTATATACAGGTGTTTTTTACATTTTTTTCTTTTGGCTATAACTTTTGAACGGAAGCAGCTAGAGCATTGAATTTTAGCATTTTGGAAAGGCGATGCCTTCAGCTTTTTTTAAAGCTATAGATCATCAAAATCGCTTGAAAATTGTGGATTTGGCAGCAATTTATATACAGGTGTTTTTTACATTTTTTTCTTTTGGCTATAACTTTTGAACGGAAGCAGCTAGAGCATTGAATTTTAGCATTTTGGAAAGGCGATGCCTTCAGCTTTTTTTAAAGCTATAGATCATCAAAATTGCTTGAAAATTGTGGATTTGGCAGCCATTTATATACAGGTGTTTTTTACATTTTTTTCTTTTGGCTATAACTTTTGAACGGAAGCAGCTAGAGCATTGAATTTTAGCAATTTGGAAAGGCGATGCCTTCAGCTTTTTTTAAAGCTATAGATCATCAAAATCGCTTGAAAATTGTGGATTTGGCAGCAATTTATATACAGGTGTTTTTTACATTTTTTTCTTTTGGCTATAACTTTTGAACGGAAGCAGCTAGAGCATTGAATTTTAGCATTTTGGAAAGGCGATGCCTTCAGCTTTTTTTAAAGCTATAGATCATCAAAATCGCTTGAAAATTGTGGATTTGGCAGCCATTTATATATAGGTGTTTTTTACATTTTTTTCTTTTGGCTATAACTTTTGAACGGAAGCAGCTAGAGCATTGAATTTTAGCATTTTGGAAAGGCGATGCATTCAGCTTTTTTTTAAGCTATAGATCATCAAAATCGCTTGAAAATTGTGGATTTGGCAGCCATTTATATACAGGTGTTTTTTACATTTTTTTCTTTTGGCTATAACTTTTGAACGGAAGCAGCTAGAGCATTGAATTTTAGCATTTTGGAAAGGCGATGCCTTCAGCTTTTTTTTAAGCTATAGATCATCAAAATCGCTTGAAAATTGTGGATTTGGCAGCCATTTATATACAGGTGTTTTTTACATTTTTTTCTTTTGGCTATAACTTTTGAACGGAAGCAGCTAGAGCATTGAATTTTAGCATTTTGGAAAGGCGATGCCTTCAGCTTTTTTTTAAGCTATAGATCATCAAAATCGCTTGAAAATTGTGGATTTGGCAGCCATTTATATATAGGTGTTATCTACATTTTTTTCTTTTGGCTATAACTTTTGAACGGAAGCAGCTAGAGCATTGAATTTTAGCATTTTGGAAAGGCGATGCCTTCAGCTTTTTTTTAAGCTATAGATCATCAAAATCGCTTGAAAATTGTGGATTTGGCAGCCATTTATATATAGGTGTTATCTACATTTTTTTCTTTTGGCTATAACTTTTGAACGGAAGCAGCTAGAGCATTGAATTTTAGCATTTTGGAAAGGCGATGCCTTCAGCTTTTTTTTAAGCTATAGATCATCAAAATCGCTTGAAAATTGTGGATTTGGCAGCCATTTATATATAGGTGTTATCTACATTTTTTTCTTTTGGCTATAACTTTTGAACGGAAGCAGCTAGAGCATTGAATTTTAGCATTTTGGAAAGGCGATGCCTTCAGCTTTTTTTTAAGCTATAGATCATCAAAATCGCTTGAAAATTGTGGATTTGGCAGCCATTTATATATAGGTGTTTTTTACATTTTTTTCTTTTGGCTATAACTTTTGAACGGAAGCAGCTAGAGCATTGAATTTTAGCATTTTGGAAAGGCGATGCATTCAGCTTTTTTTTAAGCTATAGATCATCAAAATCGCTTGAAAATTGTGGATTTGGCAGCCATTTATATACAGGTGTTTTTTACATTTTTTTCTTTTGGCTATAACTTTTGAACGGAAGCAGCTAGAGCATTGAATTTTAGCATTTTGGAAAGGCGATGCATTCAGCTTTTTTTTAAGCTATAGATCATCAAAATCGCTTGAAAATTGTGGATTTGGCAGCCATTTATATACAGGTGTTTTTTACATTTTTTTCTTTTGGCTATAACTTTTGAACGGAAGCAGCTAGAGCATTGAATTTTAGCATTTTGGAAAGGCGATGCCTTCAGCTTTTTTTTAAGCTATAGATCATCAAAATCGCTTGAAAATTGTGGATTTGGCAGCCATTTATATACAGGTGTTTTTTACATTTTTTTCTTTTGGCTATAACTTTTGAACGGAAGCAGCTAGGGCATTGAATTTTAGCATTTTGGAAAGGCGATGCATTCAGCTTTTTTTTAAGCTATAGATCATCAAAATCGCTTGAAAATTGTGGATTTGGCAGCCATTTATATACAGGTGTTTTTTACATTTTTTTCTTTTGGCTATAACTTTTGAACGGAAGCAGCTAGAGCATTGAATTTTAGCATTTTGGAAAGGCGATGCATTCAGCTTTTTTTTAAGCTATAGATCATCAAAATCGCTTGAAAATTGTGGATTTGGCAGCCATTTATATACAGGTGTTTTTTACATTTTTTTCTTTTGGCTATAACTTTTGAACGGAAGCAGCTAGAGCATTGAATTTTAGCATTTTGGAAAGGCGATGCATTCAGCTTTTTTTTAAGCTATAGATCATCAAAATCGCTTGAAAATTGTGGATTTGGCAGCCATTTATATACAGGTGTTTTTTACATTTTTTTCTTTTGGCTATAACTTTTGAACGGAAGCAGCTAGAGCATTGAATTTTAGCATTTTGGAAAGGCGATGCCTTCAGCTTTTTTTTAAGCTATAGATCATCAAAATCGCTTGAAAATTGTGGATTTGGCAGCCATTTATATACAGGTGTTTTTTACATTTTTTTCTTTTGGCTATAACTTTTGAACGGAAGCAGCTAGGGCATTGAATTTTAGCATTTTGGAAAGGCGATGCATTCAGCTTTTTTTTAAGCTATAGATCATCAAAATCGCTTGAAAATTGTGGATTTGGCAGCCATTTATATACAGGTGTTTTTTACATTTTTTTCTTTTGGCTATAACTTTTGAACGGAAGCAGCTAGAGCATTGAATTTTAGCATTTTGGAAAGGCGATGCATTCAGCTTTTTTTTAAGCTATAGATCATCAAAATCGCTTGAAAATTGTGGATTTGGCAGCCATTTATATACAGGTGTTTTTTACATTTTTTTCTTTTGGCTATAACTTTTGAACGGAAGCAGCTAGAGCATTGAATTTTAGCATTTTGGAAAGGCGATGCCTTCAGCTTTTTTTTAAGCTATAGATCATCAAAATCGCTTGAAAATTGTGGATTTGGCAGCCATTTATATACAGGTGTTTTTTACATTTTTTTCTTTTGGCTATAACTTTTGAACGGAAGCAGCTAGGGCATTGAATTTTAGCATTTTGGAAAGGCGATGCATTCAGCTTTTTTTTAAGCTATAGATCATCAAAATCGCTTGAAAATTGTGGATTTGGCAGCCATTTATATACAGGTGTTTTTTACATTTTTTTCTTTTGGCTATAACTTTTGAACGGAAGCAGCTAGAGCATTGAATTTTAGCATTTTGGAAAGGCGATGCCTTCAGCTTTTTTTTAAGCTATAGATCATCAAAATCGCTTGAAAATTGTGGATTTGGCAGCCATTTATATATAGGTGTTATCTACATTTTTTTCTTTTGGCTATAACTTTTGAACGGAAGCAGCTAGAGCATTGAATTTTAGCATTTTGGAAAGGCGATGCCTTCAGCTTTTTTTTAAGCTATAGATCATCAAAATCGCTTGAAAATTGTGGATTTGGCAGCCATTTATATATAGGTGTTATCTACATTTTTTTCTTTTGGCTATAACTTTTGAACGGAAGCAGCTAGAGCATTGAATTTTAGCATTTTGGAAAGGCGATGCCTTCAGCTTTTTTTTAAGCTATAGATCATCAAAATTGCTTGAAAATTGTGGATTTGGCAGCCATTTATATACAGGTGTTTTTTACATTTTTTTCTTTTGGGTATAACTTTTGAACGGAAGCAGCTAGAGCATTGAATTTTAGCATTTTGGAAAGGCGATGCCTTCAGCTTTTTTTAAAGCTATAGATCATCAAAATTGCTTGAAAATTGTGGATTTGGCAGCCATTTATATACAGGTGTTTTTTACATTTTTTTCTTTTGGCTATAACTTTTGAACGGAAGCAGCTAGAGCATTGAATTTTAGCATTTTGGAAAGGCGATGCCTTCAGCTTTTTTTAAAGCTATAGATCATCAAAATCGCTTGAAAATTGTGTATTTGGCAGCAATTTATATACAGGTGTTTTTTACATTTTTTTCTTTTGGCTATAACTTTTGAACGGAAGCAGCTAGAGCATTGAATTTTAGCATTTTGGAAAGGCGATGCCTTCAGCTTTTTTTAAAGCTATAGATCATCAAAATCGCTTGAAAATTGTGGATTTGGCAGCAATTTAATTTTGGAAAGGCGATGCCTTCAGCTTTTTTTAAAGCTATAGATCATCAAAATTGCTTGAAAATTGTGGATTTGACAGCCATTTATATACAGGTGTTTTTTACATTTTTTTCTTTTGGCTATAACTTTTGAACGGAAGCAGCTAGAGCATTGAATTTTAGCATTTTGGAAAGGCGATGCCTTCAGCGTTTTTTTAAGCTATAGATCATCAAAATCGCTTGAAAATTGTGGATTTGGCAGCCATTTATATACAGGTGTTTTTTACATTTTTTTCTTTTGGCTATAACTTTTGAACGGAAGCAGCTAGAGCATTGAATTTTAGCATTTTGGAAAGGCGATGCCTTCAGCTTTTTTTAAAGCTATAGATCATCAAAATCGCTTGAAAATTGTGGATTTGGCAGCCATTTATATATAGGTGTTATCTACATTTTTTTCTTTTGGCTATAACTTTTGAACGGAAGCAGCTAGGGCATTGAATTTTAGCATTTTGGAAAGGCGATGCCTTCAGCTTTTTTTAAAGCTATAGATCATCAAAATCGCTTGAAAATTGTGGATTTGGCAGCCATTTATATATAGGTGTTTTTTACATTTTTTTCTTTTGGCTATAACTTTTGAACGGAAGCAGCTAGAGCATTGAATTTTAGCATTTTGGAAAGGCGATGCATTCAGCTTTTTTTTAAGCTATAGATCATCAAAATCGCTTGAAAATTGTGGATTTGGCAGCCATTTATATACAGGTGTTTTTTACATTTTTTTCTTTTGGCTATAACTTTTGAACGGAAGCAGCTAGAGCATTGAATTTTAGCATTTTGGAAAGGCGATGCCTTCAGCTTTTTTTTAAGCTATAGATCATCAAAATCGCTTGAAAATTGTGGATTTGGCAGCCATTTATATACAGGTGTTTTTTACATTTTTTTCTTTTGGCTATAACTTTTGAACGGAAGCAGCTAGAGCATTGAATTTTAGCATTTTGGAAAGGCGATGCCTTCAGCTTTTTTTTAAGCTATAGATCATCAAAATCGCTTGAAAATTGTGGATTTGGCAGCCATTTATATACAGGTGTTTTTTACATTTTTTTCTTTTGGCTATAACTTTTGAACGGAAGCAGCTAGAGCATTGAATTTTAGCATTTTGGAAAGGCGATGCCTTCAGCTTTTTTTTAAGCTATAGATCATCAAAATCGCTTGAAAATTGTGGATTTGGCAGCCATTTATATACAGGTGTTTTTTACATTTTTTTCTTTTGGCTATAACTTTTGAACGGAAGCAGCTAGAGCATTGAATTTTAGCATTTTGGAAAGGCGATGCCTTCAGCTTTTTTTAAAGCTATAGATCATCAAAATCGCTTGAAAATTGTGGATTTGGCAGCCATTTATATACAGGTGTTTTTTACATTTTTTTCTTTTGGCTATAACTTTTGAACGGAAGCAGCTAGAGCATTGAATTTTAGCATTTTGGAAAGGCGATGCCTTCAGCTTTTTTTAAAGCTATAGATCATCAAAATCGCTTGAAAATTGTGGATTTGGCAGGCATTTATATATAGGTGTTATCTACATTTTTTTCTTTTGGCTATAACTTTTGAACGGAAGCAGCTAGAGCATTGAATTTTAGCATTTTGGAAAGGCGATGCCTTCAGCTTTTTTTTAAGCTATAGATCATCAAAATCGCTTGAAAATTGTGGATTTGGCAGCCATTTATATATAGGTGTTATCTACATTTTTTTCTTTTGGCTATAACTTTTGAACGGAAGCAGCTAGAGCATTGAATTTTAGCATTTTGGAAAGGCGATGCCTTCAGCTTTTTTTTAAGCTATAGATCATCAAAATCGCTTGAAAATTGTGGATTTGGCAGCCATTTATATACAGGTGTTTTTTACATTTTTTTCTTTTGCCTATAACTTTTGAACGGAAGCAGCTAGAGCATTGAATTTTAGCATTTTGGAAAGGCGATGCCTTCAGCTTTTTTTAAAGCTATAGATCATCAAAATTGCTTGAAAATTGTGGATTTGACAGCCATTTATATACAGGTGTTTTTTACATTTTTTTCTTTTGGCTATAACTTTTGAACGGAAGCAGCTAGAGCATTGAATTTTAGCATTTTGGAAAGGCGATGCCTTCAGCGTTTTTTTAAGCTATAGATCATCAAAATCGCTTGAAAATTGTGGATTTGGCAGCCATTTATATACAGGTGTTTTTTACATTTTTTTCTTTTGGCTATAACTTTTGAACGGAAGCAGCTAGAGCATTGAATTTTAGCATTTTGGAAAGGCGATGCCTTCAGCTTTTTTTAAAGCTATAGATCATCAAAATCGCTTGAAAATTGTGGATTTGGCAGCCATTTATATATAGGTGTTATCTACATTTTTTTCTTTTGGCTATAACTTTTGAACGGAAGCAGCTAGGGCATTGAATTTTAGCATTTTGGAAAGGCGATGCCTTCAGCTTTTTTTAAAGCTATAGATCATCAAAATCGCTTGAAAATTGTGGATTTGGCAGCCATTTATATATAGGTGTTTTTTACATTTTTTTCTTTTGGCTATAACTTTTGAACGGAAGCAGCTAGAGCATTGAATTTTAGCATTTTGGAAAGGCGATGCATTCAGCTTTTTTTTAAGCTATAGATCATCAAAATCGCTTGAAAATTGTGGATTTGGCAGCCATTTATATACAGGTGTTTTTTACATTTTTTTCTTTTGGCTATAACTTTTGAACGGAAGCAGCTAGAGCATTGAATTTTAGCATTTTGGAAAGGCGATGCCTTCAGCTTTTTTTAAAGCTATAGATCATCAAAATCGCTTGAAAATTGTGGATTTGGCAGCCATTTATATACAGGTGTTTTTTACATTTTTTTCTTTTGGCTATAACTTTTGAACGGAAGCAGCTAGAGCATTGAATTTTAGCATTTTGGAAAGGCGATGCCTTCAGCTTTTTTTTAAGCTATAGATCATCAAAATCGCTTGAAAATTGTGGATTTGGCAGCCATTTATATACAGGTGTTTTTTACATTTTTTTCTTTTGGCTATAACTTTTGAACGGAAGCAGCTAGAGCATTGAATTTTAGCATTTTGGAAAGGCGATGCCTTCAGCTTTTTTTTAAGCTATAGATCATCAAAATCGCTTGAAAATTGTGGATTTGGCAGCCATTTATATACAGGTGTTTTTTACATTTTGTTCTTTTGGCTATAACTTTTGAACGGAAGCAGCTAGAGCATTGAATTTTAGCATTTTGGAAAGGCGATGCCTTCAGCTTTTTTTTAAGCTATAGATCATCAAAATCGCTTGAAAATTGTGGATTTGGCAGCCATTTATATACAGGTGTTTTTTACATTTTTTTCTTTTGGCTATAACTTTTGAACGGAAGCAGCTAGAGCATTGAATTTTAGCATTTTGGAAAGGCGATGCCTTCAGCTTTTTTTAAAGCTATAGATCATCAAAATCGCTTGAAAATTGTGGATTTGGCAGGCATTTATATATAGGTGTTATCTACATTTTTTTCTTTTGGCTATAACTTTTGAACGGAAGCAGCTAGAGCATTGAATTTTAGCATTTTGGAAAGGCGATGCCTTCAGCTTTTTTTTAAGCTATAGATCATCAAAATCGCTTGAAAATTGTGGATTTGGCAGCCATTTATATATAGGTGTTATCTACATTTTTTTCTTTTGGCTATAACTTTTGAACGGAAGCAGCTAGAGCATTGAATTTTAGCATTTTGGAAAGGCGATGCCTTCAGCTTTTTTTTAAGCTATAGATCATCAAAATCGCTTGAAAATTGTGGATTTGGCAGCCATTTATATACAGGTGTTTTTTACATTTTTTTCTTTTGGCTATAACTTTTGAACGGAAGCAGCTAGAGCATTGAATTTTAGCATTTTGGAAAGGCGATGCCTTCAGCTTTTTTTTAAGCTATAGATCATCAAAATCGCTTGAAAATTGTGGATTTGGCAGCCATTTATATACAGGTGTTTTTTACATTTTTTTCTTTTGGCTATAACTTTTGAACGGAAGCAGCTAGAGCATTGAATTTTAGCATTTTGGAAAGGCGATGCCTTCAGCTTTTTTTAAAGCTATAGATCATCAAAATCGCTTGAAAATTGTGGATTTGGCAGGCATTTATATATAGGTGTTATCTACATTTTTTTCTTTTGGCTATAACTTTTGAACGGAAGCAGCTAGAGCATTGAATTTTAGCATTTTGGAAAGGCGATGCCTTCAGCTTTTTTTTAAGCTATAGATCATCAAAATCGCTTGAAAATTGTGGATTTGGCAGCCATTTATATATAGGTGTTATCTACATTTTTTTCTTTTGGCTATAACTTTTGAACGGAAGCAGCTAGAGCATTGAATTTTAGCATTTTGGAAAGGCGATGCCTTCAGCTTTTTTTTAAGCTATAGATCATCAAAATCGCTTGAAAATTGTGGATTTGGCAGCCATTTATATACAGGTGTTTTTTACATTTTTTTCTTTTGGCTATAACTTTTGAACGGAAGCAGCTAGAGCATTGAATTTTAGCATTTTGGAAAGGCGATGCCTTCAGCTTTTTTTTAAGCTATAGATCATCAAAATCGCTTGAAAATTGTGGATTTGGCAGCCATTTATATATAGGTGTTATCTACATTTTTTTCTTTTGGCTATAACTTTTGAACGGAAGCAGCTAGAGCATTGAATTTTAGCATTTTGGAAAGGCGATGCCTTCAGCTTTTTTTTAAGCTATAGGTCATCAAAATCGCTTGAAAATTGTGGATTTGGCAGCCATTTATATATAGGTGTTATCTGCATTTTTTTCTTTTGGCTATAACTTTTGAACGGAAGCAGCTAGAGCATCGAATTTTAGCATTTTGGAAAGGCGATGCCTTCAGCTTTTTTTTAAGCTATAGATCATCAAAATCGCTTGAAAATTGTGGATTTGGCAGCCATTTATATACAGGTGTTTTTTACATTTTTTTCTTTTGGCTATAACTTTTGAACGGAAGCAGCTAGAGCATTGAATTTTAGCATTTTGGAAAGGCGATGCCTTCAGCTTTTTTTTAAGCTATAGATCATCAAAATCGCTTGAAAATTGTGGATTTGGCAGCCATTTATATATAGGTGTTATCTACATTTTTTTCTTTTGGCTATAACTTTTGAACGGAAGCAGCTAGAGCATTGAATTTTAGCATTTTGGAAAGGCGATGCCTTCAGCTTTTTTTTAAGCTATAGGTCATCAAAATCGCTTGAAAATTGTGGATTTGGCAGCCATTTATATATAGGTGTTATCTGCATTTTTTTCTTTTGGCTATAACTTTTGAACGGAAGCAGCTAGAGCATTGAATTTTAGCATTTTGGAAAGGCGATGCCTTCAGCTTTTTTTTAAGCTATAGATCATCAAAATCGCTTGAAAATTGTGGATTTGGCAGCCATTTATATATAGGTGTTATCTACATTTTTTCTTTTGGCTATAACTTTTGAACGGAAGCAGCTAGAGCATTGAATTTTAGCATTTTGGAAAGGCGATGCCTTCAGCTTTTTTTTAAGCTATAGATCATCAAAATCGCTTGAAAATTGTGGATTTGGCAGCCATTTATATACAGGTGTTTTTTACATTTTTTTCTTTTGGCTATAACTTTTGAACGGAAGCAGCTAGAGCATTGAATTTTAGCATTTTGGAAAGGCGATGCCTTCAGCTTTTTTTTAAGCTATAGATCATCAAAATCGCTTGAAAATTGTGGATTTGGCAGCCATTTATATATAGGTGTTATCTACATTTTTTCTTTTGGCTATAACTTTTGAACGGAAGCAGCTAGAGCATTGAATTTTAGCATTTTGGAAAGGCGATGCCTTCAGCTTTTTTTTAAGCTATAGATCATCAAAATCGCTTGAAAATTGTGGATTTGGCAGCCATTTATATACAGGTGTTTTTTACATTTTTTTCTTTTGGCTATAACTTTTGAACGGAAGCAGCTAGAGCATTGAATTTTAGCATTTTGGAAAGGCGATGCCTTCAGCTTTTTTTTAAGCTATAGATCATCAAAATCGCTTGAAAATTGTGGATTTGGCAGCCATTTATATACAGGTGTTTTTTACATTTTTTTCTTTTGGCTATAACTTTTCAACGGAAGCAGCTAGAGCATTGAATTTTAGCATTTTGGAAAGGCGATGCCTTCAGCTTTTTTTTAAGCTATAGATCATCAAAATCGCTTGAAAATTGTGGATTTGGCAGCCATTTATATACAGGTGTTTTTTACATTTTTTTCTTTTGGCTATAACTTTTGAACGGAAGCAGCTAGAGCATTGAATTTTAGCATTTTGGAAAGGCGATGCCTTCAGCTTTTTTTTAAGCTATAGATCATCAAAATCGCTTGAAAATTGTGGATTTGGCAGCCATTTATATATAGGTGTTATCTACATTTTTTCTTTTGGCTATAACTTTTGAACGGAAGCAGCTAGAGCATTGAATTTTAGCATTTTGGAAAGGCGATGCCTTCAGCTTTTTTTTAAGCTATAGATCATCAAAATCGCTTGAAAATTGTGGATTTGGCAGCCATTTATATACAGGTGTTTTTTACATTTTTTTCTTTTGGCTATAACTTTTGAACGGAAGCAGCTAGAGCATTGAATTTTAGCATTTTGGAAAGGCGATGCCTTCAGCTTTTTTTTAAGCTATAGATCATCAAAATCGCTTGAAAATTGTGGATTTGGCAGCCATTTATATACAGGTGTTTTTTACATTTTTTTCTTTTGGCTATAACTTTTGAACGGAAGCAGCTAGAGCATTGAATTTTAGCATTTTGGAAAGGCGATGCCTTCAGCTTTTTTTTAAGCTATAGATCATCAAAATCGCTTGAAAATTGTGGATTTGGCAGCCATTTATATATAGGTGTTTTTTACATTTTTTTCTTTTGGCTATAACTTTTGAACGGAAGCAGCTAGAGCATTGAATTTTAGCATTTTGGAAAGGCGATGCCTTCAGCTTTTTTTTAAGCTATAGATCATCAAAATCGCTTGAAAATTGTGGATTTGGCAGCCATTTATATATAGGTGTTTTTTACATTTTTTTCTTTTGGCTATAACTTTTGAACGGAAGCAGCTAGAGCATTGAATTTTAGCATTTTGGAAAGGCGATGCCTTCAGCTTTTTTTTAAGCTATAGATCATCAAAATCGCTTGAAAATTGTGGATTTGGCAGCCATTTATATATAGGTGTTATCTACATTTTTTTCTTTTGGCTATAACTTTTGAACGGAAGCAGCTAGAGCATTGAATTTTAGCATTTTGGAAAGGCGATGCCTTCAGCTTTTTTTTAAGCTATAGATCATCAAAATCGCTTGAAAATTGTGGATTTGGCAGCCATTTATATATAGGTGTTATCTACATTTTTTTCTTTTGGCTATAACTTTTGAACGGAAGCAGCTAGAGCATTGAATTTTAGCATTTTGGAAAGGCGATGCCTTCAGCTTTTTTTTAAGCTATAGATCATCAAAATCGCTTGAAAATTGTGGATTTGGCAGCCATTTATATATAGGTGTTATCTACATTTTTTCTTTTGGCTATAACTTTTGAACGGAAGCAGCTAGAGCATTGCATTTTAGCATTTTGGAAAGGCGATGCCTTCAGCTTTTTTTAAAGCTATAGATCATCAAAATCGCTTGAAAATTGTGGATTTGGCAGCCATTTATATACAGGTGTTTTTTACATTTTTTTCTTTTGGCTATAACTTTTGAACGGAAGCAGCTAGAGCATTGAATTTTAGCATTTTGGAAAGGCGATGCCTTCAGCTTTTTTTTAAGCTATAGATCATCAAAATCGCTTGAAAATTGTGGATTTGGCAGCCATTTATATACAGGTGTTTTTTACATTTTTTTCTTTTGGCTATAACTTTTGAACGGAAGCAGCTAGAGCATTGAATTTTAGCATTTTGGAAAGGCGATGCCTTCAGCTTTTTTTTAAGCTATAGATCATCAAAATCGCTTGAAAATTGTGGATTTGGCAGCCATTTATATACAGGTGTTTTTTACATTTTGTTCTTTTGGCTATAACTTTTGAACGGAAGCAGCTAGAGCATTGAATTTTAGCATTTTGGAAAGGCGATGCCTTCAGCTTTTTTTTAAGCTATAGATCATCAAAATCGCTTGAAAATTGTGGATTTGGCAGCAATTTATATACAGGTGTTTTTTACATTTTTTTCTTTTGGCTATAACTTTTGAACGGAAGCAGCTAGAGCATTGAATTTTAGCATTTTGGAAAGGCGATGCCTTCAGCTTTTTTTAAAGCTATAGATCATCAAAATTGCTTGAAAATTGTGGATTTGACAGCCATTTATATACAGGTGTTTTTTACATTTTTTTCTTTTGGCTATAACTTTTGAACGGAAGCAGCTAGAGCATTCAATTTTAGCATTTTGGAAAGGCGATGCCTTCAGCGTTTTTTTAAGCTATAGATCATCAAAATCGCTTGAAAATTGTGGATTTGGCAGCCATTTATATACAGGTGTTTTTTACATTTTTTTCTTTTGGCTATAACTTTTGAACGGAAGCAGCTAGAGCATTGAATTTTAGCATTTTGGAAAGGCGATGCCTTCAGCTTTTTTTAAAGCTATAGATCATCAAAATCGCTTGAAAATTGTGGATTTGGCAGCCATTTATATATAGGTGTTATCTACATTTTTTTCTTTTGGCTATAACTTTTGAACGGAAGCAGCTAGGGCATTGAATTTTAGCATTTTGGAAAGGCGATGCCTTCAGCTTTTTTTAAAGCTATAGATCATCAAAATCGCTTGAAAATTGTGGATTTGGCAGCCATTTATATATAGGTGTTTTTTACATTTTTTTCTTTTGGCTATAACTTTTGAACGGAAGCAGCTAGAGCATTGAATTTTAGCATTTTGGAAAGGCGATGCATTCAGCTTTTTTTTAAGCTATAGATCATCAAAATCGCTTGAAAATTGTGGATTTGGCAGCCATTTATATACAGGTGTTTTTTACATTTTTTTCTTTTGGCTATAACTTTTGAACGGAAGCAGCTAGAGCATTGAATTTTAGCATTTTGGAAAGGCGATGCCTTCAGCTTTTTTTAAAGCTATAGATCATCAAAATCGCTTGAAAATTGTGGATTTGGCAGCCATTTATATATAGGTGTTATCTACATTTTTTTCTTTTGGCTATAACTTTTGAACGGAAGCAGCTAGAGCATTGAATTTTAGCATTTTGGAAAGGCGATGCCTTCAGCTTTTTTTTAAGCTATAGATCATCAAAATCGCTTGAAAATTGTGGATTTGGCAGCCATTTATATATAGGTGTTTTTTACATTTTTTTCTTTTGGCTATAACTTTTGAACGGAAGCAGCTAGAGCATTGAATTTTAGCATTTTGGAAAGGCGATGCCTTCAGCTTTTTTTTAAGCTATAGATCATCAAAATCGCTTGAAAATTGTGGATTTGGCAGCCATTTATATATAGGTGTTTTTTACATTTTTTTCTTTTGGCTATAACTTTTGAACGGAAGCAGCTAGAGCATTGAATTTTAGCATTTTGGAAAGGCGATGCCTTCAGCTTTTTTTTAAGCTATAGATCATCAAAATCGCTTGAAAATTGTGGATTTGGCAGCCATTTATATATAGGTGTTATCTACATTTTTTTCTTTTGGCTATAACTTTTGAACGGAAGCAGCTAGAGCATTGAATTTTAGCATTTTGGAAAGGCGATGCCTTCAGCTTTTTTTTAAGCTATAGATCATCAAAATCGCTTGAAAATTGTGGATTTGGCAGCCATTTATATATAGGTGTTATCTACATTTTTTTCTTTTGGCTATAACTTTTGAACGGAAGCAGCTAGAGCATTGAATTTTAGCATTTTGGAAAGGCGATGCCTTCAGCTTTTTTTTAAGCTATAGATCATCAAAATCGCTTGAAAATTGTGGATTTGGCAGCCATTTATATATAGGTGTTATCTACATTTTTTCTTTTGGCTATAACTTTTGAACGGAAGCAGCTAGAGCATTGCATTTTAGCATTTTGGAAAGGCGATGCCTTCAGCTTTTTTTAAAGCTATAGATCATCAAAATCGCTTGAAAATTGTGGATTTGGCAGCCATTTATATACAGGTGTTTTTTACATTTTTTTCTTTTGGCTATAACTTTTGAACGGAAGCAGCTAGAGCATTGAATTTTAGCATTTTGGAAAGGCGATGCCTTCAGCTTTTTTTTAAGCTATAGATCATCAAAATCGCTTGAAAATTGTGGATTTGGCAGCCATTTATATACAGGTGTTTTTTACATTTTTTTCTTTTGGCTATAACTTTTGAACGGAAGCAGCTAGAGCATTGAATTTTAGCATTTTGGAAAGGCGATGCCTTCAGCTTTTTTTTAAGCTATAGATCATCAAAATCGCTTGAAAATTGTGGATTTGGCAGCCATTTATATACAGGTGTTTTTTACATTTTGTTCTTTTGGCTATAACTTTTGAACGGAAGCAGCTAGAGCATTGAATTTTAGCATTTTGGAAAGGCGATGCCTTCAGCTTTTTTTTAAGCTATAGATCATCAAAATCGCTTGAAAATTGTGGATTTGGCAGCAATTTATATACAGGTGTTTTTTACATTTTTTTCTTTTGGCTATAACTTTTGAACGGAAGCAGCTAGAGCATTGAATTTTAGCATTTTGGAAAGGCGATGCCTTCAGCTTTTTTTAAAGCTATAGATCATCAAAATTGCTTGAAAATTGTGGATTTGACAGCCATTTATATACAGGTGTTTTTTACATTTTTTTCTTTTGGCTATAACTTTTGAACGGAAGCAGCTAGAGCATTCAATTTTAGCATTTTGGAAAGGCGATGCCTTCAGCGTTTTTTTAAGCTATAGATCATCAAAATCGCTTGAAAATTGTGGATTTGGCAGCCATTTATATACAGGTGTTTTTTACATTTTTTTCTTTTGGCTATAACTTTTGAACGGAAGCAGCTAGAGCATTGAATTTTAGCATTTTGGAAAGGCGATGCCTTCAGCTTTTTTTAAAGCTATAGATCATCAAAATCGCTTGAAAATTGTGGATTTGGCAGCCATTTATATATAGGTGTTATCTACATTTTTTTCTTTTGGCTATAACTTTTGAACGGAAGCAGCTAGGGCATTGAATTTTAGCATTTTGGAAAGGCGATGCCTTCAGCTTTTTTTAAAGCTATAGATCATCAAAATCGCTTGAAAATTGTGGATTTGGCAGCCATTTATATATAGGTGTTTTTTACATTTTTTTCTTTTGGCTATAACTTTTGAACGGAAGCAGCTAGAGCATTGAATTTTAGCATTTTGGAAAGGCGATGCATTCAGCTTTTTTTTAAGCTATAGATCATCAAAATCGCTTGAAAATTGTGGATTTGGCAGCCATTTATATACAGGTGTTTTTTACATTTTTTTCTTTTGGCTATAACTTTTGAACGGAAGCAGCTAGAGCATTGAATTTTAGCATTTTGGAAAGGCGATGCCTTCAGCTTTTTTTTAAGCTATAGATCATCAAAATCGCTTGAAAATTGTGGATTTGGCAGCCATTTATATACAGGTGTTTTTTACATTTTTTTCTTTTGGCTATAACTTTTGAACGGAAGCAGCTAGAGCATTGAATTTTAGCATTTTGGAAAGGCGATGCCTTCAGCTTTTTTTTAAGCTATAGATCATCAAAATCGCTTGAAAATTGTGGATTTGGCAGCCATTTATATACAGGTGTTTTTTACATTTTTTTCTTTTGGCTATAACTTTTGAACGGAAGCAGCTAGAGCATTGAATTTTAGCATTTTGGAAAGGCGATGCCTTCAGCTTTTTTTTAAGCTATAGATCATCAAAATCGCTTGAAAATTGTGGATTTGGCAGCCATTTATATACAGGTGTTTTTTACATTTTGTTCTTTTGGCTATAACTTTTGAACGGAAGCAGCTAGAGCATTGAATTTTAGCATTTTGGAAAGGCGATGCCTTCAGCTTTTTTTAAAGCTATAGATCATCAAAATCGCTTGAAAATTGTGGATTTGGCAGCCATTTATATACAGGTGTTTTTTACATTTTTTTCTTTTGGCTATAACTTTTGAACGGAAGCAGCTAGAGCATTGAATTTTAGCATTTTGGAAAGGCGATGCCTTCAGCTTTTTTTAAAGCTATAGATCATCAAAATCGCTTGAAAATTGTGGATTTGGCAGGCATTTATATATAGGTGTTATCTACATTTTTTTCTTTTGGCTATAACTTTTGAACGGAAGCAGCTAGAGCATTGAATTTTAGCATTTTGGAAAGGCGATGCCTTCAGCTTTTTTTTAAGCTATAGATCATCAAAATCGCTTGAAAATTGTGGATTTGGCAGCCATTTATATATAGGTGTTATCTACATTTTTTTCTTTTGGCTATAACTTTTGAACGGAAGCAGCTAGAGCATTGAATTTTAGCATTTTGGAAAGGCGATGCCTTCAGCTTTTTTTTAAGCTATAGATCATCAAAATCGCTTGAAAATTGTGGATTTGGCAGCCATTTATATACAGGTGTTTTTTACATTTTTTTCTTTTGGCTATAACTTTTGAACGGAAGCAGCTAGAGCATTGAATTTTAGCATTTTGGAAAGGCGATGCCTTCAGCTTTTTTTAAAGCTATAGATCATCAAAATCGCTTGAAAATTGTGGATTTGGCAGGCATTTATATATAGGTGTTATCTACATTTTTTTCTTTTGGCTATAACTTTTGAACGGAAGCAGCTAGAGCATTGAATTTTAGCATTTTGGAAAGGCGATGCCTTCAGCTTTTTTTAAAGCTATAGATCATCAAAATCGCTTGAAAATTGTGGATTTGGCAGCCATTTATATACAGGTGTTTTTTACATTTTTTTCTTTTGGCTATAACTTTTGAACGGAAGCAGCTAGAGCATTGAATTTTAGCATTTTGGAAAGGCGATGCCTTCAGCTTTTTTTAAAGCTATAGATCATCAAAATCGCTTGAAAATTGTGGATTTGGCAGGCATTTATATATAGGTGTTTTTTACATTTTTTTCTTTTGGCTATAACTTTTGAACGGAAGCAGCTAGAGCATTGAATTTTAGCATTTTGGAAAGGCGATGCCTTCAGCTTTTTTTTAAGCTATAGATCATCAAAATCGCTTGAAAATTGTGGATTTGGCAGCCATTTATATACAGGTGTTTTTTACATTTTTTTCTTTTGGCTATAACTTTTGAACGGAAGCAGCTAGAGCATTGAATTTTAGCATTTTGGAAAGGCGATGCCTTCAGCTTTTTTTTAAGCTATAGATCATCAAAATCGCTTGAAAATTGTGGATTTGGCAGCCATTTATATATAGGTGTTATCTACATTTTTTTCTTTTGGCTATAACTTTTGAACGGAAGCAGCTAGAGCATTGAATTTTAGCATTTTGGAAAGGCGATGCCTTCAGCTTTTTTTTAAGCTATAGATCATCAAAATCGCTTGAAAATTGTGGATTTGGCAGCCATTTACATATAGGTGTTATCTACATTTTTTTCTTTTGGCTATAACTTTTGAACGGAAGCAGCTAGAGCATTGAATTTTAGCATTTTGGAAAGGCGATGCCTTCAGCTTTTTTTTAAGCTATAGATCATCAAAATCGCTTGAAAATTGTGGATTTGGCAGCCATTTACATATAGGTGTTATCTACATTTTTTTCTTTTGGCTATAACTTTTGAACGGAAGCAGCTAGAGCATTGAATTTTAGCATTTTGGAAAGGCGATGCCTTCAGCTTTTTTTTAAGCTATAGATCATCAAAATCGCTTGAAAATTGTGGATTTGGCAGCCATTTATATATAGGTGTTATCTACATTTTTTTCTTTTGGCTATAACTTTTGAACGGAAGCAGCTAGAGCATTGAATTTTAGCATTTTGGAAAGGCGATGCCTTCAGCTTTTTTTTAAGCTATAGATCATCAAAATCGCTTGAAAATTGTGGATTTGGCAGCCATTTATATACAGGTGTTTTTTACATTTTTTTCTTTTGGCTATAACTTTTGAACGGAAGCAGCTAGAGCATTGAATTTTAGCATTTTGGAAAGGCGATGCCTTCAGCTTTTTTTTAAGCTATAGATCATCAAAATCGCTTGAAAATTGTGGATTTGGCAGCCATTTATATACAGGTGTTTTTTACATTTTTTTCTTTTGGCTATAACTTTTGAACGGAAGCAGCTAGAGCATTGAATTTTAGCATTTTGGAAAGGCGATGCCTTCAGCTTTTTTTTAAGCTATAGATCATCAAAATCGCTTGAAAATTGTGGATTTGGCAGCCATTTATATATAGGTGTTATCTACATTTTTTTCTTTTGGCTATAACTTTTGAACGGAAGCAGCTAGAGCATTGAATTTTAGCATTTTGGAAAGGCGATGCCTTCAGCTTTTTTTTAAGCTATAGGTCATCAAAATCGCTTGAAAATTGTGGATTTGGCAGCCATTTATATATAGGTGTTATCTGCATTTTTTTCTTTTGGCTATAACTTTTGAACGGAAGCAGCTAGAGCATTGAATTTTAGCATTTTGGAAAGGCGATGCCTTCAGCTTTTTTTTAAGCTATAGATCATCAAAATCGCTTGAAAATTGTGGATTTGGCAGCCATTTATATATAGGTGTTATCTACATTTTTTCTTTTGGCTATAACTTTTGAACGGAAGCAGCTAGAGCATTGAATTTTAGCATTTTGGAAAGGCGATGCCTTCAGCTTTTTTTTAAGCTATAGATCATCAAAATCGCTTGAAAATTGTGGATTTGGCAGCCATTTATATACAGGTGTTTTTTACATTTTTTTCTTTTGGCTATAACTTTTGAACGGAAGCAGCTAGAGCATTGAATTTTAGCATTTTGGAAAGGCGATGCCTTCAGCTTTTTTTTAAGCTATAGATCATCAAAATCGCTTGAAAATTGTGGATTTGGCAGCCATTTATATATAGGTGTTATCTACATTTTTTCTTTTGGCTATAACTTTTGAACGGAAGCAGCTAGAGCATTGAATTTTAGCATTTTGGAAAGGCGATGCCTTCAGCTTTTTTTTAAGCTATAGATCATCAAAATCGCTTGAAAATTGTGGATTTGGCAGCCATTTATATACAGGTGTTTTTTACATTTTTTTCTTTTGGCTATAACTTTTGAACGGAAGCAGCTAGAGCATTGAATTTTAGCATTTTGGAAAGGCGATGCCTTCAGCTTTTTTTTAAGCTATAGATCATCAAAATCGCTTGAAAATTGTGGATTTGGCAGCCATTTATATACAGGTGTTTTTTACATTTTTTTCTTTTGGCTATAACTTTTCAACGGAAGCAGCTAGAGCATTGAATTTTAGCATTTTGGAAAGGCGATGCCTTCAGCTTTTTTTTAAGCTATAGATCATCAAAATCGCTTGAAAATTGTGGATTTGGCAGCCATTTATATACAGGTGTTTTTTACATTTTTTTCTTTTGGCTATAACTTTTGAACGGAAGCAGCTAGAGCATTGAATTTTAGCATTTTGGAAAGGCGATGCCTTCAGCTTTTTTTTAAGCTATAGATCATCAAAATCGCTTGAAAATTGTGGATTTGGCAGCCATTTATATACAGGTGTTTTTTACATTTTTTTCTTTTGGGTATAACTTTTGAACGGAAGCAGCTAGAGCATTGAATTTTAGCATTTTGGAAAGGCGATGCCTTCAGCTTTTTTTTAAGCTATAGATCATCAAAATCGCTTGAAAATTGTGGATTTGGCAGCCATTTATATATAGGTGTTATCTACATTTTTTCTTTTGGCTATAACTTTTGAACGGAAGCAGCTAGAGCATTGAATTTTAGCATTTTGGAAAGGCGATGCCTTCAGCTTTTTTTTAAGCTATAGATCATCAAAATCGCTTGAAAATTGTGGATTTGGCAGCCATTTATATACAGGTGTTTTTTACATTTTTTTCTTTTGGCTATAACTTTTGAACGGAAGCAGCTAGAGCATTGAATTTTAGCATTTTGGAAAGGCGATGCCTTCAGCTTTTTTTTAAGCTATAGATCATCAAAATCGCTTGAAAATTGTGGATTTGGCAGCCATTTATATATAGGTGTTATCTACATTTTTTTCTTTTGGCTATAACTTTTGAACGGAAGCAGCTAGAGCATTGAATTTTAGCATTTTGGAAAGGCGATGCCTTCAGCTTTTTTTTAAGCTATAGATCATCAAAATCGCTTGAAAATTGTGGATTTGGCAGCCATTTATATATAGGTGTTATCTACATTTTTTTCTTTTGGCTATAACTTTTGAACGGAAGCAGCTAGAGCATTGAATTTTAGCATTTTGGAAAGGCGATGCCTTCAGCTTTTTTTTAAGCTATAGATCATCAAAATCGCTTGAAAATTGTGGATTTGGCAGCCATTTATATATAGGTGTTATCTACATTTTTTTCTTTTGGCTATAACTTTTGAACGGAAGCAGCTAGAGCATTGAATTTTAGCATTTTGGAAAGGCGATGCCTTCAGCTTTTTTTTAAGCTATAGATCATCAAAATCGCTTGAAAATTGTGGATTTGGCAGCCATTTATATATAGGTGTTATCTACATTTTTTTCTTTTGGCTATAACTTTTGAACGGAAGCAGCTAGAGCATTGCATTTTAGCATTTTGGAAAGGCGATGCCTTCAGCTTTTTTTAAAGCTATAGATCATCAAAATCGCTTGAAAATTGTGGATTTGGCAGCCATTTATATACAGGTGTTTTTTACATTTTTTTCTTTTGGCTATAACTTTTGAACGGAAGCAGCTAGAGCATTGAATTTTAGCATTTTGGAAAGGCGATGCCTTCAGCTTTTTTTTAAGCTATAGATCATCAAAATCGCTTGAAAATTGTGGATTTGGCAGCCATTTATATACAGGTGTTTTTTACATTTTTTTCTTTTGGCTATAACTTTTGAACGGAAGCAGCTAGAGCATTGAATTTTAGCATTTTGGAAAGGCGATGCCTTCAGCTTTTTTTTAAGCTATAGATCATCAAAATCGCTTGAAAATTGTGGATTTGGCAGCCATTTATATATAGGTGTTATCTACATTTTTTTCTTTTGGCTATAACTTTTGAACGGAAGCAGCTAGAGCATTGAATTTTAGCATTTTGGAAAGGCGATGCCTTCAGCTTTTTTTAAAGCTATAGATCATCAAAATCGCTTGAAAATTGTGGATTTGGCAGCCATTTATATACAGGTGTTTTTTACATTTTTTTCTTTTGGCTATAACTTTTGAACGGAAGCAGCTAGAGCATTGAATTTTAGCATTTTGGAAAGGCGATGCCTTCAGCTTTTTTTTAAGCTATAGATCATCAAAATCGCTTGAAAATTGTGGATTTGGCAGCCATTTATATATAGGTGTTATCTACATTTTTTTCTTTTGGCTATAACTTTTGAACGGAAGCAGCTAGAGCATTGAATTTTAGCATTTTGGAAAGGCGATGCCTTCAGCTTTTTTTTAAGCTATAGATCATCAAAATCGCTTGAAAATTGTGGATTTGGCAGCCATTTATATATAGGTGTTATCTACATTTTTTTTCTTTTGGCTATAACTTTTGAACGGAAGCAGCTAGAGCATTGAATTTTAGCATTTTGGAAAGGCGATGCCTTCAGCTTTTTTTTAAGCTATAGATCATCAAAATCGCTTGAAAATTGTGGATTTGGCAGCCATTTATATACAGGTGTTTTTTACATTTTTTTTCTTTTGGGTATAACTTTTGAACGGAAGCAGCTAGAGCATTGAATTTTAGCATTTTGGAAAGGCGATGCCTTCAGCTTTTTTTTAAGCTATAGATCATCAAAATCGCTTGAAAATTGTGGATTTGGCAGCCATTTACATATAGGTGTTATCTACATTTTTTTCTTTTGGCTATAACTTTTGAACGGAAGCAGCTAGAGCAATGAATTTTAGCATTTTGGAAAGGCGATGCCTTCAGCTTTTTTTTAAGCTATAGATCATCAAAATCGCTTGAAAATTGTGGATTTGGCAGCCATTTATATACAGGTGTTTTTTACATTTTTTTCTTTTGGCTATAACTTTTGAACGGAAGCAGCTAGAGCATTGAATTTTAGCATTTTGGAAAGGCGATGCCTTCAGCTTTTTTTTAAGCTATAGATCATCAAAATCGCTTGAAAATTGTGGATTTGGCAGCCATTTATATATAGGTGTTATCTACATTTTTTTCTTTTGGCTATAACTTTTGAACGGAAGCAGCTAGAGCATTGAATTTTAGCATTTTGGAAAGGCGATGCCTTCAGCTTTTTTTTAAGCTATAGATCATCAAAATCGCTTGAAAATTGTGGATTTGGCAGCCATTTATATATAGGTGTTATCTACATTTTTTTCTTTTGGCTATAACTTTTGAACGGAAGCAGCTAGAGCATTGAATTTTAGAATTTTGGAAAGGCGATGCCTTTAGCTTTTTTTAAAGCTATAGATCATCAAAATCGCTTGAAAATTGTGGATTTGGCAGCCATTTATATACAGGTGTTTTTTACATTTTTTTCTTTTGGCTATAACTTTTGAACGGAAGCAGCTAGAGCATTGAATTTTAGCATTTTGGAAAGGCGATGCCTTCAGCTTTTTTTTAAGCTATAGATCATCAAAATCGCTTGAAAATTGTGGATTTGGCAGCCATTTATATATAGGTGTTATCTACATTTTTTTCTTTTGGCTATAACTTTTGAACGGAAGCAGCTAGAGCATTGAATTTTAGCATTTTGGAAAGGCGATGCCTTCAGCTTTTTTTTAAGCTATAGATCATCAAAATCGCTTGAAAATTGTGGATTTGGCAGCCATTTATATATAGGTGTTATCTACATTTTTTTCTTTTGGCTATAACTTTTGAACGGAAGCAGCTAGAGCATTGAATTTTAGAATTTTGGAAAGGCGATGCCTTTAGCTTTTTTTAAAGCTATAGATCATCAAAATCGCTTGAAAATTGTGGATTTGGCAGCCATTTATATACAGGTGTTTTTTACATTTTTTTCTTTTGGCTATAACTTTTGAACGGAAGCAGCTAGAGCATTGAATTTTAGCATTTTGGAAAGGCGATGCCTTCAGCTTTTTTTTAAGCTATAGATCATCAAAATCGCTTGAAAATTGTGGATTTGGCAGCCATTTATATATAGGTGTTATCTACATTTTTTTCTTTTGGCTATAACTTTTGAACGGAAGCAGCTAGAGCATTGAATTTTAGCATTTTGGAAAGGCGATGCCTTCAGCTTTTTTTTAAGCTATAGATCATCAAAATCGCTTGAAAATTGTGGATTTGGCAGCCATTTATATACAGGTGTTTTTTACATTTTTTTTCTTTTGGGTATAACTTTTGAACGGAAGCAGCTAGAGCATTGAATTTTAGCATTTTGGAAAGGCGATGCCTTCAGCTTTTTTTTAAGCTATAGATCATCAAAATTGCTTGAAAATTGTGGATTTGGCAGCCATTTATATATAGGTGTTTTTTACATTTTTTTCTTTTGGCTATAACTTTTGAACGGAAGCAGCTAGAGCATTGAATTTTAGCATTTTGGAAAGGCGATGCCTTCAGCTTTTTTTTAAGCTATAGATCATCAAAATCGCTTGAAAATTGTGGATTTGGCAGCCATTTATATACAGGTGTTTTTTACATTTTTTTCTTTTGGCTATAACTTTTGAACGGAAGCAGCTAGAGCATTGAATTTTAGCATTTTGGAAAGGCGATGCCTTCAGCTTTTTTTTAAGCTATAGATCATCAAAATCGCTTGAAAATTGTGGATTTGGCAGCCATTTATATACAGGTGTTTTTTACATTTTTTTCTTTTGGCTATAACTTTTGAACGGAAGCAGCTAGAGCATTGAATTTTAGCATTTTGGAAAGGCGATGCCTTCAGCTTTTTTTTAAGCTATAGATCATCAAAATCGCTTGAAAATTGTGGATTTGGCAGCCATTTATATATAGGTGTTATCTACATTTTTTTCTTTTGGCTATAACTTTTGAACGGAAGCAGCTAGAGCATTGAATTTTAGCATTTTGGAAAGGCGATGCCTTCAGCTTTTTTTAAAGCTATAGATCATCAAAATCGCTTGAAAATTGTGGATTTGGCAGCCATTTATATACAGGTGTTTTTTACATTTTTTTCTTTTGGCTATAACTTTTGAACGGAAGCAGCTAGAGCATTGAATTTTAGCATTTTGGAAAGGCGATGCCTTCAGCTTTTTTTTAAGCTATAGATCATCAAAATCGCTTGAAAATTGTGGATTTGGCAGCCATTTATATATAGGTGTTATCTACATTTTTTTCTTTTGGCTATAACTTTTGAACGGAAGCAGCTAGAGCATTGAATTTTAGCATTTTGGAAAGGCGATGCCTTCAGCTTTTTTTTAAGCTATAGATCATCAAAATCGCTTGAAAATTGTGGATTTGGCAGCCATTTATATATAGGTGTTATCTACATTTTTTTTCTTTTGGCTATAACTTTTGAACGGAAGCAGCTAGAGCATTGAATTTTAGCATTTTGGAAAGGCGATGCCTTCAGCTTTTTTTTAAGCTATAGATCATCAAAATCGCTTGAAAATTGTGGATTTGGCAGCCATTTACATATAGGTGTTATCTACATTTTTTTCTTTTGGCTATAACTTTTGAACGGAAGCAGCTAGAGCAATGAATTTTAGCATTTTGGAAAGGCGATGCCTTCAGCTTTTTTTTAAGCTATAGATCATCAAAATCGCTTGAAAATTGTGGATTTGGCAGCCATTTATATACAGGTGTTTTTTACATTTTTTTCTTTTGGCTATAACTTTTGAACGGAAGCAGCTAGAGCATTGAATTTTAGCATTTTGGAAAGGCGATGCCTTCAGCTTTTTTTTAAGCTATAGATCATCAAAATCGCTTGAAAATTGTGGATTTGGCAGCCATTTATATACAGGTGTTTTTTACATTTTTTTCTTTTGGCTATAACTTTTGAACGGAAGCAGCTAGAGCATTGAATTTTAGCATTTTGGAAAGGCGATGCCTTCAGCTTTTTTTTAAGCTATAGATCATCAAAATCGCTTGAAAATTGTGGATTTGGCAGCCATTTATATATAGGTGTTATCTACATTTTTTTCTTTTGGCTATAACTTTTGAACGGAAGCAGCTAGAGCATTGAATTTTAGCATTTTGGAAAGGCGATGCCTTCAGCTTTTTTTTAAGCTATAGATCATCAAAATCGCTTGAAAATTGTGGATTTGGCAGCCATTTATATATAGGTGTTATCTACATTTTTTTCTTTTGGCTATAACTTTTGAACGGAAGCAGCTAGAGCATTGAATTTTAGCATTTTGGAAAGGCGATGCCTTCAGCTTTTTTTTAAGCTATAGATCATCAAAATCGCTTGAAAATTGTGGATTTGGCAGCCATTTATATATAGGTGTTATCTACATTTTTTTCTTTTGGCTATAACTTTTGAACGGAAGCAGCTAGAGCATTGAATTTTAGAATTTTGGAAAGGCGATGCCTTTAGCTTTTTTTAAAGCTATAGATCATCAAAATCGCTTGAAAATTGTGGATTTGGCAGCCATTTATATACAGGTGTTTTTTACATTTTTTTCTTTTGGCTATAACTTTTGAACGGAAGCAGCTAGAGCATTGAATTTTAGCATTTTGGAAAGGCGATGCCTTCAGCTTTTTTTTAAGCTATAGATCATCAAAATCGCTTGAAAATTGTGGATTTGGCAGCCATTTATATATAGGTGTTATCTACATTTTTTTCTTTTGGCTATAACTTTTGAACGGAAGCAGCTAGAGCATTGAATTTTAGCATTTTGGAAAGGCGATGCCTTCAGCTTTTTTTTAAGCTATAGATCATCAAAATCGCTTGAAAATTGTGGATTTGGCAGCCATTTATATACAGGTGTTTTTTACATTTTTTTTCTTTTGGGTATAACTTTTGAACGGAAGCAGCTAGAGCATTGAATTTTAGCATTTTGGAAAGGCGATGCCTTCAGCTTTTTTTTAAGCTATAGATCATCAAAATTGCTTGAAAATTGTGGATTTGGCAGCCATTTATATATAGGTGTTTTTTACATTTTTTTCTTTTGGCTATAACTTTTGAACGGAAGCAGCTAGAGCATTGAATTTTAGCATTTTGGAAAGGCGATGCCTTCAGCTTTTTTTTAAGCTATAGATCATCAAAATCGCTTGAAAATTGTGGATTTGGCAGCCATTTATATACAGGTGTTTTTTACATTTTTTTCTTTTGGCTATAACTTTTGAACGGAAGCAGCTAGAGCATTGAATTTTAGCATTTTGGAAAGGCGATGCCTTCAGCTTTTTTTTAAGCTATAGATCATCAAAATCGCTTGAAAATTGTGGATTTGGCAGCCATTTATATACAGGTGTTTTTTACATTTTTTTCTTTTGGCTATAACTTTTGAACGGAAGCAGCTAGAGCATTGAATTTTAGCATTTTGGAAAGGCGATGCCTTCAGCTTTTTTTTAAGCTATAGATCATCAAAATCGCTTGAAAATTGTGGATTTGGCAGCCATTTATATATAGGTGTTATCTACATTTTTTTCTTTTGGCTATAACTTTTGAACGGAAGCAGCTAGAGCATTGAATTTTAGCATTTTGGAAAGGCGATGCCTTCAGCTTTTTTTAAAGCTATAGATCATCAAAATCGCTTGAAAATTGTGGATTTGGCAGCCATTTATATACAGGTGTTTTTTACATTTTTTTCTTTTGGCTATAACTTTTGAACGGAAGCAGCTAGAGCATTGAATTTTAGCATTTTGGAAAGGCGATGCCTTCAGCTTTTTTTTAAGCTATAGATCATCAAAATCGCTTGAAAATTGTGGATTTGGCAGCCATTTATATATAGGTGTTATCTACATTTTTTTTCTTTTGGCTATAACTTTTGAACGGAAGCAGCTAGAGCATTGAATTTTAGCATTTTGGAAAGGCGATGCCTTCAGCTTTTTTTTAAGCTATAGATCATCAAAATCGCTTGAAAATTGTGGATTTGGCAGCCATTTATATACAGGTGTTTTTTACATTTTTTTTCTTTTGGGTATAACTTTTGAACGGAAGCAGCTAGAGCATTGAATTTTAGCATTTTGGAAAGGCGATGCCTTCAGCTTTTTTTTAAGCTATAGATCATCAAAATCGCTTGAAAATTGTGGATTTGGCAGCCATTTACATATAGGTGTTATCTACATTTTTTTCTTTTGGCTATAACTTTTGAACGGAAGCAGCTAGAGCAATGAATTTTAGCATTTTGGAAAGGCGATGCCTTCAGCTTTTTTTTAAGCTATAGATCATCAAAATCGCTTGAAAATTGTGGATTTGGCAGCCATTTATATACAGGTGTTTTTTACATTTTTTTCTTTTGGCTATAACTTTTGAACGGAAGCAGCTAGAGCATTGAATTTTAGCATTTTGGAAAGGCGATGCCTTCAGCTTTTTTTTAAGCTATAGATCATCAAAATCGCTTGAAAATTGTGGATTTGGCAGCCATTTATATACAGGTGTTTTTTACATTTTTTTCTTTTGGCTATAACTTTTGAACGGAAGCAGCTAGAGCATTGAATTTTAGCATTTTGGAAAGGCGATGCCTTCAGCTTTTTTTTAAGCTATAGATCATCAAAATCGCTTGAAAATTGTGGATTTGGCAGCCATTTATATATAGGTGTTATCTACATTTTTTTCTTTTGGCTATAACTTTTGAACGGAAGCAGCTAGAGCATTGAATTTTAGCATTTTGGAAAGGCGATGCCTTCAGCTTTTTTTTAAGCTATAGATCATCAAAATCGCTTGAAAATTGTGGATTTGGCAGCCATTTATATATAGGTGTTATCTACATTTTTTTCTTTTGGCTATAACTTTTGAACGGAAGCAGCTAGAGCATTGAATTTTAGCATTTTGGAAAGGCGATGCCTTCAGCTTTTTTTTAAGCTATAGATCATCAAAATCGCTTGAAAATTGTGGATTTGGCAGCCATTTATATATAGGTGTTATCTACATTTTTTTCTTTTGGCTATAACTTTTGAACGGAAGCAGCTAGAGCATTGAATTTTAGAATTTTGGAAAGGCGATGCCTTTAGCTTTTTTTAAAGCTATAGATCATCAAAATCGCTTGAAAATTGTGGATTTGGCAGCCATTTATATACAGGTGTTTTTTACATTTTTTTCTTTTGGCTATAACTTTTGAACGGAAGCAGCTAGAGCATTGAATTTTAGCATTTTGGAAAGGCGATGCCTTCAGCTTTTTTTTAAGCTATAGGTCATCAAAATCGCTTGAAAATTGTGGATTTGGCAGCCATTTATATATAGGTGTTATCTACATTTTTTTCTTTTGGCTATAACTTTTGAACGGAAGCAGCTAGAGCATTGAATTTTAGCATTTTGGAAAGGCGATGCCTTCAGCTTTTTTTTAAGCTATAGATCATCAAAATCGCTTGAAAATTGTGGATTTGGCAGCCATTTATATATAGGTGTTTTTTACATTTTTTTCTTTTGGCTATAACTTTTGAACTGAAGCAGCTAGAGCATTGAATTTTAGCATTTTGGAAAGGCGATGCCTTCAGCTTTTTTTTAAGCTATAGATCATCAAAATCGCTTGAAAATTGTGGATTTGGCAGCCATTTATATATAGGTGTTTTTTACATTTTTTTCTTTTGGCTATAACTTTTGAACGGAAGCAGCTAGAGCATTGAATTTTAGCATTTTGGAAAGGCGATGCCTTCAGCTTTTTTTTAAGCTATAGATCATCAAAATCGCTTGAAAATTGTGGATTTGGCAGCCATTTATATATAGGTGTTATCTACATTTTTTTCTTTTGGCTATAACTTTTGAACGGAAGCAGCTAGAGCATTGAATTTTAGCATTTTGGAAAGGCGATGCCTTCAGCTTTTTTTTAAGCTATAGATCATCAAAATCGCTTGAAAATTGTGGATTTGGCAGCCATTTATATATAGGTGTTTTTTACATTTTTTTCTTTTGGCTATAACTTTTGAACGGAAGCAGCTAGAGCATTGAATTTTAGCATTTTGGAAAGGCGATGCCTTCAGCTTTTTTTTAAGCTATAGATCATCAAAATCGCTTGAAAATTGTGGATTTGGCAGCCATTTATATATAGGTGTTATCTACATTTTTTTCTTTTGGCTATAACTTTTGAACGGAAGCAGCTAGAGCATTGAATTTTAGCATTTTGGAAAGGCGATGCCTTCAGCTTTTTTTTAAGCTATAGATCATCAAAATCGCTTGAAAATTGTGGATTTGGCAGCCATTTATATATAGGTGTTTTTTACATTTTTTTCTTTTGGCTATAACTTTTGAACGGAAGCAGCTAGAGCATTGAATTTTAGCATTTTGGAAAGGCGATGCCTTCAGCTTTTTTTTAAGCTATAGATCATCAAAATCGCTTGAAAATTGTGGATTTGGCAGCCATTTATATATAGGTGTTATCTACATTTTTTTCTTTTGGCTATAACTTTTGAACGGAAGCAGCTAGAGCATTGAATTTTAGCATTTTGGAAAGGCGATGCCTTCAGCTTTTTTTTAAGCTATAGATCATCAAAATCGCTTGAAAATTGTGGATTTGGCAGCCATTTATATATAGGTGTTTTTTACATTTTTTTCTTTTGGCTATAACTTTTGAACGGAAGCAGCTAGAGCATTGAATTTTAGCATTTTGGAAAGGCGATGCCTTCAGCTTTTTTTAAGCTATAGATCATCAAAATCGCTTGAAAATTGTGGATTTGGCAGCCATTTATATATAGGTGTTATCTACATTTTTTTCTTTTGGCTATAACTTTTGAACGGAAGCAGCTAGAGCATTGAATTTTAGCATTTTGGAAAGGCGATGCCTTCAGCTTTTTTTTAAGCTATAGATCATCAAAATCGCTTGAAAATTGTGGATTTGGCAGCCATTTATATATAGGTGTTTTTTACATTTTTTTCTTTTGGCTATAACTTTTGAACGGAAGCAGCTAGAGCATTGAATTTTAGCATTTTGGAAGGGCGATGCATTCAGCTTTTTTTTAAGCTATAGATCATTAAAATCGCTTGAAAATTGTGGATTTGGCAGCCATTTATATATAGGTGTTTTTTACATTTTTTTCTTTTGGCTATAACTTTTGAACGGAAGCAGCTAGAGCATTGAATTTTAGCATTTTGGAAAGGCGATGCCTTCAGCTTTTTTTTAAGCTATAGATCATCAAAATCGCTTGAAAATTGTGGATTTGGCAGCCATTTATATATAGGTGTTTTTTACATTTTTTTCTTTTGGCTATAACTTTTGAACGGAAGCAGCTAGAGCATTGAATTTTAGCATTTTGGAAAGGCGATGCCTTCAGCTTTTTTTAAGCTATAGATCATCAAAATCGCTTGAAAATTGTGGATTTGGCAGCCATTTATATATAGGTGTTTTTTACATTTTTTTCTTTTGGCTATAACTTTTGAACGGAAGCAGCTAGAGCATTGAATTTTAGCATTTTGGAAAGGCGATGCCTTCAGCTTTTTTTTAAGCTATAGATCATCAAAATCGCTTGAAAATTGTGGATTTGGCAGCCATTTATATATAGGTGTTATCTACATTTTTTTCTTTTGGCTATAACTTTTGAACGGAAGCAGCTAGAGCATTGAATTTTAGCATTTTGGAAAGGCGATGCCTTCAGCTTTTTTTAAGCTATAGATCATCAAAATCGCTTGAAAATTGTGGATTTGGCAGCCATTTATATATAGGTGTTATCTACATTTTTTTCTTTTGGCTATAACTTTTGAACGGAAGCAGCTAGAGCATTGAATTTTAGCATTTTGGAAAGGCGATGCCTTCAGCTTTTTTTTAAGCTATAGATCATCAAAATCGCTTGAAAATTGTGGATTTGGCAGCCATTTATATATAGGTGTTATCTACATTTTTTTCTTTTGGCTATAACTTTTGAACGGAAGCAGCTAGAGCATTGAATTTTAGCATTTTGGAAAGGCGATGCCTTCAGCTTTTTTTAAGCTATAGATCATCAAAATCGCTTGAAAATTGTGGATTTGGCAGCCATTTATATATAGGTGTTATCTACATTTTTTTCTTTTGGCTATAACTTTTGAACGGAAGCAGCTAGAGCATTGAATTTTAGCATTTTGGAAAGGCGATGCCTTCAGCTTTTTTTTAAGCTATAGATCATCAAAATCGCTTGAAAATTGTGGATTTGGCAGCCATTTATATATAGGTGTTTTTTACATTTTTTTCTTTTGGCTATAACTTTTGAACGGAAGCAGCTAGAGCATTGAATTTTAGCATTTTGGAAAGGCGATGCCTTCAGCTTTTTTTTAAGCTATAGATCATCAAAATCGCTTGAAAATTGTGGATTTGGCAGCCATTTATATATAGGTGTTGTGGGAGGCTTAGAGTTAAACTTCAAAAGCAAGAACTACAATTGAGCAGCGACAGAAAAGAGTCAGTTAAGAAGTGACTCGGTTCAAACGAAGACGTGAATCTAACGACGTGAAGAATAACTCATCCTTTTAAATTTCAATTAACTATTTCAATTCATTTTTAATACATTTAATTAAATAAACCAAAACTGCACTTACTAAATATTTTAAACATAATAGCTAATCGAATAATAATTCATTTGTATTCAGTGAATGTTTAACATCGGTAAGTTGCATCCCACATATATTGGGGGCTCAACCTAAAAAGTCTCAACCTAAAAAGCCGAACGTGTAAAATGCCGCGTACAAATTGATATACCTACATAAAACAAAATTTATAATTGTGACTATATGCGCATGAGTGCATATATTAAAAGAAGAATTTAGTGCTGAGTGGAACCATATTGTCCACAGTATCAGATTTTACATTGGCAAAATTGCAAAAGTACAAATTTAGTGTAAAATAAAATCGTATAAATTCAGAGAAAAATTTTTTCATTTCCAAAATGGCGTGCTTGAACGATTTTATTCCAAACGTTTTGAATAGTAGCAGCAAAGCTAAAATCATGACGCTGCATAAATACATTTTTGAAAGTGAAGGCGATAGAAACAATCGAAAACGCCTGAGAGAATTTTGTGGCTTTCCCTATGACGAAGGCAGCGCAGAATTTGAGCGAAAATTTGAGTACGTCAGCGCAAATTTGAATGAGCGCGACCTGGTAACGATTTGTAATATGCTTGAAATTGAATACGATGTAGCTGACGTTAAGCTGCATATTTTCAAAAATTTACGACGCAATCAATTGTTCGCGGAGCGAATTAGTGAAGAAGCTGATGAAGACGACGCTAACGACGACGCCAACAACGTCGCCAACGACGACGGCAACGACGACGCCAACGACGACGGCAATGACGACGCCAACGGCGAAGCCAACAACGACGGCGCAGAAGAAATTGAGAACGACGAAAATCAAGAAGCTGAGAATGACAAGAGAGCAAGCAAGAATAGAGCTCAAAACAATAGTATGGTGAGCGTAAATGGTGGTGAAATTTGTAACTATTATAGTTTTTCTCCTGCTGCAAACGAGAGAAACGACGAAGTCATGAGGAGAAATAGAAGAAGTGAAACACGAAACGTCATTCGTACAAGTGAAACACAAAACGACATACATACAAACGCTGGTATATACACACCAAAATTTACAATGACATTACGTGATGTTGAGGACTCAATTAGAATTTTTGACGGTTCTAATAAGAAGCCAATAGAAGTATGGGCACAAGAATTTGAAGAACAAGCATTGTTGATGCAATGGGATAACTTGCAGAAACTAGTGTTTGCAAAAAAATCATTGCGCGGTGTAGCAAAACTATTTGTGTTGAGTGAAAGAGGCTTGAATTCGTGGCAAAAATTAAAAGACGCGTTAATAAGTGAATTTAAATCGGTAACAAATAGCGCATTATTGCACAAGCGTTTATGTGAAAGAAAAATGAGAGAAACTGAAACATTTCAAGAATATTTTTACGGTATGAAAGAAATTGCTTCACAAGGTCAAATCGAAAATGACGCTTTAATGCAATATATAATTGACGGAATTAATGATTTAAGTGTTAACAAAGCTATGTTGTATGGTGCGAAAAACTTGACTGATTTTAAAGAACGATTAAATTGTTACGAAACGATGCATAAGCGCGCAACAAATAAAGATACCAAAACAAAAGATGAGAAAACAAAAAATACAAAGAGTTATGTGCAAAAGAGCGAGAAGAGAGAAATAAGTTGTTTTAACTGTGGTGAAAAAGGGCATCTGTCAAAAGATTGCCAAAACAAAGAACGAGGAAGAAAGTGCTTTAAATGTAATCGCTTTGGTCACATTTCGGCAAATTGCGATCAAAACAAAAAAGAAACAAACGCAAATGCGCGTAAACTAGTGGTTAAACGCGAAATAAACAATAAAAGTGTGAAAATTGGCAATAAAATTTATACAGCACTATTTGATACTGGTAGCAAATTTAATATTGTAACAGAAGACGTGTATAAAAGCTTAAATATGCCTAAACTAAGTGCGTGCAATATATCTTTGATCGGGTTCGGCGGAAATACATACGAAAACAAAATTAAACCAAAAGGATATTTTGAGTGCGATGTGCAAATAGATGAACAAACATTTTATTTACGGTTTTATGTTGTTCCAACAAAATGCATGGACATAGAAATGGTTCTTGGTGAAGAGTTGTGTATAGTGGCAGAAATAACAATAAATCGCGATGGTTTAAAAATTAAAAAGATCCAATTGGACAACAAAGAAGTAGACGAACAAATTGCTTTTATGAAAATAGATGCAATATCTAATGAAAATGAGATAGATATTGATGAAAGTGCAAGTGAAGTGGCAAAGCAAAAAGTGCGCAAGCTAATTTCGGAATATAAGCCCCAAAAAAACGCAACAACAAATGTGGAAATGCGCATAGTTTTAAACGACGATGCACCTATTTTTTCAAGACCACGACGATTGCCTTTTTCCCAAGTAAATATTGTTGATGCACAAGTTGACGAATGGCTAAAGGGTGGTATAATTGAACCATCAAATTCCGAATTTACCAGCCCAGTAGTTTTAGCAAAGAAGCGGGATGGATCACATAGACTTTGCGTAGATTTTCGACGAATCAATAAGGTAATTGTTAAAGACCATTTCCCACTTCCGCTTATAGACGATTTGCTTGATCGCCTACAAGATGCTACAGTTTTTAGTACTATTGACCTCAAAAATGGTTTCTTCCACGTTCCTGTAGAAGAGTCTAGTAGAAAATACACTTCTTTCGTAACTCATAATGGCCAGTACCAGTTTTGTAAAGTTCCATTTGGTCTGTCAAATTCGCCTGGAGTTTTTCAAAGGCATATCAACGCCATATTTAGAAATTTAACGCGCGAAGGCATTGCATTACCTTATATCGACGACGTCATTATTCCAGCGAAAGACGAAATACAAGCGTTAGAAAATATTGAAAAAGTAATAAATATGTGCCGTGATTACGGCTTGGAGTTGAATATTAAAAAATGTCATTTCTTGAAGCGTAGAGTAACATTCTTGGGATATGTTATTGAAAACCACAAGCTTCACGCATCGCCGGAAAAAGTTCATGCGGTATTAAATTATAAAATGCCACAAACACCAAAACAGCTTCTTAGTTTTTTGGGATTAGCAGGGCATTTTAGAAAGTTCATACCAAACTATTCGATAATCGCTAAACCTTTAACGGACATGACGAAACAAAATTGTTCATTCAAAATCGGGGAAGAGGAAGAAAAATCGTTTAATTTTCTTAAGAAAGCACTAATTGAAAATCCAGTGCTTGGTATTTATAACCGAAAATACGAAACAGAGCTACACACTGACGCGTCCATAGATGGGTTTGGAGCTGTTCTAATGCAAAAGTCGCCAGAAGATGGACAGCTTCACCCAATATACTATATGAGCAAAAAGACCACAGCCGCGCAAAGAAAGTTCGCAAGCTACGAATTGGAAATACTTGCCGTCGTAGAAGCGTTAAACAAGTTCAGGGTTTATCTTCTAGGCAGTAGATTCAAATTAGTCACCGACTGTAACGCGTTCACTAAAACACTAGAAAAGAAAGATTTATGTACAAGGGTAGCGAGATGGATTTTACTTTTACAAGAGTTTGATTACAGCGTTGAGCATAGAAGCGGTGTTCGTATGAAGCATGTCGATGCCTTAAGCCGATATGCCGTCATGAGGATACGAGATGATGATTTAACTGTTAGAATAGGCAACGCACAGCTACAAGACGAAAAACTAAAAGCAATTCGCGAAATCCTGAGTAACGGCAATAGCTCCTATGATAATTATTATCTTAAATCCAACGTTTTATATAAAGTCTGCAATGATGACGAACTGATAGTAATTCCCGAAGACATGCAAAATCAAATTATTAGTAACGCTCATGACAGGGGCCATTTTTCAGTCAAAAAAACAACAGAGCTTATTATCAAAAACTATTTTATACCAAACGTCGAAGATAAGATTAAGAAACATATTTCTTGATGTGTGCCGTGTATTCTAAGTAATCGTAAACAGGGAAAGCAAGAGGGTTTTCTCCAACCATTGCACAAAGAAGAGACGCCATTACACACTTACCACGTAGATTTTCTGGGTCCATTAGAGTCGACAAACAAAAACTATAAACACATATTGGCGGTGATCGACTCGTTTACGAAGTTTTGCTGGCTGTATCCAACTAAATCCACCACTATACAAGAAGTTATAGCGAAGCTACGAAGCCAGAGTACAGTTTTTGGAAATCCAGCATTCATTATATGCGACAGAGGCACAGCTTTTACCTCAAATGATTTCCAGACATATTGTGATGATGAAAATATAAAGAAAGTGCACATAACAACAGGTTTACCTCGCGTTAATGGCCAAGTAGAGAGACTAAATGCAACAATTATTTCGGTTTTAAGTAAACTCTGCATCGATGACCCTACAAAATGGTTTAAATACGTCGACAGGGTTCAACAAGCAATCAATTCGACGTTTTCAAGAAGCATTAATACGACACCTTTTGAACTATTAATTGGCACAAAAATGCGAAACAAAGATGACCGCAAACTAAACGATTTAATCCAACAAGAAATCACAAATTTATTCAACGAAGAACGATTGCAACGACGTAAGGAGGCGAAATCACAAATTCTAAAAGTTCAACAAGAAAACAGAAAATTGTATAATCTGAGACGTAGAGCAGCACAACTATATAACATCGGCGACTTAGTCGCGATCAAACGTACACAATTTGGAAGTGGTCTCAAGCTGAAACCCAAATTTTTCGGGCCCTACCAAATAACGAAAATTAAAGGTAACAACTCGTATGATGTACGAAAACTCACAAATACTGAAGGTCCGAATAATACAACAACTTGCGCCGAGTATATTAAACCATGGGCAAAAGACTGTAACACAACATTCGGGTCGAATGCATAGCAGGATAGCCGAATGTGGGAGGCTTAGAGTTAAACTTCAAAAGCAAGAACTACAATTGAGCAGCGACAGAAAAGAGTCAGTTAAGAAGTGACTCGGTTCAAACGAAGACGTGAATCTAACGACGTGAAGAATAACTCATCCTTTTAAATTTCAATTAACTATTTCAATTCATTTTTAATACATTTAATTAAATAAACCAAAACTGCACTTACTAAATATTTTAAACATAATAGCTAATCGAATAATAATTCATTTGTATTCAGTGAATGTTTAACATCGGTAAGTTGCATCCCACAGTGTTTTTTACATTTTTTTCTTTTGGCTATAACTTTTGAACGGAAGCAGCTAGAGCATTGAATTTTAGCATTTTGGAAGGGCGATGCATTCAGCTTTTTTTTAAGCTATAGATCATTAAAATCGCTTGAAAATTGTGGATTTGGCAGCCATTTATATATAGGTGTTTTTTACATTTTTTTCTTTTGGCTATAACTTTTGAACGGAAGCAGCTAGAGCATTGAATTTTAGCATTTTGGAAAGGCGATGCCTTCAGCTTTTTTTTTAAGCTATAGATCATCAAAATCGCTTGAAAATTGTGGATTTGGCAGCCATTTATATATAGGTGTTTTTTACATTTTTTTCTTTTGGCTATAACTTTTGAACGGAAGCAGCTAGAGCATTGAATTTTAGCATTTTGGAAAGGCGATGCCTTCAGCTTTTTTTTAAGCTATAGATCATCAAAATCGCTTGAAAATTGTGGATTTGGCAGCCATTTATATATAGGTGTTATCTACATTTTTTTCTTTTGGCTATAACTTTTGAACGGAAGCAGCTATAGCATTGAATTTTAGCATTTTGGAAAGGCGATGCCTTCAGCTTTTTTTTAAGCTATAGATCATCAAAATCGCTTGAAAATTGTGGATTTGGCAGCCATTTATATATAGGTGTTTTTTACATTTTTTTCTTTTGGCTATAACTTTTGAACGGAAGCAGCTAGAGCATTGAATTTTAGCATTTTGGAAGGGCGATGCATTCAGCTTTTTTTTAAGCTATAGATCATTAAAATCGCTTGAAAATTGTGGATTTGGCGGCCATTTATATATAGGTGTTTTTTACATTTTTTTCTTTTGGCTATAACTTTTGAACGGAAGCAGCTAGAGCATTGAATTTTAGCATTTTGGAAAGGCGATGCCTTCAGCTTTTTTTAAGCTATAGATCATCAAAATCGCTTGAAAATTGTGGATTTGGCAGCCATTTATATATAGGTGTTATCTACATTTTTTTCTTTTGGCTATAACTTTTGAACGGAAGCAGCTATAGCATTGAATTTTAGCATTTTGGAAAGGCGATGCCTTCAGCTTTTTTTTAAGCTATAGATCATCAAAATCGCTTGAAAATTGTGGATTTGGCAGCCATTTATATATAGGTGTTTTTTACATTTTTTTCTTTTGGCTATAACTTTTGAACGGAAGCAGCTAGAGCATTGAATTTTAGCATTTTGGAAAGGCGATGCCTTCAGCTTTTTTTTAAGCTATAGATCATCAAAATCGCTTGAAAATTGTGGATTTGGCAGCCATTTATATATAGGTGTTTTTTACATTTTTTTCTTTTGGCTATAACTTTTGAACGGAAGCAGCTAGAGCATTGAATTTTAGCATTTTGGAAAGGCGATGCCTTCAGCTTTTTTTTAAGCTATAGATCATCAAAATCGCTTGAAAATTGTGGATTTGGCAGCCATTTATATATAGGTGTTATCTACATTTTTTTCTTTTGGCTATAACTTTTGAACGGAAGCAGCTATAGCATTGAATTTTAGCATTTTGGAAAGGCGATGCCTTCAGCTTTTTTTTAAGCTATAGATCATCAAAATCGCTTGAAAATTGTGGATTTGGCAGCCATTTATATATAGGTGTTTTTTACATTTTTTTCTTTTGGCTATAACTTTTGAACGGAAGCAGCTAGAGCATTGAATTTTAGCATTTTGGAAGGGCGATGCATTCAGCTTTTTTTTAAGCTATAGATCATTAAAATCGCTTGAAAATTGTGGATTTGGCAGCCATTTATATATAGGTGTTTTTTACATTTTTTTCTTTTGGCTATAACTTTTGAACGGAAGCAGCTAGAGCATTGAATTTTAGCATTTTGGAAAGGCGATGCCTTCAGCTTTTTTTAAGCTATAGATCATCAAAATCGCTTGAAAATTGTGGATTTGGCAGCCATTTATATATAGGTGTTATCTACATTTTTTTCTTTTGGCTATAACTTTTGAACGGAAGCAGCCATAGCATTGAATTTTAGCATTTTGGAAAGGCGATGCCTTCAGCTTTTTTTTAAGCTATAGATCATCAAAATCGCTTGAAAATTGTGGATTTGGCAGCCATTTATATATAGGTGTTATCTACATTTTTTTCTTTTGGCTATAACTTTTGAACGGAAGCAGCTATAGCATTGAATTTTAGCATTTTGGAAAGGCGATGCCTTCAGCTTTTTTTTAAGCTATAGATCATCAAAATCGCTTGAAAATTGTGGATTTGGCAGCCATTTATATATAGGTGTTTTTTACATTTTTTTCTTTTGGCTATAACTTTTGAACGGAAGCAGCTAGAGCATTGAATTTTAGCATTTTGGAAGGGCGATGCATTCAGCTTTTTTTTAAGCTATAGATCATTAAAATCGCTTGAAAATTGTGGATTTGGCAGCCATTTATATATAGGTGTTTTTTACATTTTTTTCTTTTGGCTATAACTTTTGAACGGAAGCAGCTAGAGCATTGAATTTTAGCATTTTGGAAAGGCGATGCCTTCAGCTTTTTTTTAAGCTATAGATCATTAAAATCGCTTGAAAATTGTGGATTTGGCAGCCATTTATATATAGGTGTTTTTTACATTTTTTTCTTTTGGCTATAACTTTTGAACGGAAGCAGCTAGAGCATTGAATTTTAGCATTTTGGAAAGGCGATGCCTTCAGCTTTTTTTTAAGCTATAGATCATCAAAATCGCTTGAAAATTGTGGATTTGGCAGCCATTTATATATAGGTGTTCTCTACATTTTTTTCTTTTGGCTATAACTTTTGAACGGAAGCAGCTAGAGCATTGAATTTTAGCATTTTGGAAAGGCGATGCCTTCAGCTTTTTTTTAAGCTATAGATCATCAAAATCGCTTGAAAATTGTGGATTTGGCAGCCATTTATATATAGGTGCTTTTACATTTTTTTCTTTTTGCTATAACTTTTGAACGGAAGCAGCTAGAGCATTGAATTTTAGCATTTTGGAAAGGCGATGCCTTCAGCTTTTTTTTAAGCTATAGATCATCAAAATCGCTTGAAAATTGTGGATTTGGCAGCCATTTATATATAGGTGTTTTTTACATTTTTTTCTTTTGGCTATAACTTTTGAACGGAAGCAGCTAGAGCATTGAATTTTAGCATTTTGGAAAGGCGATGCCTTCAGCTTTTTTTTAAGCTATAGATCATCAAAATCGCTTGAAAATTGTGGATTTGGCAGCCATTTATATACAGGTGTTTTTTACATTTTTTTCTTTTGGCTATAACTTTTGAACGGAAGCAGCTAGAGCATTGAATTTTAGCATTTTGGAAAGGCGATGCCTTCAGCTTTTTTTTAAGCTATAGATCATCAAAATCGCTTGAAAATTGTGGATTTGGCAGCCATTTATATACAGGTGTTTTTTACATTTTTTTCTTTTGGCTATAACTTTTGAACGGAAGCAGCTAGAGCATTGAATTTTAGCATTTTGGAAGGGCGATGCATTCAGCTTTTTTTTAAGCTATAGATCATTAAAATCGCTTGAAAATTGTGGATTTGGCAGCCATTTATATATAGGTGTTTTTTACATTTTTTTCTTTTGGCTATAACATTTGAACGGAAGCAGCTAGAGCATTGAATTTTAGCATTTTGGAAAGGCGATGCCTTCAGCTTTTTTTTAAGCTATAGATCATCAAAATCGCTTGAAAATTGTGGAATTGGCAGCCATTTATATATAGGTGTTTTTTACATTTTTTTCTTTTGGCTATAACTTTTGAACGGAAGCAGCTAGAGCATTGAATTTTAGCATTTTGGAAAGGCGATGCCTTCAGCTTTTTTTAACCTATAGATCATCAAAATCGCTTGAAAATTGTGGATTTGGCAGCCATTTATATATAGGTGTTTTTTACATTTTTTTCTTTTGGCTATAACTTTTGAACGGAAGCAGCTAGAGCATTGAATTTTAGCATTTTGGAAAGGCGATGCCTTCAGCTTTTTTTTAAGCTATAGATCATCAAAATCGCTTGAAAATTGTGGATTTGGCAGCCATTTATATATAGGTGTTTTTTACATTTTTTTATTTTGGCTATAACTTTTGAACGGAAGCAGCTAGAGCATTGAATTTTAGCATTTTGGAAAGGCGATGCATTCAGCTTTTTTTTAAGCTATAGATCATCAAAATCGCTTGAAAATTGTGGATTTGGCAGCCATTTATATATAGGTGTTTTTTACATTTTTTTCTTTTGGCTATAACTTTTGAACGGAAGCAGCTAGAGCATTGAATTTTAGCATTTTGGAAAGGCGATGCCTTCAGCTTTTTTTAAGCTATAGATCATCAAAATCGCTTGAAAATTGTGGATTTGGCAGCCATTTATATATAGGTGTTTTTTACATTTTTTTCTTTTGGCTATAACTTTTGAACGGAAGCAGCTAGAGCATTGAATTTTAGCATTTTGGAAAGGCGATGCCTTCAGCTTTTTTTAAGCTATAGATCATCAAAATCGCTTGAAAATTGTGGATTTGGCAGCCATTTATATATAGGTGTTATCTACATTTTTTTCTTTTGGCTATAACTTTTGAACGGAAGCAGCTAGAGCATTGAATTTTAGCATTTTGGAAAGGCGATGCCTTCAGCTTTTTTTTAAGCTATAGATCATCAAAATCGCTTGAAAATTGTGGATTTGGCAGCCATTTATATATAGGTGTTTTTTACATTTTTTTCTTTTGGCTATAACTTTTGAACGGAAGCAGCTAGAGCATTGAATTTTAGCATTTTGGAAAGGCGATGCCTTCAGCTTTTTTTAAGCTATAGATCATCAAAATCGCTTGAAAATTGTGGATTTGGCAGCCATTTATATATAGGTGTTATCTACATTTTTTTCTTTTGGCTATAACTTTTGAACGGAAGCAGCTAGAGCATTGAATTTTAGCATTTTGGAAAGGCGATGCCTTCAGCTTTTTTTTAAGCTATAGATCATCAAAATCGCTTGAAAATTGTGGATTTGGCAGCCATTTATATATAGGTGTTTTTTACATTTTTTTCTTTTGGCTATAACTTTTGAACGGAAGCAGCTAGAGCATTGAATTTTAGCATTTTGGAAAGGCGATGCCTTCAGCTTTTTTTAAGCTATAGATCATCAAAATCGCTTGAAAATTGTGGATTTGGCAGCCATTTATATATAGGTGTTATCTACATTTTTTTCTTTTGGCTATAACTTTTGAACGGAAGCAGCTAGAGCATTGAATTTTAGCATTTTGGAAAGGCGATGCCTTCAGCTTTTTTTTAAGCTATAGATCATCAAAATCGCTTGAAAATTGTGGATTTGGCAGCCATTTATATATAGGTGTTTTTTACATTTTTTTCTTTTGGCTATAACTTTTGAACGGAAGCAGCTAGAGCATTGAATTTTAGCATTTTGGAAAGGCGATGCCTTCAGCTTTTTTTAAGCTATAGATCATCAAAATCGCTTGAAAATTGTGGATTTGGCAGCCATTTATATATAGGTGTTATCTACATTTTTTTCTTTTGGCTATAACTTTTGAACGGAAGCAGCTAGAGCATTGAATTTTAGCATTTTGGAAAGGCGATGCCTTCAGCTTTTTTTTAAGCTATAGATCATCAAAATCGCTTGAAAATTGTGGATTTGGCAGCCATTTATATATAGGTGTTTTTTACATTTTTTTCTTTTGGCTATAACTTTTGAACGGAAGCAGCTAGAGCATTGAATTTTAGCATTTTGGAAAGGCGATGCCTTCAGCTTTTTTTAAGCTATAGATCATCAAAATCGCTTGAAAATTGTGGATTTGGCAGCCATTTATATATAGGTGTTATCTACATTTTTTTCTTTTGGCTATAACTTTTGAACGGAAGCAGCTAGAGCATTGAATTTTAGCATTTTGGAAAGGCGATGCCTTCAGCTTTTTTTTAAGCTATAGATCATCAAAATCGCTTGAAAATTGTGGATTTGGCAGCCATTTATATATAGGTGTTTTTTACATTTTTTTCTTTTGGCTATAACTTTTGAACGGAAGCAGCTAGAGCATTGAATTATAGCATTTTGGAAAGGCGATGCCTTCAGCTTTTTTTTAAGCTATAGATCATCAAAATCGCTTGAAAATTGTGGATTTGGCAGCCATTTATATATAGGTGTTTTTTACATTTTTTTCTTTTGGCTATAACTTTTGAACGGAAGCAGCTAGAGCATTGAATTTTAGCATTTTGGAAAGGCGATGCCTTCAGCTTTTTTTTAAGCTATAGATCATCAAAATCGCTTGAAAATTGTGGATTTGGCAGCCATTTATATATAGGTGTTTTTTACATTTTTTTCTTTTGGCTATAACTTTTGAACGGAAGCAGCTAGAGCATTGAATTTTAGCATTTTGGAAGGGCGATGCCTTCAGCTTTTTTTTAAGCTATAGATCATCAAAATCGCTTGAAAATTGTGGATTTGGCAGCCATTTATATATAGGTGTTTTTTACATTTTTTTTTTTTGGCTATAACTTTTGAACGGAAGCAGCTAGAGCATTGAATTTTAGCATTTTGGAAAGGCGATGCCTTCAGCTTTTTTTAAGCTATAGATCATCAAAATCGCTTGAAAATTGTGGATTTGGCAGCCATTTATATATAGGTGTTATCTACATTTTTTTCTTTTGGCTATAACTTTTGAACGGAAGCAGCTAGAGCATTGAATTTTAGCATTTTGGAAAGGCGATGCCTTCAGCTTTTTTTTAAGCTATAGATCATCAAAATCGCTTGAAAATTGTGGATTTGGCAGCCATTTATATATAGGTGTTTTTTACATTTTTTTCTTTTGGCTATAACTTTTGAACGGAAGCAGCTAGAGCATTGAATTTTAGCATTTTGGAAAGGCGATGCCTTCAGCTTTTTTTTAAGCTATAGATCATCAAAATCGCTTGAAAATTGTGGATTTGGCAGCCATTTATATATAGGTGTTATCTACATTTTTTTCTTTTGGCTATAACTTTTGAACGGAAGCAGCTATAGCATTGAATTTTAGCATTTTGGAAAGGCGATGCCTTCAGCTTTTTTTTAAGCTATAGATCATCAAAATCGCTTGAAAATTGTGGATTTGGCAGCCATTTATATATAGGTGTTTTTTACATTTTTTTCTTTTGGCTATAACTTTTGAACGGAAGCAGCTAGAGCATTGAATTTTAGCATTTTGGAAGGGCGATGCCTTCAGCTTTTTTTTAAGCTATAGATCATTAAAATCGCTTGAAAATTGTGGATTTGGCAGCCATTTATATATAGGTGTTTTTTACATTTTTTTCTTTTGGCTATAACTTTTGAACGGAAGCAGCTAGAGCATTGAATTTTAGCATTTTGGAAAGGCGATGCATTCAGCTTTTTTTTAAGCTATAGATCATCAAAATCGCTTGAAAATTGTGGATTTGGCAGCCATTTATATATAGGTGTTTTTTACATTTTTTTCTTTTGGCTATAACTTTTGAACGGAAGCAGCTAGAGCATTGAATTTTAGCATTTTGGAAAGGCGATGCCTTCAGCTTTTTTTTAAGCTATAGATCATCAAAATCGCTTGAAAATTGTGGATTTGGCAGCCATTTATAAATAGGTGTTATCTACATTTTTTTCTTTTGGCTATAACTTTTGAACGGAAGCAGCTAGAGCATTGAATTTTAGCATTTTGGAAAGGCGATGCCTTCAGCTTTTTTTTAAGCTATAGATCATCAAAATCGCTTGAAAATTGTGGATTTGGCAGCCATTTATATATAGGTGTTTTTTACATTTTTTTCTTTTGGCTATAACTTTTGAACGGAAGCAGCTAGAGCATTGAATTTTAGCATTTTGGAAGGGCGATGCATTCAGCTTTTTTTTAAGCTATAGATCATCAAAATCGCTTGAAAATTGTGGATTTGGCAGCCATTTATATATAGGTGTTCTCTACATTTTTTTCTTTTGGCTATAACTTTTGAACGGAAGCAGCTAGAGCATTGAATTTTAGCATTTTGGAAAGGCGATGCATTCAGCTTTTTTTTAAGCTATAGATCATCAAAATCGCTTGAAAATTGTGGATTTGGCAGCCATTTATATATAGGTGTTTTTTACATTTTTTTCTTTTGGCTATAACTTTTGAACGGAAGCAGCTAGAGCATTGAATTTTAGCATTTTGGAAAGGCGATGCCTTCAGCTTTTTTTTAAGCTATAGATCATCAAAATCGCTTGAAAATTGTGGATTTGGCAGCCATTTATATATAGGTGTTTTTTACATTTTTTTCTTTTGGCTATAACTTTTTAACGGAAGCAGCTAGAGCATTGAATTTTAGCATTTTGGAAAGGCGATGCATTCAGCTTTTTTTTAAGCTATAGATCATCAAAATCGCTTGAAAATTGTGGATTTGGCAGCCATTTATATATAGGTGTTTTTTACATTTTTTTCTTTTGGCTATAACTTTTGAACGGAAGCAGCTAGAGCATTGAATTTTAGCATTTTGGAAAGGCGATGCATTCAGCTTTTTTTTAAGCTATAGATCATCAAAATCGCTTGAAAATTGTGGATTTGGCAGCCATTTATATATAGGTGTTTTTTACATTTCTTTCTTTTGGCTATAACTTTTGAACGGAAGCAGCTAGAGCATTGAATTTTAGCATTTTGGAAAGGCGATGCATTCAGCTTTTTTTTAAGCTATAGATCATCAAAATCGCTTGAAAATTGTGGATTAGGCAGCCATTTATATATAGGTGTTTTTTACATTTTTTTCTTTTGGCTATAACTTTTTAACGGAAGCAGCTAGAGCATTGAATTTTAGCATTTTGGAAAGGCGATGCCTTCAGCTTTTTTTTAAGCTATAGATCATCAAAATCGCTTGAAAATTGTGGATTTGGCAGCCATTTATATATAGGTGTTTTTTACATTTTTTTCTTTTGGCTATAACTTTTGAACGGAAGCAGCTAGAGCATTGAATTTTAGCATTTTGGAAGGGCGATGCATTCAGCTTTTTTTTAAGCTATAGATCATCAAAATCGCTTGAAAATTGTGGATTTGGCAGCCATTTATATATAGGTGTTTTTTACATTTTTTTCTTTTGGCTATAACTTTTGAACGGAAGCAGCTAGAGCATTGAATTTTAGCATTTTGGAAAGGCGATGCCTTCAGCTTTTTTTTAAGCTATAGATCATCAAAATCGCTTGAAAATTGTGGATTTGGCAGCCATTTATATATAGGTGTTTTTTACATTTTTTTCTTTTGGCTATAACTTTTGAACGGAAGCAGCTAGAGCATTGAATTTTAGCATTTTGGAAAGGCGATGCATTCAGCTTTTTTTTAAGCTATAGATCATCAAAATCGCTTGAAAATTGTGGATTTGGCAGCCATTTATATATAGGTGTTTTTTACATTTTTTTCTTTTGGCTATAACTTTTGAACGGAAGCAGCTAGAGCATTGAATTTTAGCATTTTGGAAGGGCGATGCATTCAGCTTTTTTTTAAGCTATAGATCATCAAAATCGCTTGAAAATTGTGGATTTGGCAGCCATTTATATATAGGTGATTTTTACATTTTTTTCTTTTGGCTATAACTTTTGAACGGAAGCAGCTAGAGCATTGAATTTTAGCATTTTGGAAAGGCGATGCATTCAGCTTTTTTTTAAGCTATAGATCATCAAAATCGCTTGAAAATTGTGGATTTGGCAGCCATGTATATATAGGTGTTTTTTACATTTTTTTCTTTTGGCTATAACTTTTGAACGGAAGCAGCTAGAGCATTGAATTTTAGCATAATCTTTGGAAAGGCGATGCATTCAGCTTTTTTTTAAGCTATAGATCATCAAAATCGCTTGAAAATTGTGGATTTGGCAGCCATTTATATATAGGTGTTTTTTACATTTTTTTCTTTTGGCTATAACTTTTGAACGGAAGCAGCTAGAGCATTGAATTTTAGCATTTTGGAAAGGCGATGCATTCAGCTTTTTTTTAAGCTATAGATCATCAAAATCGCTTGAAAATTGTGGATTTGGCAGCCATTTATATATAGGTGTTTTTTACATTTTTTTCTTTTGGCTATAACTTTTGAACGGAAGCAGCTAGAGCATTGAATTTTAGCATTTTGGAAAGGCGATGCATTCAGCTTTTTTTTTAAGCTATAGATCATCAAAATCGCTTGAAAATTGTGGATTTGGCAGCCATTTATATATAGGTGTTTTTTACATTTTTTTCTTTTGGCTATAACTTTTGAACGGAAGCAGCTAGAGCATTGAATTTTAGCATTTTGGAAAGGCGATGCATTCAGCTTTTTTTTAAGCTATAGATCATCAAAATCGCTTGAAAATTGTGGATTTGGCAGCCATTTATATATAGGTGTTTTTTACATTTTTTTCTTTTGGCTATAACTTTTGAACGGAAGCAGCTAGAGCATTGAATTTTAGCATTTTGGAAGGGCGATGCATTCAGCTTTTTTTTAAGCTATAGATCATCAAAATCGCTTGAAAATTGTGGATTTGGCAGCCATTTATATATAGGTGTTTTTTACATTTTTTTCTTTTGGCTATAACTTTTGAACGGAAGCAGCTAGAGCATTGAATTTTAGCATTTTGGAAAGGCGATGCATTCAGCTTTTTTTTAAGCTATAGATCATCAAAATCGCTTGAAAATTGTGGATTTGGCAGCCATTTATATATAGGTGTTTTTTACATTTTTTTCTTTTGGCTATAACTTTTGAACGGAAGCAGCTAGAGCATTGAATTTTAGCATTTTGGAAAGGCGATGCATTCAGCTTTTTTTTAAGCTATAGATCATCAAAATCGCTTGAAAATTGTGGATTTGGCAGCCATTTATATATAGGTGTTTTTTACATTTTTTTCTTTTGGCTATAACTTTTGAACGGAAGCAGCTAGAGCATTGAATTTTAGCATTTTGGAAAGGCGATGCATTCAGCTTTTTTTTAAGCTATAGATCATCAAAATCGCTTGAAAATTGTGGATTTGGCAGCCATTTATATATAGGTGTTTTTTACATTTTTTTCTTTTGGCTATAACTTTTTAACGGAAGCAGCTAGAGCATTGAATTTTAGCATTTTGGAAAGGCGATGCCTTCAGCTTTTTTTTTAAGCTATAGATCATCAAAATCGCTTGAAAATTGTGGATTTGGCAGCCATTTATATATAGGTGTTTTTTACATTTTTTTCTTTTGGCTATAACTTTTGAACGGAAGCAGCTAGAGCATTGAATTTTAGCATTTTGGAAGGGCGATGCATTCAGCTTTTTTTTAAGCTATAGATCATCAAAATCGCTTGAAAATTGTGGATTTGGCAGCCATTTATATATAGGTGTTTTTTACATTTTTTTCTTTTGGCTATAACTTTTGAACGGAAGCAGCTAGAGCATTGAATTTTAGCATTTTGGAAAGGCGATGCCTTCAGCTTTTTTTTAAGCTATAGATCATCAAAATCGCTTGAAAATTGTGGATTTGGCAGCCATTTATATATAGGTGTTTTTTACATTTTTTTCTTTTGGCTATAACTTTTGAACGGAAGCAGCTAGAGCATTGAATTTTAGCATTTTGGAAAGGCGATGCATTCAGCTTTTTTTTAAGCTATAGATCATCAAAATCGCTTGAAAATTGTGGATTTGGCAGCCATTTATATATAGGTGTTTTTTACATTTTTTTCTTTTGGCTATAACTTTTGAACGGAAGCAGCTAGAGCATTGAATTTTAGCATTTTGGAAGGGCGATGCATTCAGCTTTTTTTTAAGCTATAGATCATCAAAATCGCTTGAAAATTGTGGATTTGGCAGCCATTTATATATAGGTGCTTTTTACATTTTTTCTTTTGGCTATAACTTTTGAACGGAAGCAGCTAGAGCATTGAATTTTAGCATTTTGGAAAGGCGATGCATTCAGCTTTTTTTTAAGCTATAGATCATCAAAATCGCTTGAAAATTGTGGATTTGGCAGCCATTTATATATAGGTGTTTTTTACATTTTTTTCTTTTGGCTATAACTTTTGAACGGAAGCAGCTAGAGCATTGAATTTTAGCATTTTGGAAAGGCGATGCATTCAGCTTTTTTTTAAGCTATAGATCATCAAAATCGCTTGAAAATTGTGGATTTGGCAGCCATTTATATATAGGTGTTTTTTACATTTTTTTCTTTTGGCTATAACTTTTGAACGGAAGCAGCTAGAGCATTGAATTTTAGCATTTTGGAAAGGCGATGCATTCAGCTTTTTTTTAAGCTATAGATCATCAAAATCGCTTGAAAATTGTGGATTTGGCAGCCATTTATATATAGGTGTTTTTTACATTTTTTTCTTTTGGCTATAACTTTTGAACGGAAGCAGCTAGAGCATTGAATTTTAGCATTTTGGAAAGGCGATGCATTCAGCTTTTTTTTAAGCTATAGATCATCAAAATCGCTTGAAAATTGTGGATTAGGCAGCCATTTATATATAGGTGTTTTTTACATTTTTTTCTTTTGGCTATAACTTTTTAACGGAAGCAGCTAGAGCATTGAATTTTAGCATTTTGGAAAGGCGATGCCTTCAGCTTTTTTTTAAGCTATAGATCATCAAAATCGCTTGAAAATTGTGGATTTGGCAGCCATTTATATATAGGTGTTTTTTACATTTTTTTCTTTTGGCTATAACTTTTGAACGGAAGCAGCTAGAGCATTGAATTTTAGCATTTTGGAAAGGCGATGCATTCAGCTTTTTTTTAAGCTATAGATCATCAAAATCGCTTGAAAATTGTGGATTTGGCAGCCATTTATATATAGGTGTTTTTTACATTTTTTTCTTTTGGCTATAACTTTTGAACGGAAGCAGCTAGAGCATTGAATTTTAGCATTTTGGAAAGGCGATGCCTTCAGCTTTTTTTTAAGCTATAGATCATCAAAATCGCTTGAAAATTGTGGATTTGGCAGCCATTTATATATAGGTGTTTTTTACATTTTTTTCTTTTGGCTATAACTTTTGAACGGAAGCAGCTAGAGCATTGAATTTTAGCATTTTGGAAAGGCGATGCATTCAGCTTTTTTTTAAGCTATAGATCATCAAAATCGCTTGAAAATTGTGGATTTGGCAGCCATTTATATATAGGTGTTTTTTACATTTTTTTCTTTTGGCTATAACTTTTGAACGGAAGCAGCTAGAGCATTGAATTTTAGCATTTTGGAAAGGCGATGCATTCAGCTTTTTTTTAAGCTATAGATCATCAAAATCGCTTGAAAATTGTGGATTTGGCAGCCATTTATATATAGGTGTTTTTTACATTTTTTTCTTTTGGCTATAACTTTTGAACGGAAGCAGCTAGAGCATTGAATTTTAGCATTTTGGAAAGGCGATGCATTCAGCTTTTTTTTAAGCTATAGATCATCAAAATCGCTTGAAAATTGTGGATTTGGCAGCCATTTATATATAGGTGTTTTTTACATTTTTTTCTTTTGGCTATAACTTTTGAACGGAAGCAGCTAGAGCATTGAATTTTAGCATTTTGGAAAGGCGATGCATTCAGCTTTTTTTTAAGCTATAGATCATCAAAATCGCTTGAAAATTGTGGATTTGGCAGCCATTTATATATAGGTGTTTTTTACATTTTTTTCTTTTGGCTATAACTTTTGAACGGAAGCAGCTAGAGCATTGAATTTTAGCATTTTGGAAAGGCGATGCATTCAGCTTTTTTTTAAGCTATAGATCATCAAAATCGCTTGAAAATTGTGGATTTGGCAGCCATTTATATATAGGTGTTTTTTACATTTTTTTCTTTTGGCTATAACTTTTGAACGGAAGCAGCTAGAGCATTGAATTTTAGCATTTTGGAAAGGCGATGCATTCAGCTTTTTTTTAAGCTATAGATCATCAAAATCGCTTGAAAATTGTGGATTTGGCAGCCATTTATATATAGGTGTTTTTTACATTTTTTTCTTTTGGCTATAACTTTTGAACGGAAGCAGCTAGAGCATTGAATTTTAGCATTTTGGAAAGGCGATGCATTCAGCTTTTTTTTAAGCTATAGATCATCAAAATCGCTTGAAAATTGTGGATTTGGCAGCCATTTATATATAGGTGTTTTTTACATTTTTTTCTTTTGGCTATAACTTTTGAACGGAAGCAGCTAGAGCATTGAATTTTAGCATTTTGGAAAGGCGATGCATTCAGCTTTTTTTTAAGCTATAGATCATCAAAATCGCTTGAAAATTGTGGATTTGGCAGCCATTTATATATAGGTGTTTTTTACATTTTTTTCTTTTGGCTATAACTTTTGAACGGAAGCAGCTAGAGCATTGAATTTTAGCATTTTGGAAAGGCGATGCATTCAGCTTTTTTTTAAGCTATAGATCATCAAAATCGCTTGAAAATTGTGGATTTGGCAGCCATTTATATATAGGTGTTTTTTACATTTTTTTCTTTTGGCTATACCACTGCTTTTGACTCACTGAAGCAGCTAGAGCATTGAATTTTAGCATTTTGGAAAGGCGATGCATTCAGCTTTTTTTTAAGCTATAGATCATCAAAATCGCTTGAAAATTGTGGATTTGGCAGCCATTTATATATAGGTGTTTTTTACAT